>VDFB02086081.1:341031820-341212483 GCA_007258455.2 Sequoia sempervirens
GATCACATGTGGCTTTGTCGGCTAGACATACCGCTGTTTCCAAGAGGTCATAGTAAACCCCTTTCGTTACCTCGATGACTCCATATGTCAGCGAGACATCTCCCTATCGCCAAGACTTCACGCCGAAGTCTTTGTGTTACCACGAAGACTCCAAATGTATACCCATCAATGAGACTTACCGCTATTGGTGAGACATCACACCGAAGCAAGCCTTTCGGCCAAGGGTCTCCCCGAAAACATCAGTCGCCAAGAGTTCATGCCGATAGGAGCAAGTCATGCCGATTACCACATTGGCCAGACAAACCAAAGGTCACGCTGATATCGGCAAGACTTCCTATTGTCGTCGAGACATCATTCTGACTGTCCAAGGTTATGCCAAAGGTTTCAGATGTCGATCGCCAAGACATTCAGAAGGTCACAACGACAGTTCAGGATCTAGTAGTAGGTCAGCTAGACATCTCACCAGTCTCACCGAAATTGCTCATAAGAAGTTTCAGCCTGTGGGATTGAGGCACACAATTCCAACAATCTCCCACTTGACAAAGATCACACAGGCACCTCCAAAGCAACTAGAAACTAAGATCACACTAGCTCCACCAATTCAGACCCCACAATACTCACTGTCCAACAAAACAACCTAAATGCAACCAATCACAGCCTTCCAGGAAAACCACATAGACCTAAAACATGCTCTCATGATCCAACATGAATTATGCTCCAACATCCAAGATGTCCACCATTCAGGAAAATAAACCCTGTCATCTTCCAACATGCCACCTGTGGAAGAAAGATTCAAGCCAAGGTGAATAAGCACCATTCCAACGAACACAAGAAAAATATCCCAGTGATATCACCAACAAGATACTACTACCACTTCACTATGCTCAAATGCTATACAGAAGTAATATCAACTTCAAAGCCTCAAACAGAACACAACCATGAAGTCATTCTCTAGAAACAAGATACTAAACATCAGCTAGAACAACAATCAGACTGATTGCTCCCATCCAACTGATAAACCCATGTGACTAGAAATAGCACTCACAACTCGTGCTATTCCATCCAATCTCACATAACTTTAAGGTATCAGTATTAGTAAACTCATGCCGAAGCATAATCAACTCATTAACAACAAATACAAGCTCCAAGTGTCAACCAGTCGAAGAAGACAAGACACATACAGGAACTCCCACTGCCTGAGTAATCTAGATCTGAAAGATCAAAAGGCATCGCAAGTCTACCAATACCAGCACATACAAAATGTAATCCTGTAGTACCAAGGAAAAATCCACAATGACATGCACAACCTGCAACAAACTGCTACAAGAAACATTTCTCTCACCACAAACCTTCACGGCCACAGAGAGAAAATCTGCACATCATCTTCCTGTAGAGCATCCTCCTACATACACTTCTAACAACTAGCTGTGACAAGAATGATCTTCTTCACATCCTAAAAGAAAATCCTTAACAACATCCATCTGGTCAATCACCAAGATCAAACCAACTTTAAAATCAACATGGATGTAAGCATCTCAGAGAAGATCAAGCTACTTCATTCCCCATTTCAGGAAATCAGCCCATACAACATCTCCTACCAATTCTCATTAGTAACAAGGAGATAAAAAAAAACTATACATCTTTCACTATGAATCTTCCAAAACCATTAGACAACAATTCAAGATCCATATCATGAAAGTGAACTTAATAAAATACATCTGAAAAATATAATGGGCCAACTACCTTTCAAATAAACTACCAAGTAGACCAAGAGTGGGAATGAGAATACTCCTTCAAGATAAACAAGTCATCATGACTAATCCAAGAGCAATCTCCTCATAGGTCTCTTATTGAACTCACGTTCAACCAAGGTGTAGGCTTCTCAGACTTTCTGCTGAAAACACTTTAACAAGAGTAACAAGCAGCAACACTTCTCTCATAAGAGAAAAACAACCTCACCTTATTCTTCATGTATCCATGAGTACTAGCAACTGATCATCTCATGCTAAACTTCGACTGCATTACTGCACTATCACGAAGTATCAAGCAAATAATCAAAGCACTCAATACACAAAGAATTACCAGACCACTGTCAAAGCTCCAATCATCTAAATCAGGAACTTATCATGACACCATGATCTACACATCCCCATAGGAGATTCCATGCTTCAAGTGACCTCACCATTGTCTCAAGTACAATGCACAATGCCAAAACTCCAGTGCACAAGCAAGAGTATACCATGACATACATCAAATAGACTCAAAAACAAACATCACCTATCAAGCACCACCAACACCTTAGCCAAAGACTCCAAGCGTCCTCCATGGTTCCAAGACGTTGCACATCTTCAAGTAATGTCCATGCAAAAGCAAAAGAACCTTTCTGCAACACTAAAGACGACCATTCAGCACCATGTAATGAATCCACAGTCACTGCTAAAGCTCCCACTGAAACGTGACACCCGAGCTCTCCAAGCATCATGACCACCTATTACAGGTTCCCATAACTGACTATTCAGGTACTCAATAGTATCCATCCTCTCATCTCAAAACAATCACACTAATGCACAAGTGACCATGGACAAGGCTAGCTAACAAGTCTGCACATGCAAAGAATCAACCTCGTGGATAAAGACAGTCCACATCCAAGTTATTACACTGCAGCCAATGGGTAGCTAATCCATCAACTGCATAACTCATAGATCACAAACATCAAACATGCAAACCCGTCATCACATTGGAAACTGCAACACTAAGATATCAAAGAGAAACACCACATAGACAACATGACTCAAACACCAGATTATGCCAAATTTGATTTTCCAATCATGTCCACAACGAGCACCATAATCAAGGAACCCCCAAGCACCACAACAAGAATGCTGAGTGACAAATCACGTACCAACACTCCCATGTAGAGAATAAATCATACCTCCTCAAGCCATGCACCAAGCATGCATGCATAACTGCAACTATCTCATCCAGAAACACCCAAAAAACCAAGGTCTAGAAAGTAGCTTAACAACAACTCCACATGGTCACAAGTTTTGCTTAACCGTGTAAAACCTGCAAAACCACAGAGCCATGCAAGTATAAAACATCCTTAGAAAGAAAACAACAGTTCAAGAGAATCCAGGCCCCTTTCAGACCAACTCTAAAACCACCAACATGTACATGCATCCGAGAAAGAGAGAAAGGCTATTTCAGAAGCTTGCAAATCATCTAATGATTAACTCCATAGCCTTTTTGTATTTGAGGTTAATAGGAAACAATGCCTTCCAACACCAGGAACCACCACCTAGCACAAGAACTCTCTTCCATGGCTGAGAAACAACCTAGGCTTCTCCATATCACCCAGAAGCCTGTCACACATACACCCTAATATGAAAGCTTTACTGCTACATAACCATGAAGCATAGAAATCCACCTCATACTCCAAGGTTAAACCTCTAGTAGCCAGGAGACACAAATCACAACATGATCAACTCCCTTTTCTATCTTGACCATCCTTCAAGCTGCATGCTGTCTCAAGATACCACAAGGCTTCCACTCACCAAAGGATCAATAAATCAGACGATTCCTCCAGATTTCCTCCAGCCTAACAAACTGAGAAATCTTCACATGAGAAATACCCATAACCAACAACCAGAAGAAGGCTTTGATACCACTTGTAAGGAAATTTAGGGGGCGCATCTAATGAAACCTCCATAACAGTAGTGCCTTTGGTAACTTTCATTTCGATTAGGTTGCCTCAAAGACATGTACAACTATGTCCTAAAGTAGAAACAAACACAGTTTATTTCCCACATTGATCCTTCTGAGAGAAGCATATGTAAATTCAACAACATGCATTAACATATTCTACAACAAGAACCAACAGACATGAAAGATGAGACAGAAACCAGAACAAATAGATTTACGTGGGGAAAATCCTTTCAGATAAAAAACCCCACACTCCAAAGATCGAGCCATTGTATTATTTAGCAACAAACGGTTACAATACAATTTCAGGCTCATAGCCTTTTCAGAGATTACATCTTGTTCATTTTGGATACAACTAGTAGCAAAATCTCCCTGAGAGATCAACCATGGCATTCATGATCAAGAGAGATTCCAGTAGCATAACTCTGCCTCTCTCTTCCTTTGCTTTGGCCTCATGGCCTTGACCTTTCAGCTAGCCACTCGGCCCTCTCTCTTCGCTTCTCTTGTTCTCTCCAACTCTTTATGTACTTCTGTTCTCAGAACGTTCAATGCATACATATATGCATTCGTTCTCAACAACCTCTGTGAATCAGTTTGCTTCCAATTGTCGGATCACAACTATCGAAACATCCAGCTCAGCATCGTAGATGTTTCCACTTCCTTGCATAGAAGATAATACGTCCAGGTCACACCACGCAGGACAATCATCCAAATGGTCAAGGGCATTCAACCTGTGTTGTCATGTCGGTGAGACACTAGCCGTGTCTCCTTGATGCCAACATAGCCAGCATTCGATATCACCAAGAGTCATCCCTATCGGCAAGAGGTTACATCGAGTCTAGAGAGCTATCGCTAAGACTTCACCATGTTGCCAAGACCTCACACCGAAGATCACAAGGTATTTCGAAGAGTTCATCAGTCGGCAAGACTATCGTTCTTCACCCAGACATTACACCGAAGTCTTCAAATCACATCGACCTCAGCATTCTCATCGGCGAGACAATCGCCATTCGATGAGACATCATACCGAAGTTCAAAAGGTCATATCGATGTTAGCTTTTCCATCGGCAAGACAACCGCAGTTCGCCAAGACTTCATACCGAAGTCTTCAAGTCATGCCAACGTGAGTATTCCATTCGGTGAGACAATCGTCTTTTGCCAAGACATCACACCGAGCTCTTCATGTTATACCGAAACATCCCAGTTGGGAAGACTTATCGCTTTTACCAAGAGGTTACACTGAGCCCTCAAGTCATACTGAACACCAAGTAGTCGCCAAGTGTCATACCGACATCAGGATTCCCATCGGCAAGAGTAACCCTCTTTGCCAAGACATCATACTAATGCCTTCAAGTCATATCGAAGAGTCCAATTGTCAGCCAGACATTCCACATTTGTTGAGACTTCATACCAAAGTCCTTGTGTTTCTCCGATGAATCCATTCGCTAGGAGTCTCACCGAAAACACCCAATCACATGTGGCTTTGTCAGCCAGACATACCGCTGTCGCCAAGAGTTCATGCTGATAGGAGCAAATCATGCCAATTACCACATCGGCCAGAAAGACCAAAGGTCATGCCGATAGCGGCAAGACTTCCTATCGTCGTCGAGACATCATTTTGACAGTCCAAGGTTACACCGAACGTTTTAGATGCCGATTGCCAAGACATTCAAAAGGTCACAGCGACAGTTCAGGATCTACTAGTAGGTCAGCCGGACATCTCACTAGTCTCACCGAAATTGCTCATAAGAAGTTTCAGCCTGTGGGATTGAGGCACACAATTCCAACAATATATACATTGTGGCAAAAAGAATATTTACACTATAGAAAAGAATGATAGGAGACATAATTTAGTGCCTTTGATGGGGAAGAATAATCAAACATGTGACAATGCAAAAAAAAAAATATAATGGATGGAAGTAATTTCTTAGATGGTTTGAGGCATGAAAATATGTATTTTAAACTAGCTAAGGATATGCAAAATTGTAAGCACAAATGCCACCACTTTAGATGCAATGGAGATACTATAGCAGGATATTTTAAAACTTTTGATCTAGAGTACAAGGACATCATATTAGATAATATGATAGATTGATTACCACTAGTATGGAGTATCAATCATCACATGGATTACCACTTTGGATTCAAAATTTAGCTAAAGGTTTGAAGATGGATCCTAAGAAATTTAGAGCAATTATGGAGTGGCCTACATAAGTAAACATTGGAGGGAGAATATTTTTTCATGGTTTATAAATTTTCTATAGCAAGTTCATAAGAAAATTTAGCGGTATATGTGCACTATTGACTAAGACAATGAGAGGAGATAAGGAGTTCAAGTGGACATCACGAGAAAATAGGAGTTTTGAGTTTTTGAAGAAGATGTTAGAACAACTATTTTTAGCATTACTAAATCTCAATAGGGTATTTAGCTCGACTTTAACGCGAGTGCAAGTGCATTAGGAGTAGTGTTAAGCCAAGAAGGAATACTTGTAACACATTTTAGTGAGAATTTAAACAATGAAAGGAAGAGGTATTAAATCTATGATTGATAATTGTATTCCATAATACAAGATATGAAGAAGTGAAGAATTCATTTATTGTTGAAGGAATTTGTGTTGGACACTAATCATCAAATATTACAATATTTGAATGGTCAAGATAAGTTGAATTAGATACATGTGAGATGGGAAGAATTTATGTGGAATTATAATTTGGTGTTAAAGCATAGGAGTAGGAAATCAAACAAATTTGATAATGCATTAAGTAGAAGACAACATTTGTTGACATAAATGAGAGTAGAGGTAGTTGGATTTGAAGAGTTAATTTTTTTATACATCAAATAATTGATATGTGTAGATATATTTTTTTATGGATCAATTAAGGCATGCAACAACAAAGGAATGTATTACAAGATATATAGGACCTAGGAGAGCTCAGGGTATGGTCCACATCAAAAAAAAATGTTCCATGAATACTACTTTCATTTTAGAAGATTCCTTCACATGCTTGATTGACTACATGTTACATTTGGAATTGACATTTGCACCTCCTTGCAACCAATTGAGAAAAATCCTAAGGTTAGAAGCTACTATACAATCACTCACAATAATTTGAAGGAAATTCATTTAAATTTAATATAATGAATAGAAGATAGTTCAATTTGAGCTCAACATTGACAATATATTATAATATATTTTGAATTTAATAATTTACATATTTGTAATCAAATAATTTAGGCTTAACATGATAGAAGACCCATTGTAAGAGATTGTAACATTCATGATTCATAACTAATAAAGATCATAACGTTGTTTTATTTTTTTAATTGTTTTTTTGTGTGTTGTTTCATTTCATTGTATGGTTGGATGATCCTTAATTAGACCCTCCACTCATCACTACATCACATAATATTATAGATCAATCCCTAAAACCAAGTATAAATATTTACTTTATTAATTTTAGATGTGCATAATTGGATAATAGACTTCTATTGTGTGCTTATGTCCACAAAAAAGCAATCCTAAGAATTTGTATTATGCCAGTAATTTGTTTAATATAAGTTTGCATCTCATCTATATGAAAAAATGGTAAATAGTTGTCATAAAATTACTTTTGATCATTAGAACACTTGATGTTCAAAAATAACCATCATATAAACATGAAAAAATATAAATTTTAGATTTTTAAAATAAATTGTCAAATAATAAAAGACAATTAACATAATGGAAAAGTATTATCATCAATCTCAACCATTTCCCCTCCTTTAATGATTATATACATAATGTTTTTGATACAAATATAATAATTAAACTAAAAATAGTGAGAAAATTTTCAAATGGAAACTCCATAATTCACTTATAAAAATACATTTAATAGATTAAATGCAAAAAAAATCTTTAATAGTAGAACTTCATACCAATTTGATTCTATATATAAAAATTGTAAATAGAATAATAGATTTTCACCTTCATTTCTTATTTTCTTCTTAAATGAATCTACACCTTAAAAGTATGGTAATTTGAGCTCCTTTAATGAGCACTTTATTAAAATATCATTATCTTTCAAATTTTATTATATTCGATTGTATTTATTTGCTTATCTTTTTTTCTTCCATATAGAACAACTTTTTTATCAAAGAGATGAGTTGTATTGATTAAAATCTCACAACTCTTTTGAAATAAAGAGAAGTAGAATTAGGTACTCAAGCCTTCCTTTAATTTCATCATTATTATTTCTTTTGAATGCCATATATTTGGAGAAGATTGTGGAACCATTATTTTTTATTATGAATCTTTAGTTGGGAATTTTATTAACATTTTGCTAGGGTATTAGATTCGATCCCTAGAGGCCCACCACCTTTTTTGGGGGATTTACCCCCCATTTTGTGTCAACAAGATTCCTTGCAAGTATTTATTTCTTGATTATGTTTATGAAAAGGTTGATATGTATATACTCACACAAAAGACTAATTAGGTTTCTCTTTAGTTGTAGGCATGTAAAAAATACAGATTGATCTTATACACCTGATCTTGATTTTACTAACACCAGTTCATCCTAGATCATCTTCTTTGCTAGTCATTTAATTAAATAATCTCTATTTAATCAAATTCATCATATTTCATCTCTTAATTAAACAAATCAAATTTATCTGATTAAATCATTATCTCCTATTAATTAAATACATCACTTTTGTTTAATTAATCCTATAGTCATTCTTTTAATGAAATAATTCATTTTATTTAATTAATCTCTAAAGTCATCTCATTTAAATTAAATAAATTTATCTTTATTTGATTTAAAACTAACACCATTCTCTTTAATTAAATAAATCAAACTTTATTTAATTAAGTCTAAAACCATTATTCCTCTCATTTTGATTTAAATTAATCCAAAGATCTAAATCAAATTGTCACATCAACTAATCTCCTTTTAATTTAATCAAATCTTGATTAAATTAATCTTAATCCCCTAAATTCTCTAGATTTTGCCACTTGTACAATAAATCATTTCTTTTGATTGAATAAATCTCCTAATTACTTTCAACATGGCATCTTTAGGGAATATTCCTCCAAATTTGAAAATCCCTCCAAATGGGATTTGTCCTTCCAACAAAGCATTTAACTCCTCTTATATGTCCTTGTGCATTGAGCCAAGTGGCATTTAATCCATTCCTTTCTCCCTCCAACATGTCATTTCATGAATTTCAAATTCCACCTACTATCATTTATTGTGCACATTCATCAAAATGTGCTCATTCGTCCTCCATTCACATCTTGACAAGTGGCATTTGGGCATTGGATGTTGAATGATCCCACATTCCTCCATTTTGCTCATTCTTCCATCTTGTTCTTCTATTTAAGGAAGGCTCTTCTTCTCATTTTGGATCCACAACTTAGAGCAAAGTGACTATCTTCATATTTAGAGAAAATTCATCCATTTCCATAGCATTTTTCCATCATCATAACTAGGTTATTGCAGATTTCATCAAGGAAGCACATTGTTCACCATCATCAAGTGGATCAATCTTCATCAAGCTTGCAAAGGAGTTGGGAAAGGGCCAATTTCCACATCAAATTGGCACCAATTCCCTCATGGGATTGAGAGTTTGCATGCTTAAATAGGATTTGATAGCTTTTCTTGTTTTGTTCTTCATTTCTTTCCTATTTTGAGCATTGTAGATGAATTTCATGGGGAATCTTAGTTCTAACTTGCATATGGATCTAATATTGTGTTTATTTTTTATGCTTGTGCAGGTCTAGGATTGGGGTTCATAGTAGTTAAGGTTTTGAGATGCATTATCTTTCATAACTATGTCTTCTTCCTCTCCATTGACTTGTAGGGCTACATAATGTTGTTGAAGGATTCTTTCCAAGTTTCAAAGGAGACAATAACTTCTTCCTCATTTTATTCCATTCATGGACATCATCTAGAACTACCAACACACAAATAATTTCATTTTTAATCCCTTCATCAAATCCCATACTTTGGAGCTCAAAAGATGAACATACTTGCTCTTAAGAGTCTCCAAGTGGTCTCGTTTCTTTCTACTACAACTACCTTGAGAAGCAAAGGAAAATTGTTTGTTGAATGACTTGTTTGCACCTTGTAATTTGTTTGTAAGTTGGCTATGTTTGGGTACATGCCAGTACAAAAAAAAAAATCTATGTTCACTTCAATCTCCATTCCTAGTCAAAATGCATGTCAAGTGCCATCAATTTTGTTCAAGAGTTTTTCAATTCCCCTCAAATCCATAAAACTCCTTGCATTCTCTTGCTTGGAAGTAGCCAACCCATGTGCCACTACACTATCACATGATAAGATCCCCAAATCCTTAGAAGTTCCTTTTAATTGCTAAGGTAAAAGTCTTGGACCATTAATTACATCACCTTCACTTTTCCTCTCATTTTCTTTCTTCAATGAATGCCATTTGATATTTATTTTTAACTTAAAAGGTGAACATTTTGTACTATATGTCTAGTTTGTTAAATTGACCTTGTGTTGATTGTTCGTTTACCATTGACCACTCATTGCTTCCTACCAACTTAGATCATTGTAGCATGCGAAGGGTCTTTTCAATTCAACACCATTTTTTAATTCGCCTCTATGTTCAAACATACTCTTTTGTCTTATGTATTATTTCTTAATGCTTATTATATCCATCATAGATATCATTATCTATTTGGTCTTGGCTTTTCTCATACTAAATCTTTTCTTTAGCTTTGTCCTTTGCTAGGTATGTATATACTTATTTTTTGGGGAAAAACTATATATACACAGACAAATTTGATTTCAAGAAAACAATAAAGAAGTATACTAAAAGGTTGCATTATCATTCTTATATATTTCCCTACTTTGATTAAAACATGTAAACAAAAGTAGATGTTTTTCAATTTTGAAATATATGGATTTCATTACTTTTGATTAAAACATGTAAAGAAAATTAGATGTTTTCCAATTTTGAATGATGTGTTTATGTCAAGAATTACCACTTTGTGTGTTGTTTCATTTCATTGTATGGTTGGATGATCCTTAATTAGACCCTCCACTCATGACTGCATCACATAATATTATAGATCAATCCCTAAAACCAAGTATACATATTTACTAAATATTAATTTTAGATGTGCATAATTGGAAAATAGACTTCTATTGTGTGCTTATGTCCACAAAAAAACAATCCTAAGAATTTGTATTATGCCAATAATTTGTTTAATATAAGTTTGCATCTCATCTATATGCAAAAATGGTAAATGGTTGTCATAAAATTACCTTTGATCATTAGAACACTTGATTTTCAAAAATAGTCATCATTTAAACATGAACAAATATAAATTTTAGATTTTTAAAATAAATTGTCAAATAATAAGAGACATTTAACATAATGGAAAATTATTATCATCAATCTCATCCATTTCCCCTCCTTTAATGATTATATACATAATCTTTTTGATAAAAACATAATGAGTAAACTAAAAATAGTGAGAAAAATTTCAAATGGAAACTCCATAATTTACTTATAAAAATACATTCAATAGATTAAATGCAAATAAAATCAATAATAGTCGAATTCCATACCAATTTGATTCTATACATAAAAATTGTAAATAAGATAATAAATTTTCACCTTCATTTCTTGTTTTCTCCTTAAATGAATCTACACCTTAAAAGTATGGTAATTTGAGCTCCTTTAATGAGCACTTTATTAAAATATCATTAGCTTTCAAATTTTATTATATTCGATTGTATTTCTTTGCTTATCTTTTTTTTCATACAGAACAACTTTTTATCAAAGAGATGAGTTGTATCGGATTAAAATCTCACAACTCTTTTGGAATAAAGAGAAGTAGAATTAGGTACTCAAGCATTCCTTTAATTTCATCATTTTATGAATGTCATATATTTGGAGAAGCTTGTGGAGCCATTATTTTTACTATGAACCTTTAGTTGAGAGTTTTATTTTCATTTTGCTAGGGTATTAGATTCGATCCTTAGAAGCCCACTACCTTTTTGGGGTGATTTCCCCCACATTTTGTGTTGATAAGATTCCTTGCAAATATTTATTTCTTGATTATGCTTATGAAAAGGTTGACATGTATATACTCACACAAAAGACTAATTAGGTTTTCCTATAGTTAAGGTTTTGAGATGCATTGTATTTCATAACTATGTCTTCTTCCTCTCCCTTGACTTGTAGGGCTACATACTGTTGTTGAAGGATTCTTTCCAAGTTTCAAAGGAGACAATAACTTATTACTCATTTTATTCCATTCATGGTCATCATCTAGAACTTTCAACACACAATGAATTTCCTTTTTTATTCCTTCATCAAATCTCATACTTTGAAGCTCAAAAGATGAACATACTTGCTCTTAAGAGTCTCCAAGTAGTCTATTTTCTTTCTATTACAAATACCTTGAGAAACAAAGGAAAATTGGTTGTCGAATGACTTGTTTCCACCTTGTAATTTGTTTGTAAGTTTTCTATATTTAGGTACTAGCCAATACCAAGTTTTTTTTAATGTTCACTTCAATCTCCATTCCTAGTAAAAATGCATGAAAGCACCATCAATTTTGTTCAAGAGTTTTTCAATTTCCCCTCAAATCTATAAAACCCATTGCATTCTCTTGCTTGGAAGTAGCTAACCCTTGTGCCACAAAACTATCACATGATAAGATTTCCAAATCGTTAGAAGTGCCTCTTAATTGCTAAGGTAAAAGTCTTGGACCATTAATTACACCGCCTTCACACTTTTCCTCTCATTTTCTTTCTTAAATGAATGTCATTTGATATTTATCTTCAACTTAAAAGGTGAACATTTTGTACTATATGTCTAGTTTGTTAAATTGACCTTGTGTTGATTGTCCATTTACCATTGACCACTCACTGCTTCCTGCCAACTTAGATCATTGTAGCATGTGAAGGATCTTTTCAATTCATTACCATTTTTAAATTTGCTTCTATGTTCAAACATACTCTTTTGTCTTATGTATTATTTCTTATTGCTTATTACATCCGTCATAGATATCATTATCTATTTGGTCTTGGCTTTTCTCATACTAAATCTTTTCTTTAGCTTTGTCCTTTGCTAGGTATATATATACTTCTTTTTTGGGGAAAAGCTATATATACACAAACAAATTTGATTTCAAGAAAACAATAAAGAAGTATACTAAAAGGTTGCATTATCATTCTTATATATATCCTTACTTTGATTAAAACATGTAAACAAAAGTAGATGTTTTTCAATTTTGAAATATATGGATTTCATTACTTTTGATTAAAACATGTAAACAAAATTAGATGTTTTCCAATTTTGAATGATGCATTTATGTCAAGAATTACCACTTTGTGTGTTGTTTCATTTCATTGTATGGTTGGATGATCCTTAATTAGACCCTCCACTCATGACTGCATGATATAATATTATAGATCAATCCCTAAAACCAAGTATAAATATTTACTTTATTAATTTTAGATGTGCATAATTGGATAATAGACTTCTATTGTGTGCTTATGTCCACAAAAAAACAATCCTAAGAATTTGTATTATGCCAATAATTTGTTTAATATAAGTTTGCATCTCATTTATATGCAAAAATGGTAAATAGTTGTCATAAAATTACTTTTGATCATTAGAACACTTGATGTTCAAAAATAGTCATCATTTAAACATGAACAAATATAAATTTTAGATTTTTAAAATAAATTGTCAAATAATAAGAGACATTTAACATAATGGAAAAATATTATCATCAATCTCATCCATTTCCCCTCCTTTAATGATTATATACATAATCTTTTTGATAAAAATATACTAATTAAACTAAAAATAGTGAGAAAAATTTCAAATGGAAACTCCATAATTTACTTATAAACATATAGTCAATAGATTAAATGCAAATAAAATCAATAATAGTAGAACTCCATACCAATTTGATTCTCTATATAAAAATTGTAAATAAAATAATATATTTTCACCTTAATTTCTTGTTTTCTCCTTAAATGAATCTACACCTTAAAAGTATGGTAATTCGAGCTCCTTTAATGAGCACTTTATTAAAATATCATTATGTTTCAAATTTTATTATATTCGATTGTATTTCTTTGCTCATCTTTTTTCCCATATAGAACAACTTTTTTATCAAAGAGATGAGTTGTATTGATTAAAATCTCACAACTCTTTTGGAATAAAGAGAAGTAGAATTAGGTACTCAAACCTTCCTTTAATTTCATCATTTTTTTGAATGTCATATATTTGGAGAAGATTGTGGAGCCATTATTTTTTATTATGAATCTTTAGTTGGGAATTTTATTATCATTTTGCTAGGGTATTAGATTGGATCCCTAGAAGCCCACCACCTCTTTTTGGGGGATTTACCCCACATTTTGTGTCAACAAGATTCCTTGCAAGTATTTATTTCTTGATTATGTTTATGAAAAGGTTGACATGTATATACTCACACAAAAGACTAATTAGGTTTGTCTGTAGTTAAGGTTTTGAGATGCATTGTCTTTCATAACTATGTCTTCTTCCTCTCCCTTGACTTGTAGGGCTACATACGATTATTGAAGGATTCTTTCCAAGTTTCAAAGGAGACAATAACTTCTTCCTCCTTTTATTCCATTCATGGATGCCATCTAGAATTGTCAACACACAATGAATTTCATTTTTGAGCCCTTCATCAAATCTCATTCTTTGAAGCTCAAAAGATGAACACGCTTACTCTTAAGAGTCTCCAAGTGGTCTAGTTTCTTTCTACTACAACTACCTTGAGAAGCAAAGGAAAATTGTTTGTTGACTGACTTGTCTGCACCTTGTAATTATTTGTAAGTTGGCAATGTTTAGGTACTAGCTAATACAATTTTCTTTTAATGTTCATTTCAATCTCCATTCCTAGTCAAAATACAAGAAAGCACCATCACTTTTCTTCAAGAGTTTTTCAATTTCCCCTCAAATCTATAAAACTTCTTGCATTCTCTTTCTTGGAAGTAGCCAACCCATGTGCCACTACACTATCACATGATAAGATTCCCAAATCCTTAGAATTTCCTCTTAGTTGCTAAGGGAAAAGTCTTGGACCATTAATTACATCATCTTCATACTTTTCCTCTCATTTTCTTTCTTCAATGAATGTCATTTGATATTTATTTTCAACTTAAAAGGTGAACATTTTGTACTATATATCTAGTTGTGTGATGTGTCTATCAAGAATATCATCATTTCCTCTTGTTTCAAACTTGCACCTCTTAATAGTACTTGAGATCTAGTTATTTCAATCTCAAATCATTATTCTAAAACATTGCTTTTATATCATTTAAAATTAATTACTTTACCATAAATTAGCTGTATAGCAAACATTCAATTTCTATAAAGTGCTAATGAGTGTTTTCTTAGCAATCTTTATCACAATAAATTACCCTTTCATACTCATAATGAGAAGATATTTCCGATCTTAAGTTAGTTGAATACTATACATGTACGATTTTTCAACTATGATCATTAGAATACACAATCATTTGCTTAATAGAATTTAATGTACCAATTTTTTTGATAAATAAATGTCATAGATAATTACTTATATATATATATATATATATATATATATATATGAAAAGATACAATAACGTCACACCCAATGTCCTAACAAGATAAGCTTAAAGTTAAATTGGGTAACTTTTTATAAGTCTACGTTTGGTATCTTTTTATAAGTATATCCCTAGGAGAGAGACTTGCACAAGTGAAAAGAAATGAGTGTAAGTTGACTACTAAGAAGGTTCTTTTTTTTTTTACTATTGCTTTGCTTGTAATACATTCATAACCGAAAGTTCACTAATGTGCGCAATTAAAAATGACTTTAGTGCGTATGGACATAAGCCATGAAGTCAAATTTTAATGATATCCACCTAGTAAGATACTATTGTTTGAAGAACATCTTAAAGTGATAAATTTAGATTTATATTCATTTGAAGTAATAGTAGGAGTATTAAAATTTTAAGGAAAATATTTGAGTTTATTATGGTTGTGTTTAGTTATTATTGGGTTTTGTTTGATTGGTTTATGTAGAAGTATATTTTTGTAGAATGATGATTTTGTGGGTTAAATTTGTCGTTTTACTTAGATAGATTAAATATAAGAATATATTTTATTTGTGTTAATTTATGTCATCATTGGTATGAGTCAATCATTGGTAAAGAAAATTATTTCTTAATGAGTTGTGTATCTTTAGGAACATTCTATTGAGTATGAATAAGTATTGTTCGGCCATTACATGTGTCATAATCAAGGTAATTTTAAGGGAATCATCCTTTCTTTTGTAAGGCTATGTATGTTGGTAAAGTTATTCGTCATAGTGTTACAATTATCTATCCATATCATTGTCATCACATAATGGATAAAACTATATGAATTTGTGAGATAAAGTAAAGAATGGGCTAAATTGTACAAGTTCAAATAATTTAAAACATGAAAAAATCAAAAACATGAAAAAATAGAATAGAACAAATATATTAGGAGTGTTAATGAGTCTAAGAGTACAACATAAAGAGACAATATATGAATTAGAAGATAGATATATGGAGGACAAATATTCTTAGAAAAATAGATTATTAAGAGAGTTAAGAGAAACTTAAAAAATGACATGTTGACATCACAAAAAGAAAAATATAGAGACATGTAAGAGATGGAATCTTGGAACTACAAAACAAGTGATACATCTATATCCATTTAAAGAGATAATCAAAGTAATATTATAAAACAAAGAAAATAAAAAAAATAGATAATATGGAATAAAATAGAGTAGTAGATAGTGATATATTAGAAAATAAAGATAAATTAAAAGATAATGATAAAGTAGAATATACTAATGAATAAGAAGATAACTATTTATTGGAAGATAATAATGAATTATCTTGGATATTAAAGGTAATGAGTTAGAGGATAATTTATAAGTAATCTATGTAAAGGATAAGAATGAGATGATGGGAGTAAAAGAAGAAGAGAATAAAGTGGAGATATTGGGAAAGAGACAAATTAAATGTTTTTTAAAATATCTAAGAAGGTAAGTAAATATTAGTGAAGGAAGTATTATGGGGGACATCTTTTGGGATCAAAATAAATATATTTTTTTTAACATGGTTGATAAATGCATGGATACAAGAAATGCATGATTGAAGGATAACTCAAGATAATCCTTAGGAAATCCAAGGAAGATGAGCTACATGATTAAATAGAGAAAATGGCTCGCTCCAAGGGAGTGGTGATCTATCTACATAAGTGTCGTGTGGCATAAAAAATTTTGAAGCAATTTTAGAATTATTAATCCTAGCCAAGCATTTCAAGGATGAATCCCAATTTTTTATAAGAATATTTTTTTTCCATTTAGTCTAAGTGAAGAGTCTTGTTGGCAATGGATTTTTAATCATGAGAATTGAGGGAAAATGTCTTAGAGAGAAGATGAAATAGGGATCATTATGCTCAAAAATAGGTGTGGACACTTAGTCCCATAATTATGTTCAAACCTTATGAACATAACCACCATTTACTAAATATAGCAAAAATATGAGTTGTGTTTATTGTTCTTGTTGGTACTATAATGAAAAAATTATACACGCTTACAATTTTACATTATGTTTTAGTGTAATGCCCCGCCGACAACCCTAGAGGACAAAGCCTAAACAACAGAAAATGGACAATTTTTTTTTTCTAAGTACAATGTTGTGCAATAAAATTGAACATAAATTTAGTTATTAACCTACGTCCTCTAGGGTGCACGATTGCATTACATAATTTCCTTTATCCAAATTACAAAACCATATAACTTAATTATATCCAAATACTAATCATCATGAGCATCACATTTACTTATCACAAATAATTCAAATGAACCCAGAGGTACAACCATGCCATAACATGAAGTAATAACTGAATATTAATCATCTCAATTAACTAGTACAGAATTACAGATTACATCTCTCTTTACATATAAAGATACATCATTTAAGTTTACAGTTACATTTGTATAGTAATGTTTCCTCGATACTAGTGAGGAGTGCTTTGAAAAAGATACATGATACATGATCAAAATGCAATACATTCTCAAGTACAATGAACAAGCTTCCAAGAGTAGATGCAATGCTGAAGACAATGGATCAGATGAAATCGCCACATCACGAACATAAGAGGAACCCAATGGAGAACGTTACACATTCCACCCAACTGCGTGAACCCAAAGGTTCACCCCTCGTGCTAGGAGGTAACAAAAGGTCCCGCCAAACTAATTGACAAGGGCTAAACATAACAAGGTTGACATAACTCATAACACAAGATGACACATCAACAAGAACAACAACATCAAGGACCATACTTCTAGAGGCACATAGATACACAAAGTGAAACAACAAGTAAAAATACTCATGGTTGTCATAAGGGAAGTGTCATCACATAATTGGACATAGGTTATCTAGGTAGTTCTTTCTAGGCCCTGGCCCCCATCCTGGGTTATCCTGGTATCCTCTACCAAACTCCAACCCCTAAGCCAACTATGTGGAATCAAACTACCTCTCGTGGAGATGAAGTAGTCGATTATGCCATTCCAGGCCTTCCCGTCTCACCTCAAGCCTAAACGAGCACTTCAAGCTGAGTGAGGTACAAACTTATCTTGTTCAATGTTTGAGCTACCCATTCCCCCTAGTTAATTTTATTGTTATCACTTGTTAGAAAACTTCCACATGCATTATCCAGGCACCCCTTTGTGCATTGACCCCCATTGGAAGCCACTTCCCTACTTCCAACCTCAAACCACAAAAATCCAAAAACAACACCACTTGCACAACTCAAATGCAAAAAAATCACATTGTGAGGTATTACCCATCCCGCACACAAGTCCATAAAATCAATCACGAAAACAAACATAACGTGCAAGGTAAATGGCCTTAATAACCATAATCATGACAAAGTTTTTCCCAAACAAGTTACATAAATAAAGCCATCAAAAGATAAATATTCCTAGCCTTTGGAAGACACTATGATTCAACATAGGAAATAATCTTACATAAGTCAACATCCTCACAACTCGTCTTCCATAATCAATTTTTTTTTTTAAACTCATCATTCAACTATGAGCGTACATGTAAACCACAATTTTAACACAAGACCTCCATTTTAGGATTATCACTAGACACCAAATCCAAGGTAATCTTTTGTAACATTTATCATCTATTGCTTACCTTATAGAATTTTAGTAATCTTTTCTAAAAGCACCATTTCCTTAAATGACGTATTTAATAGCAATACTTAATTAAAAAGAAGACACATTTTGATATTTACCACCCTACTTCCATGAGCCTTTCTATATACTCAAATATATATATATTTATTAATATGCATGCATAAAATTATACATTCATGAATATAAATGTTGGTTTAAGAACATAGGAACGCGCATGTTAAATATAGAATCATACCTATCTATAGTTATAAAACATACATATACGACTTAATCTAAAGGTTAAAGCTTATAGACTTCCAAAACTCCTACAACAATAAAGTTAATTCATATACATATCCATATACACCTATTTACATTTAAATGTTTTGAACTTAATATACAATATATCGGTATTCTCATGTAATCATGTCCCATAGAAATCAGAGGTGAATCACATGGTTCAGGTATTTAAATGACAAGAAGGGCCAAAATTTGTCTTACACTATGTATTTAGTTAGGCTCATCAAATAAAATCCAGTTTCTAAGTTGGTAAAGGTGGATCAAATACATAGATGTCTAGATAATAAGAAGTGGCTAGATTGGGTTTACATGCACAACACACCCGTTTTGGCAATCAAAACCACCTACAGCCTTGGCACTCTTGCGCAAGTCTAATTCTTAATAGAGACCAGACTAAACATTAACTGTAGTTATCTGATGAAGGAATCACACTTCAAATCTCACCGAGGTTTGCTTTAAGTGTAATAGATTTTATAGTGAATAACCTTTGATTGCATGGAAAGTCGGTTATAGTGAAAAACTGAGCCTTACACTAAAGTTTACAATTTATCTGGAAGTTAACATTTGTGATTACACCAGCTTATGAGATAATGTTTATATCCTAATACTTATCTATATATAGGAATATTTCTACACAGGTCGACCCATGTGACACTAGATTTTCCCTTCATAATCTTATTAATCTTTGCATGATTGTTTGGGTCAGTATCATAATCATGATTTGCAATTAGAAAACAAGAATTTGTAATTTAAGAAAACAAGAATACAAATAGCACAAGGTCGACATAGAAGGGAGGAATATCAAAATTCGCAATTGGTAAAGCTAGAGCATTCAACAACCTCAGTATATGATGTCTGGGAATATAGAAGTGCTTCTTGCAGTAAATGATTATGTTTTGGTTGTGGTCGAGGATGGTCTTCAGCAACAAGAATTTGGCATTGGGCCCTTGCAGAAGATGGTTGTTTCACCGAATGGGAATATTCTTGAATCTTTTACTCCCGATAGAAGACTTCTGGTGTTGTCCACAATTTTTTGTAAAGTTCATTTTGAGATCAGCTACAAAATTCGTCTTACTTTACTGCTATTGAACCTAAAGAAACTATGAAGGCTGAATTATCTTCTTATTTGGAAGCTTCAAGAAATCTTTTCTTTGACTTGAATGAAGGAATTTATTTAAAAGAGAGTCCACATGAGACAATCAATGCAATTTCCAATAGAGGTTGAATAGGGGTGACACCTCACCAATCTTTTAAGCCAATAATAGAATTTATATAAAATATGAGTACACAATCGGAATTCACAAGTTTAAGGGCTAGAAAATCAACTCGAATATAGGGACTGGAACAACCAAACAAATAAAGTTATATTTATAAAGTTTTAAAGTCATTTAGAAAAAGTTCAAAGAAATAGGGGCAATCCTTTTTAACCAAACTTCAAACCATTTGAAGAATCCTATTTTATTAACCAAGAACAATCATGCCACGAAAGAGGGGAAGAGCGAGATATCAATTACTATTGGAATAGGACCAAGATTCTAAAAGGATTCGAATTGTTCAAAACAAGTTATCTATTTATATCGATTACTAAAGAGACCCAAAAGTTGTACCCAAAAGCAAACATTACCAATAAAATAACATTAAGTCGAAATCACTTTATTTCTCAGGAGGATACCACATATACAAAAGAATATAGGCAACCGTTTTCTAGCCAGACTATCATTCTTTTCAAGACAAAAGGAAAACAAGAGGAAAGAAGAAATAAAGTAACCTGGAAAAACTTGTGCAGCTACGCTGGTGCTAAATGCCTTCTAGCTTCTTTCAAAATTCCCTTCTACAACTCAATAATCCCAAATATACAATTACTGAAAGACCCCAATACTTCCAAATCTACTTGAGAGATTTTCCAAATTCAAGAAAATTCTAGAGATCAGGGAATGTTTTTCCAGCAAAGCCTCCAGCCAAAAACATTCATGACAAGCAAAAACAGAATTGGTTATTTCCCTCTAAGAGCAATAAAACCCATTGCCCCTATGGAGTTAACTCCACTTCACTTAATAACTCCTCCACTACTTTTTGGCTACCTCCATTTCCGAGAGTTTTATTCCCATTTGAAAATTCTCTTTTATTTTATTTTCCCTTTCTTTTTAACTTTGCACACAAAATGTTATTTATTCATTAATTTGTTATATTAAATTTCTTATGTAATTTATTTATACAAGCATATTAGTATATATATATATATATAAACATTTATTTATGTATGCACACATTTATATATGCATATGTATTATTTAAATATTCTATTTTAAGAATTAACTCTTGACTTAATAAAATTTAATTCCATAATGGATTTAATTTAATCCTTTAATTTAATTATACTTTTATATTGTTAACCAAGCCCTCCAAAATGACATTCAAAATTAAATGAAATAATCAAACCAGATGCAAGTCTCAAGCATGACTCTAAGATTATTCAAGCAATGTCAACCAAAACATGATGTAGATTAAATGACCACATGGAAACGAAATGATACCAATAGACTTACTGACGGGGTGCAACAACAAAGATTCATCCTTGAAAAGGATGATTGGTCAAAGTGGGGGATCCAACGTACCTTCAAAAAACAACAGCTTCATTGGGCTCTAGCATGCTCAAACCTGATAAACAGGTGGAGTCGATGCCCCATAGTTGTAGCCTGCAGCAAAATGAAGTGTCGAGCATATGCATAAATAAATAATCAGTCACATCATGATGGGGAAATCACAGAGTCGCAGGGAGCTCGAAAGCAAGTGATGTGACACTGTCCCCATCACCAACACATAACAACTAATATCAACTCATGAACACATACATCTAAAATAACATAATATCCATCATGTTCAAATAAATAATTAACTAATTTGCAAAACATTTCTTAAGTAAAAGACATCAAATATCACAATTCCATTAACATCATTAAACCAAACTTCATAATGTTATCAAAAAGTCTCAACATCTACACACCCAAATATCACCATGTCTGAACAGTATCCACATAGTCATAATGTCTATCAAATAGTAACATAGAGTCAACATAACAACATAATATAGTCTAGATGAAATCCAAAATGTTTTCTGAACATAAGCAAACTAAGGGGGCATCACATCCTCCCCCCTAGGAATAGGCTTACTTCTGGAAGCCTATAAACAGATACAAATAAAGCTCCCTCATCTTGGAAGCATCCTCCCAGGTAGCTGAAGTCTCATTGTTTGGATCCCACTGGACCCTAACCTACTCTATGTCCCATCCTCTGAGTGTGAGTCTCTGGTGTTGAATTATGCCTGTGGGCTCCAAAGCTAGTTGTCCATCCTCTACCTGTAATGCATTCCAATCGAGGATGTGAGATATATTAGGATAATATGGTCTAAGTACATAAACATGAAATACATCATGTATGCGTGAGACACTTGGCGGAAAAGCAAGATGGTATGCTATAGGTCCAATCCTCTCCAATATTTCAAAAGGTCCTACAAAATGCGGTGTGAGCTTGGATCCCTTCTCGTAACAAATCAAACTCTTTCATAGATGCACATGCATAAATACCTTGTCACCAACTGAGAATTGACGATCAACCCTATGAGCATTGGAATATTTATTTTGTCTATTTTGAGCTGCTACCAAATGCTCCCTGATCCAAACCACTTGCTGCTCCATATTCTGGAGCATCTATGGACCCAACAAAACTTTATCCTCCAAATGGTCCCAACTCAACGGTGTCCAGCATGAAAGACTATACAATGCCTGGAAGGGAGGCGTGCACTTAGAACTATGATAATTGTTATTATATGCAAATTCTACCAGGTACAAGTAGTCCTCCCATCATGTTTCTTGATCCATGACGTACATCCAAAGCATGTCCTCGAGGATTTGATTGACCCTCTCAGTCTTCCCATCCATCTTTGGGTGATAAGTTGAACTGAAGTTTAATTGAGTCCCCAAAGCATGTTGTAGGGACGTCCAAAGTGCTGAGGTAAACATAGGATCTCTGTCTGAAATGATTCGATGAGGAATACCATGTAACCTGACAATGTCTTCCATGAAGACTCTAGCCACTGATGAAGCATTATAAGAGGAATGAACAGGAGAGAAGTGTGCCACCTTCATCAACCTGTCCACTGTGACCATAATGACATCATGTCATTGTGAAGAAATAGGCAACCCAACTATAAAATCTATTGAGATAATGTCCCATTTCCACTTTGGAATCAAGTGAGGCTACAAAAGTTCTACAAGATGTTGGTGTTCATCCTTCACTTTCTGACACTCAAGACATCTAGACACAAAATCAACAATATCTCTTCTCATACCAGCCCAAAATTATAGCTGTCGAAGATCAGTGTGCATCTTTTTGACACTAGGATGAGCTGAATACGGTGCCTGATGTGCCTCTAACATGATCAGAGAGCAAAGATCACCAGTGGATGGTACATAAATTTGACCCAAATGCCTCAAAAGGCCATCTGAATCTAGGGAATATCTTGCAAATCTTCCCTCTAATACTCTACCTGACTCCACCTCAGTCTTCACCTCCTGATACTAACCATCTGAAGGAAGAGCTGAAAGTATCTGATTCCTCAAGTCTACGCCGAGAGTCACTGTCGATAACTCATGTCTCTGTCTACTAAGTGCATTTGCAACTACATTTTCCTTTCCTTGAATGAACTTCACCTCAAGATCATATTCACATAAGAACTCCATCCATTGTCTCTACCTAGCATTCATATTCGGCTATGTGAAGATATACTGCAAACTACAATAATCAGTGTGCAACTCAAATCTATTCCCCAAAAGGAAGTGCCTCCATCTCGTCAAGGAATGTACCACAACAACCAACTCAAGATCGTGTGTAGGGTAATTCAGTACGTGATCCTTGATTTTGCAAGACTCATAGGCAATCACGTGTCCCTCCTACATTAACATAGCTCCTATACCCTCCAAGGAAGCATCTATACACACTACAAAGTCCATAGAAGGATCAGAAACAACTAAAATTAGAGCATTGGTCAATCTCTCCTTAAGAGTCTGAAAGGCTACCTCACACTACTCTAACCAAACAAATTTCTTCCCTTTCCTCTGAAGAGAAGTAATGGGGTGTGCTATCCTCAAAAACCCTTGTACAAATTGCCTATAGTAACGTACCAACCCCATGAAACTGTGAACCTCTAACACATTATTTGGTGCATGCCAATCAATGATGGCTTGGATCTTTGTAGGATCCACAACAATTCCCTCACTAGAAATAAAATGTCCAAGATATTTCATCTCTATCTTGAAGAATTCACACTTTGAAAAGTTAGCATACAACTGATTCTCTCTCAAGCACTGTAGCACTTGTCTCAAGTGATTCTCATGCTCCTCCATAGTCCTAGAATAGATCAATATATCATCTAGAAACACCAAGACAAACCAGTCAAGGTAGGTGCAAAACACACCATTCATCAAACTCATAAACACCGAGGGCACATTCGTTAACCTGAATGACACCACTGTGAACTCGTAGTGACCGTATCGAGTGTGAAATGTGGTTTTATGTATATTTTCCTTGAAGATACATAGCTGGTGATAACTTGATTTCAAATCAATCTTCAAGAATACCTTGGCACCCTTAATCTGATCAAATAAGTCATCTATCCTCAGCAACAAATATTTGTTATGTATTGTCACCTTGTTCAATTGTTGGTAATCTATACACAATCGAAGGGACCCATCCTTTTTCTTCACAAAAATAACCGGTGCTCCCTAAGGAGACACACTAGGATGAATAAATCCCTTCTCTAACAACTCCTCAAGCTGCAAACAGAGCTCCTTAAGCTCCCAAGTGGTCATTTGATAAGGTGCTCATGAAATGGGATTAGCTCAAGGCACAAGATCAATCTTAAAGTCGATGTCATGCTTAGGTGGCATCCTTGGAATATCGCTAGGAAATACATCGACATACTACCTAAGAATGGGATGACTATTAAGCGACACCTCCTCCTAACTCTCTCCTAGCTCCAAATCATTGACTATCACTAAAAATAACTAGCAGCCTTGCCACACACACCTCCTCAACTGCATGGCTGAGATCATCCTCAATGAAATAGGTCTCTGAATCCCAACCACCTCAACCTCACTACCAGAATCATCAACACACCTCACCAACTTGCGACGGAAATCTATGACTGCTTTGTGAGCCTCTAACCAATCCATGCTTAATACAACATCGTAGGACCCAAGAGGAATGATTCAAAGATCAACCATGGTGTCAAGAGATCCAATTCTCAAACTAAAACCACATACAAGTGACTCAGCTGTGACCTTAGCACCAAAATATAACTCAACCTGCCACCTATTGTCCTGCTTTACTACCACCAGTCCACATCATGCTACAATAGAGGGGGAAATAAAGGAGTCTGAAGCTTTTGAATCAAAAAGTATAAAAACTATACCACCCTATAATACACTTGATGTCTCAACCACTGTCCCCTAGTGCTTAGCCTGGCGGTTGTCAACTACAGCAAATACCCTGTGTGATCTACCAACATCCCCAACTATCGACTCTGAAGGCACAAGTCTCTGAGAAAATCTAGTAGTGCCCTTCTGAGGAAATTGATGAGCAATATGGCCTTGCTTCCCACATGAAAAGCACCTGGTACCTCTTCCAAAACCTCTACTACTAGGTGGTGCACTAGATTGTTGAACACTGCCTCTATTAAGTGTAGACTATGAACTCTAGGCTAGCTGATTAGGGCGGTAACGTTTAATTCGCCTCCAGTTCTTGTGTCTCCTGGGTTGAGATCTATCATCCTGACGAGATTGAGAATTCTTATGTTTAGACTATGAGGGTTGTTGCTACTGCTATTGTTGGCCACCCTTAGAGGGTTCCTGTTGACTCCTAGATGGACCTATTGACTATGAATGTCTACCACGAGAGTTGAATCTTGTCAAAAGTGCACTGCCAATCTAAACCCTCGTCTATCCACCTAAGGCCATAGCTAGATTCTCCTCAACAATCTAAGATTTTTCCATGGCTACCTCCATGGTCTTCGGCTCGAACACCCAAACTCCACCACTAATACGGGCATTTAAGCCTCTGATGAAATTTTATACTAACATGCCCTCGTCATCTCCAATGCCAACGTATTGCTTAAGTTCATAGAATTTCAGCTCATATTGTTCCACTGACATTGCCAACTGTGTCCGCTCATGAAACTCATCTGCTCAGTGTTGTCACCAATGGTCAGACAAGAATTGGGCTTTGAATCACTCAAGGAGCATCTCCCATGAAACTAAGTCAATATCCATATGGAGCTTCTGTTCCTCAAGATGCCATCACGTGGAAGCAAACCCATGGAGATACATAATAGAACATCTAGCCTTGGATTACTACCATAAGGGTGTATAGAAAAACATCGGTTCAGATCGATAAGCCAGGTCTCTACCTCTAGTCCACTGCTTGACCCATCAAATGTCAAAGGATGTGCTCAAAGTAGGTCCCTCATGTGCCCAGATAAAACGACATCCTTCTCAACAACTAACTCCCTCCTCTTGGGAGATCTCTCTCTCTCTCATCACTAACTACTCACCTTCCTGCCTCAGACCAAGCCAAGAAAGAACCTCCTCTAGTAATTGGTGCAACTATGCGCCCTCCATCCCAGGCTGACCCATATTTTTTCCTACACCTCCCTGATTGTTCTGTGAACTCTAATGCTCCTCACGATCTGACTCATGAGAACTCTGTGGAGTTGAATCCTGGTGATTTTCCCCATGGCCACCACTTCAACCTCTACCTCGCCCTCGACCTCTACCCCGTCTCCTAGGTATGATCCTGGATAGACAAATTCAGGGTATTAGACGGGGTCAACAAGGGAAATACTAAACTTTAAATTGTACATCTAAAACAACTTAATGGGCTAATTGTTTTACCCAGAGTACCCAGTGTTTAAACCAAGGCTATGATACCATGTGTAATGCCCCACTGAGAACCCTAGAGGACAAAGCCTAAACAATTGAAAATGGAATTTTTTTTTTCTTAGTACAATGTTGTGCAATAAAATTTAACATAACTTTTGTTATTAATCTACGTCCTCTAGGGTGCACTACATTACATAATTTCCTTTATCCAAATTATAAAACCATATAACTTAATTATATCCAAATACTAATCATCATGAGCATCACATGTACTTATCACAAATAATTCAAATAAACCTAGAGGTACAGCCATGTCATAACATGAAGTAATAACTGAATATTAATCATCTCAATTAACTAGTACAAAATTATAGATTACATCACTCTTTACATATAAAAGATACATCATTTCAGTTTACATTTACATTTGTATAGTAATGTTTCCTCGAGGCTAGTGAGGAGTGCTTTGAAAAAGATACATGATACATGATCAAGATGTCATACATTTTCAAGTACAATGATCAACCTTCCAAGAGTAGATGTAATGTTGAAGACAATGGATGAGATTAAATTACCACATCATGAACATAAGGGGAACCCAATGGAGAATGTTACATGTTCCACCCAACCACATGAACCCAAAGGTTCACCCCCCATGCTAGGAGGTAACAAAGGGTCCCACCAAACTGATTGACAAGGGCTAAACATAACAAGGTTGACATAACTCATAACACAAGATGACACATCAGCAAGAACAACAACATCAAGGACCATACTTCTAGAGGCACATAGACACACAAAGTGAAACAAGTAAAAATACTCATGGTTGTCGTAGGGGAAGTGTGATCACATAATTAGACATAGGTTATCCAGGTAGTTCTTTCTAGGCCCTGGCCCCTATCTCGAGTTATCATGGTACCCTCTATTGAACTCCGGCCCCTAAGCCAACTATGCAGAATCAAACTACCTCTTGTGGAGACAAAGTAGTCGATTATGCCATTCCAGGCCTTCCCATCTCACCTCAAGCCTAAATGAACACTTGAGGATGAGTGAGGTACAAACTTATCTTGTTTAATGTTTGAGCTACCCATTCCCCCTAGTTAATTTTATTGTTATCACTTGTTAAAAAACTTCCACATGGGTTATGCAGGTGCCCCTTTGTGTGCCGACCCCCACTGGAATCCACTTCCCTACTTCCAACCTCAAACCACAAAAAGCTAGAAACAACACCACTTGCACAACTCAAATGCAAACGAATCACATTGTGAGGCATTACCCATCTCACACACAAGTCCATAAAATCGATCACAGAAACAAACATAACATGCAAGGTGAATGGCCTTAATAACCATAATCACAAAAAAAAAATTCCCAAACAAGTTACATAAATAAAGCCATCAAAAGATAAATCTTCCTAGCCTTTGGAAGACACTATGACTCAACATAGGAAAGAATCTTACATAAATCAACATCCTCACAACTTGTCTTCCATAATCAATTCTTTTTTTTAAACTCATCATTCAACAATGAGCTTACATGTAAACCACAATTTTAACACAAGACCTCCATTTCAGGATTACCACTAGACACCAAATCCATGGTAATCTTCTGTAACATTTATCATCTATTGCTTACCTTATAGAATTTTAGTAATCTTTTCTAAAAGCACCATTTCCTTAAATGACGTATTTAATAGCAATACTTAATTAAAAAGAAGACACATTTTGATATTTACTATATATATATATATTAATATGCATGCATAAGCTTGTACATTCATGAATATAAATGTTGATTTAAGAACATAGGAACTCATATGTTATATATAGAATTATACCTATCTATAGTTATAAAACATACATATACATATGACTTAATCTAAAGGTTAAAGCTTATAGACTTCCAAAACTCGTACAACAAAAAAGTTAATTCATATACATATCCATATACACCTATTTACATTTAAATGTTTTGAACTTAATATATAATATATCGGTATTCTCATTTAATCACGTCCCACATAAATCAAAGGTGAATCACATGGTTCAAGTATTTAAATGACAAGAAGGGCCAAAATTTATCTTACACTATGTATTTAGTTTGGCTGATCAAATAAAATCCAGTTTCTAAGTTGGTAAAGGTGGATCAAATACATAGACGTCTGGATAATAAGAAGTGCTAGATTGGGTTTACAAGCACAACACACCAATTTTGGCAACCGGAACTACCTAGAGCCTTGGAACTCTTGCACAAGTCTAATTCTTAATAGAGACCAGACTAAAGGTTAACTGTAGTTATTTGATGAAGACATAACACTTCAAATCTCACCGGGTCCACTTTAAGTGTAATAGATTTTATAGTGAATAACCTTTGATTGCATGGAAAGTTAGTTATAGTGACAGATCAAGCCCTACACTAAAGTTTACAATGTATTTGGAAGTTAACATTTGGCATTCCGTCGGCTTATGAGATAACATTTATATCCTAATACTTATCTGTATATAGGAATATTTCTACATAGGTCGACCCATGCGATACTAGATCTTCCCTGTATAATCTTATTAATCTTTGCATGATTGTTTGGGTCGGTATCATAATCATGATTTGCAATTAGAAAACTAAAATTTGTAATTTAATAAAACAAGAATACAGATAGCACAAGGTTGACATAGAAGGAAGGAGTATCATAATTCACAATTGGTAAAGGTAGAGCATTCAACAACCTCAATATACAATGTCTAGGAATGTAGAAGTGCTTCTTGCAGTAAATGATTATATTTTGGTTGTGGCCAAGGATGGTCTTCAACAAAAAGGATTTGGCATTGGGCCCTTGTAGAAGATGGTTGTTTTGCCGAATGGGAATATTCTTGCATCTTTTACTCCCAATGGAAGACTTCTGGTGTTGTCCACAAATTTTTCTAAATTTTATTTTGAGATCAGCTACAAAATTCATCTTCACTACTGTTGAACCTAAAGAAACTGTGAAGGCTGAATTATCTTCTTATTTGGAAGCTTCAGGAAAGCTTTGCTTTGAATTGAATGAAGGAATTTATTTAAAAGAGAGTCCACATGAGACAATCAATGTAGTTTCCAATAGAGGTTAAACAGGGGTGAGACCTCACCAATCTTTTAAGCCAAAAATATAATTTATATAAAATATGAGCTCACAATCGGAATTCACAAGTTTAAGGGCTAGAAAATCAACTCGAATACAAGGAATAGAATGACCAAACAAATAAAGTTATATTTATTAAGTTTTAAAGTCATTTAGCAAAAGCTGAAAGAAACACGGGTGACCCTTTTTAACCAAACTTCAAACTATTTGAAGAATCCTATTTTATTGACCAAGAACAATCATGTCGTGATAAAGGGAAAGAGTATTGCTATATATCAATAACTATTAGAACAAGACCAAGATTCTAAAAGGATTTGAATTGTTCAAAAAAATTTATTTGTTTATCTGGTATTGATTACTAAAGAGACCCATAAGTTGTACCCAAAAGAGACATTACCAATAAAATAACATTAAGTCGACATCAATTTATTTCTGAGGAGGATACCACATATAAAAAAGAATATAGGCAACCGTTTTCTAGCCAAACTATCTTTCTTTTCAAGACAGAAGGAAAACAAGAGGAAAGAAGAAATAAAGGAATGTGGAAAAACTTGTGCAGCTACGCTGGTGCTAAATGCCTTCTAGCTTCTTTCAAAATTCCCTTCTGTAACTCAATAATCCCAAATATACAACTACTGAAAGACCCTAATACTTCTAAATCTACTTGAGATATTTTCCAAATCCAAGAAAATTCTAGAGAACAGGGAATGCTTTTCCAACAAAGCCTCCAGCCAAAAACATTCACGGCAAGCAAAAACAGAATTGGTTATTTCCCTCCAATAGCAATAAAACCCATTGCCCCTGTGGAGTTAACTCCACTTCACTTAATTACTCCTCCACTACTTTTTGGTTACCTCCATTTCCAAGAGTTTTATTCCCATTTATTTTATTTTCCCTTTCAATTTAACTTTGCACACAAAATATTATTTATTCATTAATTTGTTATATTAAATTTCTTATGTAATTTATTTATACAAGCATATTAGTATATATATATACATTTATTTATGTATGCACATATTTATATATACATATATATTATTTAAATGTTCTATTTTAAGAATTAACTCTTGACTTAATAAAATTTAATTCCATAATAGATTAATTTAATCCTTTAATTTAATTATACTTTTATATCGTTAACCAAGCCCTCCAAAATGACATTCAAAATTAAATGAAATAATCAAACTAGACGCAAGTCTCAAGCATGACTCCAAGATTAGTCAAGCAATGTCAATTGAAACATGCCACGGATTAAACGACCACACATAAATGAAATGACACCAATAGACTTACTAACAGTGTGTAACAACAAAGATTCCTCCTTGAAAAGGATGATGGCTCAAAGTGGGGGACCCAATGTACCTCCAAACAAAAACAACGCCATTGGGCTCTGGCATGCTCAGACCTGATAAACAGGTGGAGTCGATGCCTTTTACCTGCATCTTGCAACAAAACGAAGTGTCGAGCATATGCATAAATAAATAATCAATCACACCGTGATGGGGAAATCACAGAGTCGCAGGGCGCTCACAAGCAAGTGATGTAACACTGTCCCCATCACTGACACATAAAAACTAATATCAACTCATGAACGCATACATCTAAAATAACATAATATCCATCATATTCAAATAAACAATTAACTAATCTCCAAAACATCACCGAAGTAAAAGACATCAAATATCACAATTCCATTAACATCATTAAACCAAACATCATAATGTTATCAAACAGTCTCAACATCTACACACCCAAATATCACCATGTATGAACAGTATCCACATAGTCATAATATCTATCAAATAGTAACATAGAGTCAACAGAACAACATCATATAGTCTAGATGAAATCCAAAATGTTTTCTAAACATAAGCAAATATAGGGGGCATCACATTTAGATTCACTTTGGTATTCCTTCCTTGGTGTGCCTCTAGTCTCATTTTATCCCTTATATTAGTCTTTTCCCTCATATGGTGCTTAGGTCTAGTTTTTTGCATTCTTGTTTTGTTAGCCTTTGTATTATCCTTGTGATTTTCTAGTGTCTCATCAATTTAGAGCTTAAATTTTTTGGACACTAGTGTAATGTGTGGACATCCACATCATGTGCTTGTGTCCCATGACCAATTATTTTTTGGTTTCTATTTTTGAGTTTTTTTCCACTTGTATCATTCCCAAGTTGATGGTAAATTCTCAAGACTAATACTAGTGGCTCGTCAACCTCTTCTTCTTATCTCCTATTTTTGAATCTAATTTTTCACTTTTCCACTCTTTGGGCTATTTGTGGATTTTATTCTTGCAAATTTGGAACTCTCAAGCTCTCTCACAACTCTCTCAAGCTCTACACTCCTACAATACCCGTATTCCCTTAAATTCATCAAACCTCCATAAGCGATGTTATTCTTTTTTCCTTGCTACTTCTTTCTTCATTTTATTCTTTTTATTATAGCTTTCTTATTTTTGTACCCTTACTCACCTTCAGATCCTCACATCCCTTTTATCTTTCATTTAGTCTTCACTTCTCTTACCATTCCCAAAAAAAACTTAGGATAGGATCATCCACACACAATATTTTATTTTGTCTGTCTTTGCTACTATGGAGATAGAAGTACAAAAATAGGGGGTGTACTTGAAGCTAAGACCCCATCTAGTATGCACTATTGCACTTACACTACTCTTATAATTTCCAAACACACTTGGGATATGAGTATCCACACAATATTTTATTTTCTCCATCTTGACTATTGTGGAGGTAGAAATACCAAGTTAAAGGGTTTGACTTGAAGGTAAGACCCCACCTAGCTCTAAATATTTTTTCTTGTTCTTTGTAGCTACAAATTTATTCAAGTGAAGATATATATCCTCTTGGGAATTTGGTAATTTCTCCCTTTTGTCTTTATTTTTCTATTTCTTCATTATCATTAAATAAATTAGTTATATATATATATATATGGCTAAATTAGTTAAATATTTGTCATTTCCACTTTTGATATTATTTGGTGTCTACTTGATTTTTTCTTTTTACTTCTATGAAATCAATTTTTTTTAAAAGATATATTCAAATTCTAGAAATTTGCATCATATAGATGATAGCACTTAGAACAAACATCTACATGATGCATTGGTAGCTCGTAGATAGTGACCTCCTCTATTTTTCATTAAGTTTCTTATTTTTTTCTATTTATGCTTCCAAATTAAATTTATCAATTATGTAATTTAGATTCTAGCAACTTAGTATTTTCATACCCAAATCATTTAAATACAAAGTTAAATTTAAAGTAGATTAAATGTTACATTTTACAGGCACTTGAGAAGATCCAATAAAATAGGGAACCCACACATCACTAGTTTCTTTCAATTAACTATGCGAGATCCTATGGAGAAGGTCAATTTCCTCTTTTATTCTATAACTACTAAACCAATTAAAAATGAAACCTACTACTATATATGACATTGAACAAAAACTACTTTAACCGCTAGCCTACCCCAATTTGATTGGTAAAATAAAAAAGGATAGGAGGATAAGGGTTTAAAAAGGACACATAGTTAGAGAAATTAAAAAAGTGGTGAGAAAAGGATTACCAAAGAAAGGCAACCAATCATCTTTCTCTATAGAATATAACTAATTCTCCTTTGTAAATATGCATATGTTTATGGTGGAGCTATCTTAACATATGTTATGAGAGACTACCTATATGTAGAACAACATTAACTAACATTTGTGGCTAGTTGGAATTCAAATTCATACACATAATTCACTTTAGTCTATGGGCATAAGTAAACAAGAACATGTACACATTAATAACATTGACCTAGATGGTACTTTATAAGATGAGGTGTAAATAAAATTAGAGATGAAACACACTCACATTCACTAAAAGATAATGAATCACAACCACTTAACTCTTCAGTAAAAAAATTGAAAGGATTTATTATAGTAAGAAATCCAAAAGTTTTTTCTACATTAGAAAGAAAAAATATATTAACATAAGGGATGGTCCCTTTTTATAACATCACAAGGAGTTCCTAAGTAATTACAACCAAGGGAGCCTCAGAGAATTTGTAAATAATAAAGAATCTAAGGAGCGGAGGAACATATTTAGAAGGATTATATACTTTTCTAAATAATTTATAGATGCTACTAGATCAAAAATAAAGGATACATGTGCAAGTGGTTAGAATCTCTAGATGCAAATAATTAGAGCCTTGATGGATTTAACTAAATGAATGAAATGTCTATTAGGATTTAATTTAAATTTCCCATGGAAATTGATAAAGAATAAATATTAGTTGATTGTAGAAAAATTAGATGGAAACTTGTAATCAATGGCCTTTAAAGTAGTAAAGGTACATGATGAACATGAGATGAGAGGTTTTGCATTATACTCGTATTATTTTATTGGCGGGGAGTGTAAAAACACTTAGAAAAATGGAGAGAAACATTGATGTCACTAGGAGGGGAGGTAGCTTTAGTGTGAAGATAATTAAGGATCAACTTTATTTGACAAAGGTTAGCCTAGGGAGCTCTAGAACATTGGGTCATAATTTACATTTGTACAGTAATGTTTCCTTGATACTAGTGAGAGGTGCTCTGAAAAAGATACATGATAGATGATCAAGATGCAATACATTTTAAGGTACAATGAACAAGCTTCCAAGAGTAGATGTAATGCTGAAGACAATGGATCAGATGAAATTGCCACATCACGAACATAAGAGGAACCCAATGGAGAATGTTACATGTTCCACCCAACCGCGTGAACCCAAAGGTACACCCACTGTGCTAGGAGGTAACAAAGGGTCCCACCAAACTAATTGACAAGGGCTAAACATAACAAGGTTGACATAACTCATAACACAAGATGACACATCAACAAGAACAACAACATCAAGGACCATACTTCTAGAGGCACATAGATACACAAAGTGAAACAAGAAGTAAAAATACTCATGGTTGTCGTAAGGGAAGTGTCATCACATAGTTGGACATAGGTTATCTAGGTAGTTCTTCCTAGGCCATGGCCTCCATCACGGGTTATCCTAGTAGCCTCTACCAAACTCCGACCCCTAAGCCAACTATGTGGAATCAAACTACCTCTCGTGGAGACGAAGTAGTCGATTATGCCATTCCAGGCCTTCCCATCTCACCTCAAGCCTAAACGAGCACTTGAGGCTGAGCGATGTACAAACTTATTTTGTTTAATGTTTGATCTACCCATTTCCCCTAGTTAATTTTTATGTTATCACTTGTTAACAAACTTCCACTTGGGTTATCTAGGCACCCCTTTATGCGCTGACCCCCACTAGAAGCCACTTCCCTACTTCCAACCTCAAACCACAAAAAGTCGGAAACAACACCACCTGCAAAACTCAAATGCAAACGAATCACATTGCAAGGCATTACCCATCCTGCACACAAGTCCATAAAATCAATCACGAAAACAAACATAATGTACAAGGTGAATGGCCCTAATCACCATAATCACAACAAAGTTTTTTCCAAACAAGTTACATAAATAAAGCCATCAAAAGATAAATCTTCCTAGCATCTAGAAGACACTATGATTCAACATAGGAAAGAATCTTACATAAATCAACATCCTCACAACTCGTCTTCCATAGTCAATTATTTTTTCTTAAACTCGTCATTTAACTATGAGCGTACATGTAAACCACAATTTTAACACAAGACCTCCATTTTAGTATTATCACTAGACACCAAATCCAAGGTAATCTTTTGTAACATTTATCATCTATTTCTTACCATATAGAATTTTAGTAATCTTTTCTAAAATCACCATTTCCTTAAATGATGTATTTAATAGCAATACGTAATTAAAAAGAAGACACATTTTGATATTTACAGCCCTACTTCCATGAGCCTTTCTATATACTCATATATATCTATATATATATGCATTGATAAGCTTATACATTCATGAATATAAATGGTTGTTTAAGAACATAGGAACTCGCATGTTATATACACAATTATACCTATATGTAGTTATAAAACATACATTTATGAGTTAATCTAAAGGTTAAAGCTTATAGACTTCCAAAACTCCTACAACAATAGAGTTAATTCATATATGTATCCATATACACCTATTTACATTTAAATGTTTCAAAATTAATATATAATATATCGGTATTCTCATTTAATCATGTCCCACAGAAATCAAAGGTGAATCGCATGGTCCAAGTATTTAAATGATAAGAAGGGCCAAAATTTGTCTTACACTATGTATTCAGTTAGGCTCATCAAATAAAATCTAGTTTCTAAGTTGGTAAAGGTGGATCAAATACATAGACGTCTAGATAATAAGTAGCTAGATTGAGTTTACACACATAACACACCAGTTTTGGCAACTGGAACTACCTACAGCCTTGGCACTCTTGCACAAGTCTAATTCTTAATAGAGACTGGACTAAATGTTAACTGTAGTTATCTGATGAAGACATAGCACTTCAAATCTCATCGGGGTCCAGTTTAAGTGTAATAGATTTTATAGTGAATAACCTTTGATTGCATGGAAAGTCGGTTATAGTGACAGACCGAGCCTTACACTAAAGTTTACAATTTATCTAGAAGTTAACATTTTTCATTCTGCCAGCTTATTGGATAATGTTTATATCCTAATACTTATCTGTATATAGGAAGATTTCTACACAAGTCGACCCATGCGACACTAGATCTACCCTGCATAATCTTATTAAGATTTGCATGATTGTTTGGGTCGGTATCATAATCATGATTTGCAATTAGAAAACAAGAATTTGTAATTTAAGAAAACAAGAATACAGATAGCACAAGGTCGACATAGAAGGGAGGAATACCAGAATTCGCAATTGGTAAAGGTAGAGCATTCAACAGGCTTAGGATACGATGTATGGGAATGTAGAAGTGCTTCTTACAATAAATGATTATGTTTTGGTTGTGGCCGAGGATGGTCTTCAACAACAAGGATTTGACATTGGGCCCTTGCAGAAGATGGTTGTTTCGTTGAATGGGAATATTCTTGCATCTTTTACTCTTGATGGAAGACTTCTGGTGTTGTCCACAAATTTTTCTAAAGTTCATTTTGAGATCAGTTGCAAAATTCATCTTAGTTCACTGTTGTTGAACCTAAAGAAACTGTGAAAGCTGGATTATCTTCTTATTTGGAAGCTTCAAGAAAGCTTTGCTTTGACTTGAATGAAGGAATTTATTTAAAAGAGAGTCCACATGAGACAATCAATGCAATTTCCAACAGAGGTTGAACAGGGGTGATGCCTCACCAATCTTTTAATCCAACAATAGAATTTATATAAAATATGAGCTCACAATCAGAATTGACAAGTTTAAGAGCTGGAAAATCAACTAAAATATAGGGACTGGAATGTCCAAATAAATAAAGTTATATTTATGAAGTTTGCAAGTCATTTAGCAAAAGTTCAAAGAAACAGGGGCGACCCTTTTTAACCAAACTTCAAACAATTTGAAGGATCCTATTTTATTGACTGAGAGAAATCATGCTACAATAGAGGGGAAGATTATTGTGAGATATCAATAACTATTGGAACATGACCAAGATTCTAAAAGGATTCAAAGTGTTCAAAACAAGTTATCTGTTTATCTGGTACCGATTACTAAAGAGACCTAGAAGTTGTACCCAAAAGAAAACATTGCCAATTAAACAACATTAAGTCGACATCACTTTATTCCTCAGGAGGATACCACATATAAAAAAGAATATAGGCAACCATTTTCTAGCTAGACTATCATTCTTTTCAAGACAAAAGGAAAACAAGAGGAAAGAAGAAATAAAGGAACCTAGAAAAACTTGTGCAGCTGCGTTGGTGCTAAATTCCTTCTAGCTTCTTTCAAAATTCCCTTCTGCAAATCAATAATCCCAAACATTCAACTACTAAAAGACCCCAATACTTTCAAATCTACTCGAGAGATTTTCCAAATTCAAGAAAATTCTAGAGAATAGGGAAAGTTTTTCCAGCAAAGCCTCTAGCCAAAAACATTCACAACAAGCAAAAAAAGAATTGATTATTTCCCTCTGAGAGCAATAAAACCCATTGCCCCTATGGAGTTAACTCCACTTCACTTAATTACTCCACCACTACTTTTTGGTTACCTTTATTTTTGAGAGTTTTATTCCCATTTGAAAATTCTCTTTTATTTTATTTTCCCTATCAATTTAACTTTGCACACAAAATGTTATTTATTCATTAATTTGTTATATTAAATTTCTTCTGTCATTTATTTATACAAGCATATTAGTATATATATATATATAAATTTATTTATGTATGCACACATTTATATATACATATATATTATTTAATTATTCTATTTTAAGAATTAACTCTTGACTTAATAAAATTTAATTCCATAAGGGATTTAATTTAATCCTTTAATTTAATTATACTTTTATATCATTAACCAAGCCCTCCAAAATGACATTCAAAATTAAATGAAATAATCAAACCAGACACAAGTCTCAAGGATGGCTCCAAGATTAGTCAAGCAATGTCAATTGAAACATGACACAGATTAAATGACCAGACAGAAAGTAAACGATACCAATAGACTTATTGATGGGGTGCAACAACAAAGATTTGTCCTTGAAAAGGATGATGGCTCAAAGTGGGGGACCCAGTGTACCTTCGAACAACAACAGATCCTCTGGGATTTCACACGCTTAGACTTGATAAACAGGTGGAGTCAATGCCCCGTACCTGCAACCTACAGGAAAACGAAGTGTCGAGCATATGCATAAATAAATAATCAGTCACACCATGATGGGGAAATCACAGAATCGCAGGGCACTCACAAGCGAGTGATGCGACACTGTCCCCATCACCGACACATAACAACTAATATCAACTCATGAACACATACATCTAAAATAACATAATATCCATCATGTTCAAATAAACAATTAACTAATCTACAAAACATTGCTTAAGTAAAAGACATCAAATATCACAATACCATTAACATCATTAAACCAAACATCATAATGTTATCAAAGAGTCTCAACATCTACACATCCAAATATCACCATGTCTGAATAGTATCCACAAAGTCATAATTTGTCTATCAAACAGTAACATAGAGTCAACATAACAACATCATATAGTCTATATGGAATCCAAAATGTTGTCTGAACATAAGCAAACTGAGGGGGCATCACATCCTCCCCCCTAGGACTAGGCTTACTCTTGGAAGCCTATAAATAGATACGGATAAAGCTCCCTCATCCTAGAAGCATCCTCCAAGGTAGCTGAGGTCTCATTGTTTGGATCCCACTAGAACCTAACCTACTCTATGTCCCATCCTCTAAGTGTGAGTCTCCGATGTTGAATTATGCCTGTGGTCTGCAAAGCTAGCTTCCTGTCCTCTACTTGTAATGCATTCCAATGAGGATGTGAGATATATTAGGATAATATGGTGTAAGTATAGAAGTATGAAATACATCATGTATGTGTGAGACACATGGCAGAAAAGCAATATGGTATGCTACAAGTCCAATCCTCTCCAGGATTTCAAAAGGTCCTACAAAATGCGGTGTGAGCTTAGAGCCCTTCTCGTAATAGATTGGACTCTTTCGCAGATGCACATGCATAAATACCCTGTCACAAAGTGAGAATTAACGATCAACCTTGTGAGCATTGGAATATTTCTTTTGTCTATCTCGAGCTGCTACTAAATGCTCCCTCATCCGAACCACCTGTTGCTCCATCTCTTGGAGTATCTCTGGACCCAACAGAACTCTATCCTCCAAACGGTCCCAACTCAATGGTGTTCGGCACAGAAGACCATACAATGCCTGGAAGGGAGGCATGCCAATAGAACTGTGATAACTGTTATTATATGCAAATTATACCAGGTACAAGTAGTCCTCCCATCGTGTTTGTTAATCCATGATTCCAAAGCATGTCCTCAAGGATCTGATTGACCCTCTCGGTTTTCCCATCTGTCTCTAGGTGATAAGCTGAAATGAAGTTAAACTGGGTCCCCAAAGCATGTTGTAGGGATGTCGAAAGTGCTGAGGTAAACATAGGATCTCTATCTGAAATGATCTGATGAGGAATACCATGTAACCTGACAATGTCTTCCATGAAGACTTTGGCCACTGATGAAGCATTATAAGAGGAACAAACAGGAGAGAAGTGTGCCACCTTCGTCAACCTATCCACCATGACCATAATGGCATTATGTCATCGTGAAGAAACATGCAACCCAACTATAAAATCTATTGAGATAATGTCCCATTTCCACTTCAAAATGAAGTGAGGTTGCAAAAGTCCTGCAAGATGCTGGTGTTCAACCTTCACTCTCTGACACTCAAGACATCTAGACACAAAATCAACAATATCTCTTCTCATACCGGCCCAAATTTACAGTTGTCGAAGATCAGCGTGCATCTTTCTGACACCAAGATGAGTTGAATACAGTGCCTGATGTGCCTTTGACATGATCAAAGAGAAAATATCACCAGTGGATGGTACATAAATTTGACCCAAATGCCTCAAAAGGCCATCTAACTCTAGGGAATATCCTAAAAAAATTCCCTCTAATACTCTACCTAACTCCACCTCAGTCTTCACCTCTTGATACCAACCATCTGAAGGAAGAGCTGAAAGTATTTGATTCCTCAATTCTACACCGAGAGTCACTATCGATAGCTCATGTCTCTGTCTACTAAGTGCATTTGCAACTACATTTTCCTTTCCCTGGATGAACTTCACCTCAAAATCATATTCACATAATAACTCCATCCATCATCTCTACCTAGCATTTAGATTGGGTTGTGTGAAGATATACTACAAACTACGATGATCAGTGTGCAACTCAAATCTATGCCCCAAAAGGAAGTGCCTCCATCTCATCAAGGAATGTACCACAACAACCAACTCAAGTTCATGTGTAGGGTAATTCAGTTTGTGATCCTTGAGTTTGTGAGACTCATAGGAAATCATGCATCCCTCCTGCATTAACACAACTCCTATACCCTCCAAGGAAGCATCTATACACACTACAAAATCCTTAGAAGGATCAAGAACAACTAAAATCGGAGCACTAGTCAATCTCTCCTTAAGAGTCTAAAAGGTTGCCTTGCACTACTTTGACCAAACAAATTTCTTCCCTTTCCTTTGAAGAGAAGTAATGGGGTGTGTTATCCTCGAAAACCCTTGTACAAATCGCCTGTAGTAACCTGCCAACCCCATGAAATTGCGAACCTCTAACACATTAGTTGGTGCATTCCAATTAATGATGGCTTGGATCTTTGCAGGATCCACAACAATTCCCTCACCAAAAATAACATGTCCAAGATATTTCACCTCTGTCTTGAATAATTCACACTTTGACAAGTTAGCATACAACTAATTCTCTCTCAAGCACTATAGCACCTATATCAAGTGATCCTCATGCTCCTCCATAGTCCTGGAATAGATCAATATATCATCTAGAAACACCAAGACAAACCAGTCAAGGTAGGTGTGAAACACACCATTCATCAAACTCATAAACACCGAGGGCACATTCGTTAACCTGACTGACACCATTGTGAACTTGTAGTGACCGTATCAAGTGCAAAATGTGGTTTTATGTATATCTGCCTCGAAGATACGTAGCAAGTGATAACTTGATTTCAGATCAATCTTCAAGAATACCCTGGCACCCTTAATCTGATCAAACAAGTCATCTATCCTCAGCAATGGATATTTGTTCCGTATTGTCACCTTGTTCAATTGTCGGTAATCTATATACAATCGAAGGGACCCATCCTTTTTCTTCAAAAAAATCACTAGTGCTCCCCAAGGAGACACACTAGGACAAATAAATCCCTTCTCTAACAACTCCTCAAGCTGCAAATGAAGCTCCTTAAGTTCCTAAGTGGTCATTCAGTAAGGAGCTCATGAAATGGGCTCAGCTTGAGGCACAAGATCAATCTTAAAGTCGATGTCACGCTTAGGTGGCATCCCTAGAATTTCGCTAGGAAATACATCGGCATACTGCCTAAGAATGGGATGACTATCAAGTGACACCTCCTCCTTACTCTCTCCTAGCTCCAAATCATTGACTGTCACTACAAATAATTGACAACCCTGCCACACACACCTCCTCAACTGTATGGCTGAGATCATCCTCAATGAAATAGGTCTTTGAATCCCAACCACCTCAACCTCACTACCAGAATCATCAACACACCTCATTGACTTGCAGCGAAAATCTATGACTACTTTGTGAGCCTCTAACCAATCCATGCTTAATACAACATCGTAGGACCCAAGAGGAATGATTTGAAGATCAAATGTGGTGTCAAGAGTTCTAATCCTCAAACTACAACCAGAGAAAAGCGACACAACTACGACCTTAGCACCAAAAGCTAACTCAACCTGCCACCTATCATCTTGCTTTACTACTACTAGTCCACATCATGCTACAACAAAGGGGGAAATAAAGGAGTCTAAAGCTCCTAAATCAAAAATTACATAAACTATACCACCCTGTAACACACCTGATGTCTCAACCACTGTCCAGTGGTGCTCAACTTGGCGGTTGTCAATTGCAGCAAATACCTTGTGTGATCTACCAACATGCCCAACTATCAACTTTGAAGCTGTAGGCCTCTGAGAAAATCTAGTAGTGCCCTTTTGAGGACATTTATGAGCAATATGGCCCTGCTGCCCACATGAAAAGCACCTGGTACCTCTTCCAAAACCTCTACTACTAGGTGGTGCAATAGACTGCTAAACATTGCCTTTGTTAACTGTAGACTATGAACTCTAGGCTGGCTGATCAAGGTGGTAATGTTTCATTCACCTCCAGTTCCTATCTCTCTTGGGCTGAGATCAAGAATTCTTATGTTTAGACTATGAGGGCTGCTGCTATTGTTGTTGTTGGCCACCCTTAGAGGGTTCTTGCTAACTCCTAGATGGACTTGCTGACTGTGAATGTCCACCATGAGAGTTGAATCCTTTCAGAGGTGCACTACCAATCTGAACCCCCGTTTGTCGACCTAAGGCCATAGCTAGATTCTCCTCAACAATTTGAGCTTTTTCCACAGCTACCTCCATGGTCTTCAAATCGAACACCCAAACTCTAGCATTGATGCGGGAATTTAAGCCCTTGATGAAATGTTGTATTAACATTCCCTTGTCATCTCCAATTCCAACATACTACTTAAGTTCATAGAACTTCCGCTCATACTGTTCCACTGACATTTCCAACTATCTCAACTCATGAAACTCATCTGCTCGGTGTTGTCGCCAATGGTCAGACAAGAATTGGGCTCTAAATCACTCAAAGAACATCTCCCATGACACTGAGTCAATATCCAGATGGAGCTTCTACTCCTCAAGACACCACCATGTGGAAGCAAACCCACAAAGATGCATAATGGTGCATTTGTCCTTGGTATTACTACCATAAGGGTGCATATCAAAACATTAGTTTAGATCGATAAGCTAGGTCTCTGCCTCTAGTCCACTGCCCGATCCATCAAATGTCGAAGGACGTGCTCAAAGTAGGTCCCTCATGTGCCCAACTAAAATGAAATCCCTCTCAACAATGAACTCCCTCCTCCTGGGATCTCTCTCTCTCTCTCTCTCTCTCTTGAATTACTAACTGCTCACCTTCTTGCCTTAGACCAAGCCAAGAAAGAACCTCCTATAATAATTGGCACAACTGAGTGCCCTCCATCCCAGGCTGACCCATTTTCTGTCCTACACCTCCCTGATTGTTCTATGACTCCTGGTGATTGGTCCCATGGCCACCACCTCAACCTCTACCCTGTCTCCTAGGCATGATCCTGGATAGACAATTTTAGGGTATTAGATGAGGTTAACAAGGGAAATACTAAACTTCAAACTATACATCTAAAACAACTTAATGGGCTAATTTTTTTACCCAGAGTACCCATTGTTTAAACCTCATCTTTGATACCATGTGTAACACTCCACCGAGAACCTAGAGGACAAAGCCTAAACAACTAAAAATAGACATTTTTTTTATCTCAGTACAATGTTGTCCAATAAAATTGAACATAACTTTAGTTATTAACCTATGCCCTCTAGGGTGCACAACTGCATTACATAATTTTCTTTATCCAAATTACAAAACCATATAACTTAATTATATCCAAATACTAATCATCATGAGCATCACATGTACTTATCACAAATAATTCAAATGAACCCAGAGGTACAACCATGTCATAACATGAAGTGATAACTAAATATTAATCATCTCAATTAACTAGTACATAATTATAAATTACATCACTCTTTACATATAAATGATACATCATTTAAGTTTACATTTACATTTGTACAGTAATGTTTCCTCGATACGAGTGAGGAGTGCTCTGAAAAAGATACATGATACATGATCAAGATGTAATACATTTTCAACTACAATGATCAACCTTCCAAGAGTAGATGCAATGCCGAAGACAATGGATCAGATGAAATCACCACATCATGAACATAAGGGGAACCCAATGGAGAACATTACACATTCCACCCAACAACATGAACCCAAAGGTTCACCCCCCGTGCTAGGAGGTAACAAAGGGTCCCACCAAACTGATTGACAAGGGCTAAACATAACAAGCTTGCCATAACTCATAACACAAGATGACACATCAACAAGAACAACAACATCAAGGAGCATACTTCCAGAGGCACATAGATACACAAAGTGAAACAACAAGTAAAAATACTCATAGTTTTTGTAGGGGAAGTGTCATCACATAATTGGACATAGGTTATCTAGGTAGTTCTTCCTAGGCCCTAGCCCCTATCCCGGGTTATCCTGGTAGCCTCTACCGAACTCTGGTCCCCAAGCCAACTATGTGGAATCAAACTACCTCTCGTGGAGACAAAGTAGTTGATTATGCCATTCCAAGCCTTCTCGTCTCACCTCAAGCCTAAATGAGAACTTGAGGCCGAGTGAGATACAAACTTATCTTGTTTAATGTTTGAGCTACCCATTCCCCCTAGTTAATGTTACTGTTATCACTTGTTAACAAACTTCCACATGGGTTATCTAGGCACCCCTTTGTGTGTCGGCCCCCACTGGAAGCCACTTCCCTACTTCCAACCTCAAACCACAAAAAATCAGAAACAACACCACTTGCACAACTCAAACACAAATGAATCACATTGCTAGGCATTACCCATCTTGCACACAAGTCCATACAATCGATCACAAAAAAAACATAACGTGCAAGGTGAATGGCCTTAACAACCATAATCACGAAAAAGTTTTTCCCAAACAAGTTACATAAATAAAGCCATCAAAAGATAAACCTTCCTACCCTCTAGAAGACACTATGATTCAAGATAGGAAAGAATCTTACATAAATCAAGATCCTTACAACTCGTCTTCCATAGTCAATTATTTTTTTTTAAACTCATCATTCAACTATGAGCATACATGTAAACCAAAATTTTAACACAAGACCTCCATTTTAGGATTATCGCTAGACACCAAATCCAAGGTAATCTTTTGGAACATTTATCATCTATTGCTTACCTTATAGAATTTTAGTAATCTTTTCTAAAAGCACCATTTCCTTAAATGACGTATTTAATAGCAATACGTAATTAAAAAGAAGACACATTTTGGTATTTACCACCCTACTTCTATGAGCCTTTCTATATACTCAAATATATATATATATATATATATGTTTATTAATATGCACACATAAGCTTATGCATTCATGAGTATAAATGTTGGTTTAAGAACATAGGAACTCACATTTTATATACAGAATTATACCTATCTGTAGTTATAAAACATACATATATGACCTAATCTAAATGTTAAAGCTTATAGACTTCCAAAACTACTAAAGCAATAAAGTTAATTCATTTACGTATCCATATACACCTATTTACATTTAAATGTTTTGAACTTAATATATAATATATCGGTATTCTCATTTAATCATGTCCCACAGAAATCAGAGGTGAATCACATGGTTCAGGTATTCAAATGACAAGAAGGGCCAAAATTTATCTTACACTATGTATTTAGTTAGGCTCATCAAATAAAATCCAGTTTCTAAGTTGGTAAAGGTGGATCAAATACATAGATGTCTGGATAATAAGAAGCAGCCAGATTGGGTTTACATGCACATCACACTAGTTTTGGCAATCGGAACTACCTACAACCTTGGCGCTCTTACGCAAGTCTAATTCTTAATAGAGACTGGACTAAACATTAACTGCAGTTATTTGATGAAGACATAGCACTTCAAATCTCACTAAGGTCCGCTTTAAGTGTAATAGATTTTATAGTGAATAACCTTTGATTGAATGGAAAGTTAGTTATAGTGACAAACCGAGCCTTACACTAAAGTTTACAATTTATTTGGAAGTTAACATTTATCATTCTATTGGCTTATGACATAATGTTTATATCCTAATACTTATATGTATATAGGAAGATTTCTACAGAGGTTGACCCATGTGACACTAGATCTGCCCTACGTAATCTTATTAATCTTTGCATGATTTTTTGGGTCAGTATCATAATCATGATTTGTAATTAGAAAACAAGAATTTGTAATTTAAGAAAACAAGAATAAAAATAGCACAAGGTCGACATAGAAGGGAGGAATATCAGAATTCATAATTGGTAAAGGTAGAGCATTCAACAGCCTCAGTATACGATGTTTGAGAATGTAGAAGTGCTACTTGCAGTAAATGATTATGTTTTGGTTGTGGCCGAGGATGGTCTTCAACAACAAGGATTTGGCATTGGGCCCTTGCAGAAGATGGCTATTTCACCGAATGGGAATATTCTTGCATCTTTTACTCCCGATGGAAGACTTTTGGTGTTGTCCACAAATTTTTCTTAAGTTCATTTTGAGATCAGCTGCAAAATTCATCTTACTTCACTATTGTTGAACCTAAAGAAATTGTGAAGGCTGAATTATCTTCTTATTTGGAAGCTTTAGGAAAGCTTTGCTTTGACTTGAATCAAGGAATTTATTTAAAGAGAGTCCACATGGGACAATCAATGCAGTTTCTAATAGAGGTTGAACAGGGGTGACGCCTCACCAATATTTTAAGCCAACAATAGAATTTATATAAAATATGAGCTCACAATCATAATTCACAAGTTTAAGGGCTAGAAAATCAACTTGAATACAGGGACTGGAATGACCAAACAAATAAAGTTATATTTATAAAGTTTTAAAGTCATTTAGAAAAAGTTGAAAGAAACATGGGCAACCCTTTTTAACCAAACTTCAAACCATTTGAAGAATCTTGTTTTATTGACTGAGAACAATCATGCCACAATAGAGGGGAAGAGTATTGCGAGATATCAATAACTATTGGAATAGGACCAAGATTCTAAAAGGATTCAAATTCTTCAAAACAAGTTATTTGTTTATCTGGTATCAATTACTAAAGAGACCCAAAAGTAGACATTACCAATAAAAAAACATTAAGTCGACATCACTTTATTTCTTAGGAGGATACCACATATACAAAATAATATAGGCAACTATTTTCTAGCCAAACTATCATTCTTTTCAAGATAGAAGGAAAACAAGAGGAAGGAAGAAATAATGGAACTTGGAAAAACTTGTGCAGCTATGCTGGTGCTCAATGTCGTCTAGCTTCTTTCAAAATTCCCTTCTACAACTCAATAATCCCAAATATACAACTACTGAAAGACCCCAATAATTCCAAATATACTTGAGAGATTTTCCAAATTTAAGAAAATTCTAGAGAACAGGGAATATTTTTCTAGCAAAGCCTCTAGCCAAAAACATTCACGGAAAGCAAAAATAGAATTGGTTATTTCCCTCCGATAACAATAAAACCCATTGCCCTTGTGGAGTTAACTCCACTTCACTTAATTACTCCACTTCTTTTTGGTTACCTCCATTTCTGAGAGTTTTATTCCCATTTGAAAATTCTCTTTTATTTTATTTGCCCTTTCAATTTAACTTTGCACACAAAATATTATTTATAAATTAATTTGTTATTTTCTTATGTAATTTATTTATACAAGCATATTAGTATATATAAATATACATTTATTTATGTATGCACATATTTATATATACATATATATTATTTAAATATTATATTTTAAGAATTAACTCTTGAATTAATAAAATTTAATTCCATAACGGATTAATTTAATCCTTTAATTTAATTATACTTTTATATCGTTAACCAAGCCCTCAAAAATGCCATTCAAAATTAAATGAAATAATCAAACCAGACACGAGTCTCAAGCATGACTCCAAGATTAGTCAAGCAATGTCAACCGAAACATGAAATGAATTAAACAACCACACAAAAATGAAACGATACCAATAGACTTACTGACGGGGTGCAACAACAAAGATTCATCCTTGAAAAGGACGATGGCTCAAACTGGGGGGCCCAGTGTACCTCCGAACAACAACTCCATTGGGCTTTGGCACGCTCATACCTAATAAACAGGTGGAGTCGATGCCCCGTAGCTTTAGCCGATAGCAAAATGAAGTGTTGAGCATATGCATAAAGAAATAATCAGTCACATCGTGATGGGGAAATCAGAGAGTCACAGGGCACTCGCAAGCGAGTGATGCAACACTGTCCCCATCAACAACACATAACAACTAATATCGACTCATGAATGCATACATCTAAAATAACATAATATCCATCATATTCAAATAAACAATTAACTAATTTGCAAAACATTGCTTAATTAAAAGACATAAAATATCACAATTCCATTAACATCGTTAAACCAAACATCATAATGTTATCAAACAGTCTCAACATCTACACACCCAAATATCACCATGTCTGAATAGTATCCACAAAGTCATAATGTCTATCAAATAGTAACATAGAGTCAACAGAACATCACCATATAGTCTAGATGAAATCCAAAATGTTGTTTGAACATAAGCAAATTGAGGGGGCATCACATTGAGATTCACTTTGGTGTTCATTCCTTGGTGTGCCTCTAGGCTCATTTTATCCCTTATATTAGTCTTTTCCCTCATATGGTGCTTAGGTCTAGTTTTTTGCATTCTTGTTTTGTTAGCCTTTGTATTATCCTTGTGATTTTCTAGTGTCTCATCAATTTAGAGCTTAAATTTTTTGGACACTACTGTAATGTGTGGACATCCACATCATGTGCTAGTGTCCCATGACAAATTATTTTTTGGTGTCTATTTTTGAGTTTTTTTCCACTTGTATCATTCCCAAGTCGATGATAAATTCTCAAGACTAATACTAGTGGCTCGTCAACCTCTTCTTACCTCCTATTTTTAATCTAATTTTTCACTTTTACACTCTTTGGGCTATTTGTGGATTTTATTCTTGCAATGTTGAAACTCTCAAGCTCTCTCACAACTCATATACATTCTCTCATCAAATCCACAAATAGCTCTCCAACTTTATTTTTGGGTGGTTATATAGAGGTTGTGAATTATCTAGAATGTTATTAGGGACATTCTAATATTTCAAATCTTTCTTCAACCTCCCTAAATTTGTTTTAGAAAAAATATTTTCTTGTAATATTTTGGAAATGTATCCAACATGCTCATTATCCACCTTTTCTGGGAGAGTTAGATGAATATCCAAGAGACCAATTTTTTTTTCTTATTGAGCTTCTCCTACTTAAATTTTTTAGATAACCAAATTATCCTTGTGGTGGTTTCCCTAAATTTTATTTGGTATCTTCCAACTTAGAGTACAATGCTTTGTTAATATGGTGGAATGCAACCACAATTCCATGTGGAATGTAAAGAAAAGAAACCTTAACAAACTAATATTTATGATGTATGTTTTGTATTGGTTTAACTAATGCTAGTTTCATAATTTTGAAATGTATGGCATGGGATTTTATATTGTATATGGTATTAAGATAGGAAGTTTCATATTTTAGTGACTCAAATGGTTGATGTTTGTAGAAATATTCTACTCATAATTTAAGGGAATTGTATTTATTTGTGAACTAAAAATATAGAGTATGGCCTAGTTTTAGGTTCCTTTTGGGAGTGAACATAGGGAAAATTAGAGATGATCTCGTGAAAAGTGAAATTATAGAGAAAGGAGTGAGGGTATAATTTGAGGGAACCATGATCAAGGGAGGGGAAGAGGGCTCATCCAATGATAACCACTTGTGATATTTCACATCTAGGGTGGATGTTTACATTCTCACAAGAGCCTTCAAATAGAGTACTTGTGAGGAATATGGTAAATGATTGTTTCTAGGGAGTGGGGATATGGAGGTATTTAGAAGAAAATTCCTAGGAACATCAAGTTTTAGTGGAGGAATTTATCGAGGAAGGGTTATTAACTACCTCAAAAATAATGAGAATATGGATATTAGAAATATATAGATAATAGAAACATTATTTATTTGTAGGAAGCACAACTTGTGATTGAGCATTGGGAGAGGAATGTATATTGAAAAACTCAAAAGAGGTAGTTTCTTCTATAGGGGGATTTGCATCAAGAGGAGGGAAGAAATTATGTATAAGAGTAATGGAAATATTTATGTTATCTACAATATTTACATAAGATTGAAAGGAACTTCTAGTACTTATATTTTGGGAATATTGTCACCCTAGGGTTATTTCTGTGACATTAAACTCAATTGGGAAAACCACCTATTGTAGAGCATTGGGCTTTTCTAGTAACCTTTGAAGGTTAGTCATATCCTCATTAGTTCCTTCTTGATCCTCATTATTTTAGGGAAATTTATTAATACTAGTGGTTGACCTACTAGAAGAAGAAGATGGTTCTTCATGTTTTTATATACCCTTTTGTGATTACTTTTATTGGGATTTAAATAGAGTTAGAACTAGAACATGTTATTCTATATTTCCCTCCATTAGCATAGGTGTTAGTTGATGGGTAGATTCTTTTAGGGGTTGTGTAGGGGAGGAGCTAAGATATACCTTGGAAATAAATTAAAGATTCATAGGACATATAAGATAGTGAGCTAGAATGAATAAAAATTATAGTTTTTTTTTTCTTAGTCATGGTGGTAGTAGGATAAATGAGCTTAGTAATCTTATAACCACACTTCTCAAGATTACAAAAATACTATTTGATTAAAATTTTTGCATGAGTACCATATATGTCTTAAAGTTATTTGATGCACTCCTTTGTAGTAGTAACTAATTTAGGCACATTATGTTTTCTTTTAATACTCTTTTTTCTCATTTGAATTATATGATATTATTGGAATACATTTGTCATTACACTAAAAGATCAACCTATTAATGCTCAATACAAATTTCAAAGATAAATAAATCCATCAAAGGCAATTAGTCCATGTCATGAATATGAAGGGAGACACTGGTGATTAGTCCAACAATTCCCCCTCAGCATCACCCAAGGGGATTTGAACCTGTGACCATGACTCTGATACCATTTGTTGGAACTTGCTTGTCGTTGCACCAAAAGATCGACCTGTTAATGCTCAATAAAAATTCCAAAGATAAATGGATCCATGGTAAGTGTTTAGTGTTGAATGCACAAGACAAATGAGAGGGGGTGAATCAGTTGTACCTTAAAACTTAAAAACCCTTACAAACATTCAGATCCACATTAATTAAAATTAACCCTTAATATATTAGAATGATTTATCATGAAAGCAGATAATAGAAACAAAACCAAAGCAACACCATGCATAAAGAAACACTATATTTATGTGGAAAACCTAAGAAGGGAAAAACCACAGTGAATATTAGCTCATAATATAAAGTAATACCAACATCGATTATAAAGGGCTCATTGTCAAAGGGCTCACAACCCAGAAGAAAGAATGGCTCACTGCTAGAATAGAAAAGGAGATAGAGAAGAGTGTTACAATGAGAAATCTATCTCAATGAAACAAAAAATTCCACCATAGCATCACCAACACCTTCATAGTCTTATTGAAGATTGTAGACACCTTCTGCTCATTGCATATAGTAATCTAACACATGAAGGCTTGCACTACACTACACAAATTCACACCTTAAAACTTTGCAATTTGCATCATTCACATCACACCCATCTATCTTATCATCCCTCAACAACTCAACACATATTTATACCATCTTCAACCTTGAAACATTCTCGAAGGTCCACTATACACCTCAACCATACAAATTCAAATTAGTTCAAAACCAAAACATTCTTGCGGTGGAAAGGAATGAAGGCATACCACAACACACCTTGGATAGGCCCTAAATCCACTCATACATGCCACACCATACTTCCACAAACACTGAAGAAACTCTAAAATTAGTGTAAACGCCCAAGGTTAGGCGAACCTGAGTTAACACCATTAACATTTAAGTACATGCTTCCTAAAATCAAAAGATGACTTGTGGACCACACACCATGCTTGAACACGGTCTAGAATATTCCACAAACACCTTGAAATCCAAAAATTCCATCGTAGCAACTTTTAGTTGAAGAATGTACACATCTAGTACACTTAGATAATTCTGCCATATAGTGCAACTCAAGAAATCAACTTTCAAAGCACCAAACCTCAAAAAAATTCGATTAAAAAAAGATAAAAACATTATTAGCACCCTTCCAGATCTACAAGACCTAAAACCACTATGCAGAGAAATGTGGAGAAAAACCATTTCTCCCAAACACCTTTGCAATACACAGTTCACACACTAGTGAACACATCTTTCTTTGCACAACGATCCAGCACACCAAATTTTGGATGCAACACCTCTAAACACATCTGATCAACATATCCAAACCACAAAAGTAGATCTTCAACATAGAAGAAATTCAGAGAAAAACCAAAATGCTACTCTGCAACATAGAACACTACTACAACACATTGTTTCCTCTTTTTATTCAAATTTTCTCAAAAGCACTTGGAAACCAAGCACCAAAAACATATCATCAACATCTTCAACACTACCTCATCACCACCAAGCCAACTGCAACATAGCAACTCAACCATACATTCATAGACATAAGCTTATCAAAGAAAAACTAGAGGTTGACATTAGTAGCTTACTAATGACAACATAATGCAACTAATCTAAGCATCATCAGGGACAACATCAACTCAATACCAACTACTCACACTCTTGCAACAATATCCTACTCATATAGTTGACACCAATGAAAACACCAAAGCTTGTTGACATTAATGACAACACCAATTGCACATACTTGCAATAGTTAGTCCATGTCATGAATCTAAAGGGATACATTGGTGATTAGTCCAACAAATATTATATATTGAGACCTTGAGGTAGATTCTAGTATGTTAGTGTCTAGGGCTAATAGACACTATAACCTAAATAAATTTTAAATTGATATTCCTTAGTAGGGGTGGTAAGTTGGACCACTTTGTAGTGAAACCACCACCATGATTTAATAATTATGTTGGATCACATTATGGATTTCTAGGTTTTATCAATATTTTTGTTACTAATCTTGGGATCTCTTATATTATTTGGTTCATACTTGGCTAGAATTGTTGTTATTGATGTCAACACAATGTTGATGGTGTTGTTGTTGATGTCTTACTTCAGTAATGTTCTAGTGATGTGGAATATTCTAAGATGTTTTGGAATATTGTTATGTGGTCCACAAGATGTTTCTAGACCTAGAGAGGTGTGTTTGGAGTCACTTGTTAGTGTTGGTGCAGGTTTGTCCGATCTAGTGTGCTAGCACTAATTATGGAAGACAATTGTTGTTTGTGGAAGTGTTGAGAAGTGTGACAGTGTAGATTTGGGTCCCACTTAATTTATGGCATGATCTTCCTTCACTTCTTTATACCTTGGAAGTGTTTGGTGCTGACTTATTTGATGTTTCATGGTTGAGGTGCATATGTTTCCTTAAGGCTGACCTAATTGAGATTATTTTAGGTCAAGGATGGTATAAATACAAGGAAAGTTGTTGTGTGGATTAAGTGTAGAATGTGTGTGATGTGAAAGATGTGAAAGTGATCAAGTGTGGTGATTTGAGTATGAGCTTTAATGCTTATGACTCCCAAATGCAGTGAACAAAAGGTGTCTACATTTTAGTCTGTTGAATGATTTTTTTGTTCTTCTATGGAACTATACTTATGGCATAAGAGATATGCATTGTTAGTAGTTCAAATTTATAGTGAGCCACTCATTCTTCTTCTTCTTTCTTCTAGATAGTGAGTCCTTTAGTAGTGATCTCTTCTTTATTTTGGGCAATGAGCCCACCGATAGTGAGCCTATTGTATTCAGTTTTGATATTAATTTATATTGTGAGCTAATCCTCATTATGGTTTTCCCTTTCTTTGGTTTTCCACATAAATCTGGTTTCCTTATGTGTTTGATGTGTTTTCATTACTATTTCTCATGTTTACATTCTACTAATGCATGATAAGGGTTTAATGGTTGTTAAGGGTTTAAGGGCTAATATAGATATGGATGTTAATGAGGGTTTTAATGGTTTAATGTACAATTGATTCACCCCCCTCTTAGTTTTCCTTTGCATCTAACAATTTAAGTACTACTTTTTATTTGATTAATATATCACCTTGTTTGAATTTGGTTGGTGAAACACTAGATATAAAGTGTGGATAGGTGTGAATGCCTCTATTTCACACATTAGAGTATTTGGTTGTGAGGCTTTTGTTTACATGCCTAAAAAAATGGTCTAAGTTGGATTTCAAAGATAAAAATATATTCTCACTAGTTACGGTAATAATATTAAGGGTTATAAGCTTTGAAATCCTTTAACATTGAAAATGGAATATTTTAGAGATATAATTTTTAGGAAATGTAGGGTTAATTATGGTTTAGGACAACCAAAAGGAAAGGAAAAGAAAACAATACATTTTGAAGCTAAAATTGAGAAACATTAAGATGCATAGGTAGAACAATGATTTCGACAAGATGATGTATAGGAAGAATAATGTTTGATTCAAAGAGTTTAGGATGTAGAGTAATAATAGGAACCTCCCACTACACTTTTTTCTAGCTCCAAAAGGAAATAGAAACTGATTGGCAACTATATCTCACTATATTTCCATAATGTATTTTCTTTTTATATTTTACTAAGGATGAACTTGTATATATGAATGATGATATTTCTTTAAAGGAGCATGAGTCTTGGATGGAGGCTATGCAAGATGAAATTATGGCCCTAGATAAATGTGATACTTGGGATCTAGTTGAGTTTCTCAAGGGAAGGAGACCCATTATTTGTAGTGGGAATTTAAGAAGAAATCCAATGCAGATTGATAGATAGAAAGATACAAGGTAATCCTAGTGGAAAAAGGTTACTTCTAGGAGGAAGTTGAATTTAGTGATATTTTATCTTGCATTGTAAAAACAACTTCTATGTATTCCTACTTACTATAACTACTACTTATGATCTAGAAGTGGAGAAAATAGATTCTAAATCTAATTTACTATTTGGGAAAGGAATAAATTTATATGAAATAACCTACAAATTTTATAGTAAAGGGAAGAAGAACTTGGTTTGTAGGTTGAAATGGTTATTGCATGGACTAATGTATTGTTTTGATATGTCAAATTGGAAATGAGGGGGCCAAACCCAAAATACAATGTTATTTAACATTTACATATTTGATTAGAACTTACAAAAAGAGGCCAAAAAAATCCAAAAATACCTACTAGCATTCCATTTGAGTGGTGCCTATGCTTCCTTTACATCCTCATTCATGTCCTCCCTCAATGCCACCCCACTTGTGGCTAGGGGAGAACCAACACTACTGGTTCTACCATCAATTGGTAGGCTCTAGTCAATTTCTTCAAAAACCCAACATAACTTGCCACCTCCCGCACTCACATCTTCTGGTCTACCCCATCACTCCATACTATGAAAGGGATCCATGGGCCGTTGTAGTTCAAAGTGAGTTGTGGCCATATCCCAGTTGTGGGATTTAGACCCCACCCAGCCATAGCCCATGCTAGATATTTGTTAATATCATCTCTTCATTATGCCTTCACCATCCTTCTCATCATATATTTTATCGTTTGTGTGTCCTCCAACACTTGTAGAATCCATGCCATGAACATGGATGCAATGTCACTGTTTACTCGATAGCGATAATTTAAGCAAGAAAGGGAAGCCCAAAATGAATATGATTTCATCCATTGTCTCTAAGTCATCAATCTTAAATACCTTATGCAACCTTTGATCAAATACTCTCCCTTTGAATTCCATCTTCCTTTCTTTGGAATCCAAACTAATAGTAGTATCAATTTATTTAGTTGACATATTACCTTATCTCATGGGCTCTTAAAGTCATTTCACCACTAACCTCTCTCCCACATTTACTCCTCTCTGTTAGTGGCGTTAATGCCTCTCATCCTTCCAATTCCTTTCTCACTGATTTTTACATGTGAGATTTCAATTCGATCTTCTCAGATACCCTCATCATAGTTATCAATCATGTCACGTATGATTTTGGACAATATGTTAGCCTCCTCATTACCTTATCAATAAATGTGTTCAACTTGAAGTCCTCCAATTAGCCAAGGCTCTCCCATATTCTAGGAATTAATTTTTAATCTTCCAAGTGAAGCCATTTGAAACCCATTTTTTGACAAAAATCTATCCCTAACCATGCCGCATGTATTCCAACTTTATTATTCATTCCCGTTGTCAATTTCCTCACCTCTTCTGCAAGTAACATGCCTATTTTATCTCTTAAAACAAATCCAGCTCTAGAGGGCCCTGGGTTTCCCCTAGAAGCACCATCAAAGTTCACTTTCACCCATCCTTCATCTAGTGGTTTCCACTTTAAATCAAATATAAGATTGGTAGCAAGATTATCCCAACTCTTCCCATAAATGGGAGGTATGGACTAACGTAGTTACTACATGTGTGGTATTTTAGTTTTGATGATTTTACATTTGACCTTGGGTTTGTTAGAAGTGAATACTCTCATTATGTTTATTTTAAACTAATTTATTATCAATTACTAATCATTGTATTGTATATTGATAACATGTTTCTCATTAGGAATAGTAAAGATATGAATACATAACTTAAAACCTAGTTGTCTAGTGTATTTGACATGAATGATTTAGGGTTATGAATTACAATCTAGGTATAAAATTGAGTTGGAATTTTTTTTTGGCTTACTTAAAGTAAGTGTGTTCAAAGTATTTTGTAACTTGGTTAATGATGCATGATTGTACTAAGGTAGTTAATATTTTATTACTTGTTGGTACTAAGTTTTCATAGATCACTATTCTAAGATAGTTATTAGTTGATATGTTTAATGTTCCTTATGCTAGTAACATATGAATCCTTATCTATGTTGTGGTTCATATAAGATGAAATATTTCCCAAGTATTGAGAGTTCTTATAAGTTTTATTTCTAACCTTGGTATAGAGCATTGGACTTATGTAAAAAGATTTTTTGGATCTTTGTGAGGAAACTTTGATTAGTGTGACTACTAATGTGGGTAAAAAAATTGATATATAGGGATTTGTTGATTTATATTGGGTTGGTGATTTAGACATTAAGAGGTCCACTTGTAATTATATATTCACTCTATTTCAAGGATATTCTAGTTGGATGAATAAGGGGTAACCTATAGTTAAATTTTATACTATAGAAGTAGAGTACATAGCTATATATTATTCCTATAAAGAGGCAATGCAATTATAGAGATTGTGTTTAGGTATTTTCCTTGAGTTTAAATAGTACAAAATTGGATGTGATAATTAGAGTGCTATTTTTTGGTGAAGAACCTAATGCACCATGATTTTTTAAAGAATATTGATTTTCCATATCTTTTTTTATGAGATGGTTGATGGTGGTAGAGTCATGATACATAAGGCTAATACGTTGGTTAATGTTTTATTTTAGTTGGTGTAAATAAGCCATGGGATTTTCCTCTACTAGAGCTTATTTTAATTTTTAGTTTCCTATTATGTCTTGTAACATAAATTTCATGTGGGTGAATGTTAGGACTAGGTGTCATAGACCTTGCAAGTCCTAAGTATTGTAACTATAACTTAAGTATGGAAATGATAAATAATGTCTATTATCCAAAAATTATAGAATACATATCAAGTTGGATTCTCATGATTTATTTATTTTTATTTATTATATGATAATTGGAATATTGTGTAAAAAAACATTCAACAAGGAGGTTAAAAAGAATTGATAAAGATTGTAAGTTGTAAGAATATCTTTCATAAATGGTTCTATAACGAGGCAACCAATGACCTCATGTAGCACCTAATATTGGGATCTTATTCAATTTTACCATTATGAATAAATATATGGCATACATAATTTTTAAGGAGTGTGTAAAAGGTGTAATATTCACATACTATTCCAAGATGCTTGACCATGTCTTGAGAGGTATTAAATTTTTTATTGCACATGGATTTGACTCATTGTTTCAGATACCACTTGATGGTTTCTTGTTTATGTTTTCCCTATATATTGGAGATGTGATAGTGGATTATATGGTTCTTTGTAGCTACTCTTATATAGTTGATCTAATATTAGAGGGATACATCTAATGTATTATTATGCTTCATCTTTTGATAATAGTATAAATTTAGGTCTCTTTTGGGTGGAATTTTTTCCATGAGGGTTTCTCCATGTATATCTAGTGCAATGGTTTACATTTCATGAATTTTATGATTTATTATATTAATGCTCCATTTTTTATTGATATGATTTATTAGCTTAATCATATCCTAATTAAATTAAACTCTATATTTTTGTAAGGGGGAAATTAGGAAGATGCAATAAGACAAAAAATGGTGAGTAGAAACTAATATAAACAAACAAAAAGATGATTCATGCCCATTACTGATGAAATGAAATTGAAAGAACAATAACAATTGAATTCAAAAATAAAGTAGCTTTACCATCCCATGTCAGAGTGTGTTCGCGGAGATGTTGGGTTGTTCGTATCAATGCGAAGCCTCAATTGTGTGTGCACAAGCTTGAAGAATGTGTGTGTGTTGATCAAATATATATGTGTTGAAGCTTTGTCAAAAATGTCGATTAAGATATTGGAATTACTTCGTTGTGAAAAATAGGTTGATTCTCCGATTGTTTTTTGAGAAGAAAGATGGTTGTTATATACATTTTGTATTTTGGAATGAACACTTGAGATCGCATAGTAGAATATTTTGATTGACGGTTGAAAGATGTTGAGAGGATTTAGATGGGTATAATCTGTACAAATTGATTACATAATTGGTGAGATTGAATAAATAGATTGATCTATTAGGAAATAGATGGGCCTGTCAGGAAATAGATGGATTTTTCAAGAAATAGATTGATCAGTTAGCCAATCAGAGTGAGCAATCTATGGTTCGTAATTTGCTCAATCATGAAAGTGGTGAGGATAATTAATTAAGTCTTTTGGAGTTGAATGTGCAAATAAAGTTTGAATTTTTTCAAAAAAAGTTGTATTTGTTTGATTTGATTATTCAAATTTAGGGGAAGTGACATTTTTTTATTTTGGAAAAAAAGGTTTTGATGGGGCCCCGAAACCCAATACAAACAAGTTTTACAGGGACTAGAAACCCAAAGAAAGAGAGCTCTACCTAAAATAAGACATGGACCATCAACAACCTATAAAATAGCAGCCATAAAGAGAAACACAAGACTACACGAGCTACACAAAATAGGTTTTGAAGGGGCCTTAAACCCTTTTACAAATAGGTTTTAACTAGGAACTTAAACCCTTAGAAACACTTAAGCACTGCCTGAATCAACTAGGCATCAACAAACCAATGGCTCTGAACATCCACATCCAAGCCCAAGAACATTGAAACAATCAGGGAAGAAACCATTGAGCCAAGAGAGACAAACATCTTAATGGTGTAGATCACCATCAAACCCCACATAGTAAAAATCTACAATGCATTAGCTTTTGTGCAACACCAATCCACACGCAAAGCATTGGCTTCCCTACAACACCATTCCACCCACATAATAAGAATCTTCAATGCATCAACTTCAGTACAACACCAATCCATGCACAAAGCATCAACTTGTTTGCAACACCATTCCACCCATTCAACCAACCCTACCTCCACCTCTAAAGGAGAGGACTCCCCTCTATAGGAGAGAATGAAAATAAACCCCTTATCACCAAAGTCACAACTCTGCAACCCAAACAAGCTTCGTCTCAATAGGAACTAGAATAAGGGAGGAGATCTTCCCACCAACCCAACAACATCCATCTCCACCTCAATAGAAGATGGTTCCACCTTAAGAGGAAAAATCTCCCCCTCAATAGGAGACACTCACTAAGAATCCCAATGGAAAGGAAATTCAGAAGAAAGGGATAACCCAACATCCCTTAGCATCACAATCTTTAGGTACCAACAAGAAGAAGCTAAAAACACAACAACTAGCTCAAAAAACTGGGTCCAAAGAAAAGACAATGAGCATAGCCCAACCACCAATAAGCCAATACAAATTAAAACAATATTTCCCCATTTTTCCTCATAAGCTTCATAAACACAAAGGATTCCACAACAACTTCTATAAACCATAGAGAATACTAGGTTAAAAGAAAAGGAAATAACCTAGTCAAACACCAACAGCAACAAACAACCCTTTGCAAGAAGCTCACACTAAATCCCTTCAAATAAAGAGTCCTCCATACAAGAAAAGGGGACAGAATAGATTCATTAGAGAGTAAAGACAACAAAAACTTCAAAGGGACAAAAAAATTCCCTCTAATAGAAAAAAATAGGGAAGAAAACCTCAAGAAGAAAAGCATGAGGCAAAGATCATAAGAAAGATCCTCCAAAGCACCCATGATTTTAGCTACACCAAATAGAAAGAGCAGTAGCCAACACCAAGCCGCCACAACCCAGAAGCACGAAAGTAGAAACCTACCCAACCACAAGTCACCATGAACCAGTAAACCATCCACCTCCTCTACCCCATAACAAAGAGGGCACCCAACATCAAGTAGAAAAATATTGCATTCCAACTAGATGAAAACAACTTGCTCCATAGTACATTAAGCCAACTAGAAAATGGCAGAAGCTAACACCAAGCCATCGCAACCCATAAGCATAAAAACAACAACTTTCCCAACCACAAGTTTCCTCCCACCAATGCTCCATCCACCTCCTCAAAATCATCTCCCTCCCCACCTACATCATCTCTAGATTTCAAAATCCCCCCTCCACTCCTCTTCCCGCTTCCTCTCTTCTCCATCCTCATAATATTACCTAGAAAAGTGACATAGTTAAACTATTACGTTTTATTAATTTAATTGACTTAGGGGAATAGGGTAAATTAGCAACATAATTAAATAATTGACGTTATTTAATTAATCTGGAGGAATAAAGTTAGATTAGGACTTCATTAAATAAAGAAATTTATTTAATTGGTAAAAAATGATGAAAAAGTGAATTAATTAAATAATGTATAATTATTCAATTAATAGCAAAAATTAGGGTTTCAAGAGTTTATTAAATAAATGAAATTTATTTAATTCATAAAAAATGACAAAAAAGTGAACTAATTAAATAATGTACTTTTATTCAATTAATAGAGGAAATTAGGGTTTTTGATGCTTTTTGATGTGAAATGTAGTGATATTAGATGATAATGATGTTGATGATGCAAAAATGTCATTTAAGGTGTGTGATGAGTGTTAGGTCAATTTTACATGTCTACATTTTGTTTCCCTTTGAGACAAAGTAGTAGTTGCTTTGTTTCAAAGATTTTGATGTTAAGATTAAGTTTTGAAAAAAATTATGTGCCCCATTGTGCCTTGACGGTCAGCAGAATGATGGTAGGACTCTAGGCTGTCCCCTTGAGAGGTTGGTCGAAAATATCAATTTTGAGGTCAAGCTTACAACACTATTTCATTTTAGTTTAGATGTTAGAGAATGAAAAAATTAAGGCTACAGGTCTCTTGCTGGTAGTTCAAATATTCCTAAGAGGTCCTAATTTTAACCTAGGAAGGTTTTCTAAGTAAAAATTAGGGTTTTTTGGGTGGTTAAAATAGATAATTAGGGTTCTAATTAAATCATTTGCACTTTGAGCCTATAAAGAATTATTGCCTCTAGTTTTCTTATTTTTTCAGTTGTCGAGGAGTTGTGGCAAGGATTTGGGGAGCCCCACACCATGCGAATATCGTTCACAAGTTTAGACGACCTACAGGCGTCAATGCCCCGGTATGTACCCTTTCATTTATCATTTTAGTCTTTTTATGTTTGTGTAATTAATGCATGAAGACAAAGTAGGAAAATGCACTAATTTTAGGATTTTCTCACTTTGGCATTATTTTTATCACTTTTTCTCTTTGTAAACAACTTTCTTTTGATTATTCTTCACGCACTTGCTCAATTTGTGTGCAGTTGACCTACAATTTTGCTCTTGCTTTTTGCATTTTCCTAATATTTGCGCTTTTGATATTTTTGTCTTGTTTTGGTCACTTTTGTTGAAGTTTTGTGCTTTAAAAAAATATTTTCGCATTTGAAATTTTTGCTATTGTCCTTATTTTTCACTTTTGACTATCAATTTCTCTCTTTCACCTGTTTTGTTTGCTTTTGCTAAAAAAGTTTCATTTCTGACTATTTTGGAATCCTAAGTCATTTTGTTTATCATTTTAGGTTTGTTTTGCATTTTCATAGTGAATCTTTAACATCGTGGGTTGAATGGTTGTAGGCAGTTCTTAATCCACTCTAATTGAGAGAGTGATGACCACCTAATCTATTTGATTTGATCATTGGGTTTCATGAGCTAGAGAGAGACATTTTGGATGTTGTTGGGTTGCATCACATTTTCTATATGCCTACCATCAAAGGTCATAGAGCAATGATTACTACTCTTGGAAAGAGGTGGCACTTAGAGACCTCATCCTTTCATTTACCTACTAGGGAGACCACCATCACCTTGGAGGATATGTGGAGGATCCTCCATATACCCATTCATGAAGAGCTTGTTACATATTTTGTTCGATAGGGCACCCATGCTATGTGCCATGTACTTGGTGTGAGACATCTTGAGGTTCGCTAGTCAAAGATAGACTTATCACATTTTGTTGGTAGTGTTGATCCTGTTTCACTTGTTATTTATGGTTTGGTCATGGGGCTCGTTGTTCCTGATAGGAGAGGTACACAATTTCCTATTGGGTGGGGTGTGTGCATCGAGCAGATGTTTGAGCATGGGACTAGATATGCATGGGGTCGATGTCTTCTTTCCCACCTATACAGAGATATGAAAAAGGTTGCATATCATGGTGGGAAATCTATTTTTGTTGTTGTCTCTCTTCTACATGTATTGGCCTAAGAGCACATCCTAGTTACTTGACCTGATGGTATACTAGATCATACTACTGGGGATCTATATTCTTATCGTTATGGAGATTTTTTTGCATTATACATTGCCTAGACAACTTCCCTACTAGCATCATGTTTTTGATTATATGTCAGGTTTGGTATGGAGACCATATATGGATTGTGAGGCATGGCTTGATGATCCGGAACAGTTGGTATATTGTACACAAACTAGATGGTTGATTGGTTGCATGCACTCTCTATTAGAGAGATATCTACCTGATAGGGTTTGCAAGTAGTTTGGAGAGAGACAAGGTCAATTTCCAGATGTCTATGAGGCTTGTTTTGGTCATACCACCATAGAGGTCTATGTATAGGGTCTACTAGCAGATTGTGATGTTGTCGTTGTTGATTTTAGAGCTCTTTCCCCATTCAAGTGGGGTTGGCTAGTGGGTCTAGTAGATCTTGGTACTACTCTTGATTTTGATCAGTGGTGGGCACGACACATTCCATTGAGATTTACAGATCTTGTCAGTGTTCCCGCAGTGGGTAGAGTAGGCATTACCAGTAGTCATGGGGAGAGACAACATGTCAAGATCATTGTTGAGCAGCTTGCTAGGGTGATCTGATGTAGGAAAATTAGGGATAGGTTCCAGGTCCTCCTCCACCACCTAGAGATGGAGGTGTACAATTGGTTGTAGAGATAGGGTGGCGATAGGCTATACAGGCTCAAATTTCTGCAGACATCAAAGAGAGACACTGCTTGGCAGGAGAGAGATGGCTTCAAGGTAGAGTGAGATAGAGATTGGGCATCATATCGGTTCCAAGACAGAGTTGCGGGCTATTACTACCGAGAGGGATAGCCTGAGGATAGAGCGTGATAGCCTCCATGCCGAGCGAGATCAGTTACTGTAGAGGGTGACATATTACCAAACCCTATATGATACCTTTCTTTCTCAAGTGAAGTGATGACCATAGTTTGGAGATCCGAGTACTGCTATGAAGGACGCATCCGGTGGACATTTCATTAGACAGTTTGATCCACCACCTGACCCTTAGAGTCCTCCTCCTCTATTTGGGCAGTAGTTATTTGCATTTGATCTTTATGATATTTATTGTTTATAGACTTACATTGTAGACATTATTTTTTATAAATATTCATTGGCTCAGTTGAGGCCTTGTATATATGTATATTTTTGAATTATCCTATCACACATGTTTCCTTGATGATGTACCATGACATTCTCATTTTTGATGATGATATATATGAGATATTCATGCTTTTATTCAGATCATTATGTGTTTATGTGATGATTATGGATGATGATGTATGATGATATATGTTTATATATGTTTTTTTTACTTTTTCGATGTATGCATGTAATTTGGATTGATGGATTGATCATATGATGTTTTATTATGTATATGATGGATGAATGCCTTATATATTGGGAAAATATGTCTCAACCTTGCAATTATATAAAGGTTATTGTTGATGGGATATATATATATATATATATATATTTCCTAGTTACACTGATAGGTGTAATATACAATGGCATAAAGGGGGAGGAGTGGGATGTGTGTAAAAAAAAAAATTGTTAACTTTTACAGGAAACTACTAAAATGGCTGACATACATTAGATAAATGATACATTTTAAATCTAGATTGTTAATTATTAGGTTTTAGATCTAATGGTGGATATTTTGATGGCCTGTCTTTCCTAGAATGTAATCCTATTTTATGAGGGTGTTGTATTATTACTGTGGTAGAGACGGTGATGTATTCTGAGATTTTGATAGCAATTGTGTTGTCTCTTGATCTTTGAGTGGTGATACTCCTGTGAGAATCTTTCTCTACAAGTATATTGTAATCTTTGTGATTTACTAAATAATATTGGGCAGCTTTTGGAGTGTGGGGTTTTTCTCCCAAAAGGGTTTTCCCCTAATAAATCACTATATCATGGTATGCATGATATTTATGTTTATTTTTGTTTATGTTTTTGTAATTGTTGAAGATCTATAATTTAAGTTTTGCATTATTCTCCTCTCAAGATTAGTGTAGGAAGTTGTTTCACTACCTTAGCTTCCTTACAAGTGGTATCAGAGCCTGATCACCTTTGGTTTTAGTTGTGGGTTGTTGGGTTTTTTGGACTAATCCAGGTTTGAGTGAGAGCTTGTGTAGAAGAGATTTTGTGATCTTGTTGCAGGAATTTTAAAATGGAAATTTCATCAAGGAGAATAGAGATGGATAATTTTTTTGGAAATAATTTTGAAATGTGGAAGTTGAAGATGGAGGATTTGTTGATAGATTGAGATCCATGGGGTGTTGTTGATGGGAATGTTTCAATGCTTGCAGATCCTACTCGGGCTGCTCAATATGATGTTATGGACTATAAAGCCAAGGGTCTAATCAGATTGTGTTTGATAGAATATTTTAGTTAATGTCCATGAGGATACCTCTGTACAGAAACTATGGAAGAAGCTTGGTGAGATGTATCAGGTCAAATCTTTAATGAACAATATTTTCTTGATGAAGAAATTGTATTCCTTGAGAATGGAAGAGGGTGGATGAATTATTGAACACTTGGAAGCATTCAATATGTTGGTGGCTCAATTGGAATCCATTGGTGTCAAAATGGATGAGGAGGAGAATGCCAGATCTTTCTTTGTTCTTTGCCTGATTTGTGGGATTCTCTTGTTATGGATATTGGGAGTACTTATTTTATTTTGAAGATTGAAGATGTGGTGGATTCTTTGCATTCTGAAGAGATGAGGAGGAAGGTATCCATCACTACTAAGGAGGCCCTAAATGTTCATGGACGACCTAAGGAAAAAGGAAAGAAGAATTAGAAGCATTACAAATCCAAGTCTAGGGGGAGATCTAAATCTCCTCAAAAGTATAAAGTTATTTGTTGGAATTGCGGTAATCCTGGACATGTTCATAAGGAATGCAAAGAAGAAAAGAAGAAAAAAAAAGAAATTTGATTCTGATTTTGAGTTCAAAAAGGAAGATGGTGACACATTCATTGCAACTTTGACAACTTGTGTAGGTAATTATGCATGGTTAATTAACTCGGGTGCATCTTTCCATATGACCTTTAGTAAAGATTGGTTTTCTGAATATCAAGAATTTGATGGAGGTAAGGTGTACTTGGGTGATAATTCTCATTTAGACATTGTTGGTCATGGTAAAGTTAAAATCAGGTTTACTAATGGTAGAATAAAAAGGATTAATGGTGTATTGCATATCCCTAGATTAGCATGAAATCTGTTATTTGTAAGCAAACTAATAGATGTGGGTGTGTAGGTAGTATTTTTTGATGTAGGATGCAAGACGGTTAGAGGTGCTATGGTGATTTCTAGAGGTGTCAGATATGGCACATTGTATAATCTTGATGTATGCACTATTGAGTGCAATAGTACTTCTATGAAAAGAAAGTCCGTGGAAGAAGTGAGGGTTTCACCTTTAGCAAATGGTCATGGATTTTGGGTACCCAAGGGTGCTCTTTCTTCTCAAAAAAGGTTACTTGCAGAGAAAACTATGTTATGGCACGAGAGATTTGGCCACATTGGAGAAAAGGGTCTAATGACCTAGAAAAATAAAAACCATCTTGGGAAAGGTATGATTTCAAAATTGAAATCTCAACTTGCTGCTAAACTTGAAATGAAAGATCTTGGTGTAGCTAAACACATTCTTGGGATGGAAATTAGAAGAGATAGAGTGAACAAAAAGCTATGGATTGGCCAAAGTAAGTATTTCAATTCAATTTTATAGAGGTTTGATATGTAGGATTGTAGACCATTGTGTGTTCCTATTTTATTGGAACAAAGTTATCTATTTCAGATTGTCCAACATCTCCATGGAGATGGAAGACATGAACAAAGTTGCCTTACAGAGTGTAATTGGAAGTTTGATGTATGCTATGGTTTGTACAGACCATACATTTCCCAAGTTTTTATATATTATGTAAAGATTGTGGTATTCATAGACAAAAAACAACTATGTATTCTCCATAATAGAATAGAGTTGTAGAAAGAGTGAACATGACATAATGGAGAAGGCTAGGAGTATGTTGAGTGGTGCTGGCCTAGAACAAAGGTTTTGGGATGAAGTTGTTGCCACTTCATGTTACTTGATTAATAGGTCTCCTACATTATCTCTTGTTGATAAGATGCCTATAGAGGCATGGTCGGGTCACAATCCTTCATTAAGACATCTTAGGGTTTTTGGTTGTGAGACATATACACATGTGCCAAAGGAGAAGCAAACAAATTTGGAGAACAAGGTTGTGAAATGTATATTCATTATATACAGTTATGGTGTGAAAAGATACAAGCTTTGGGAACATATTACATAAAATGTAATGTATGTAGAAGTGTTATTTTTAGAGAAACAAAGCCTTCTTTTGTTACATTGTAGCCAAAATAAAGTAAATAGGAAGATGTGATTCAATTTCCTTCTACACTTGAGAAAGTTGAATCGAGGCCCAAGGATATAAAATAATTTAAGGATAGCTCATCTAGCTCTGAATCTTTAGAAGGGGAGGAAGAACCTCCAACTCATCTTGTCTGTAGGTCTACAAGGCATAAACAACCATCTGAAAGGTATTCACCTGATGATTGGAGATATATTTTGTCTCTGAATACTATTGATGGTATTTTTAGTGTTGTTCATAGGTCTACAAGGAATAGATAACCACCTAAAAGGTATAAAACTGATGATTGGAGATATATTTTTTCTTTGAATACTAACATGGATGAACCCAAATATGTAGAAGAGGAATTAGGTATAAATGATGCAGAATATTGGAAGATTGTTATGGATGAACAAATGGAATCTTTGAAAAAGAATGATACATGGGATCTTGTACCATTGCTTGAAGGATAGAAACCTATTGGTTGCAAATGGGTGTTCAAGAAAAAGATTGGTTTAGATGGAGGTATTGAGAAGTACAAAGAAAGGTTGGTTGTGAAAAGTTACTCTCAAGTTGAGGGTGTTGATTATGGTGAGATATTCTCCACTATTGCAAAAATGACATCCATTATATTTTTGCTTGCTATTGATGTTGCTTATGATTTAGAGGTTGAGAAAATGGATGTGAAAACTACTTTCCTTCATGGTGACTTGGAGGAGGATATTTATATGACACAACCAGAGCACTATGTGGTGAAAGGTAAAAGTAAGTTAGTTTGCAAATTGAAGAAATCTTTGTATGGCTTAAAACAGAGTCCTAGGATGTGGTACCAAAAATTTGATACATATGTGTTGAGTTTGGGATTTGAGCATCTAAATCAGATCATTGTGTTTATTATAAAACTAACGGTGATCATTTCTTGTTTATTACATTATATGTTGATATCTTATTTATTGGCAAAGGGAACTTTAGGTATGATTTTAGAATTGAAATCTCAACTTGCTGCTAAATTTGAAATGAAAGATCTTGGTGTAGCTAGACACATTCTTGGGATGAAAATTAAAATACATAGAGTGAACAAAAAGCTATGGATTGGCCAAAGTAAGTATTTCAATTCAATTTTACAGAGATTTAACATGCAAGATTGTAGACCATTGTGTGTTCTTGTTTTAGTTGGAACCAAGTTATCTATTTTAGATTGTCCAACATCTCCATCAGAGATGGAAGACATGAACTTACTAGAGTGTAGTTGGAATTTTGATGTATGCTATGGTTTGTACTAGACCAAACATTGCCCAAGCAGTGGGAGTTCTTTCTAGATATATGTTTAATCCTGGTAGAGTTCATTGGGATACAGTTAAAAGAGTCTTTAGATATTTGCATGGTACCTTAGATTATTCCTTGTGTTATCATAGTAATGTGACTGAAGATGAAATTTCCCTTGATTTTCATAGTTATGTGTATTTAGACTGGGCAGGTGATATTGCTAGCAGATGATCCACTAGTGCTTATGTGTTTACTTTATTTGGTGGTGCAATCAGTTGGATGAGTAATCGATAGGTTGTATTTGCTTTGTCCACTACTGAAACAGAGTATATGGTAGCTACTCATGCTTGTAAAGAAGCCATTTGGATTAAGATATTTTGTTTAGATATTAGAATAAAACAAGGTGCAATGAAAATTTATTGTGATAGTCAGAGTGCGATATGTCTAGCCAAGAACCTGACATTTCATGCCAGGACCAAGCACATTGATGTACAATATCATTTTGTTAGAGATATGGTCAAAGATGGTAGGGTGAAGTTGGTTAAGGTAGAGACTTTGATGAATGTTTTTGATTCTTTAACTAAGCCTGCGAGCATAGAGAATTCCAGATGGTGTTTAGAGATTATGGGCCTTTTGGCCCCTAGCAATTAAGAGACAATGTTTACTCCCTCCCGTTGCTATTGCAAGGTGTTTGACAAGTAGGGGATTTGTTGGGAAAATATGTTATATATATATATATATATATATATATATCCTAGTTACATCAATAGGTGTAATATACAATAGCATCAAGGGGGAGGAGTGGGATGCATGTAAACAATTTTTTGTTAACTTTTTTAGGAAACTACTAAAATGGCCGACATACATTAGATAAATGATACATTATAAATCTAGAATGTTAATTATTAGGTTTTAGATCTAATGGTGGATATTTTGTTGGCCTATCTTTCCCTAGAATGTAACCATATTTTATGAGGGCATTGATTTATTTTTATAGTAGAGATGGTGATGTATTATGAGAGTCTAATAGCAGTCATGTTGTCTCTTGATCTCTGAGTGGTGATACTCCTCTGAGAATCTTGCTCTGCAAGTATATTGTAATCTTTATGATTTACTGAGTAATATATTGGGCAGCTTTTGGAGTGTGGGGTTTTTCTCCCGAAAGGGTTTTCCCCATGTAAATCATTGTGTCATGGTACGCATGATATTTATGTTTATTTATATTTATGTTTCTATAACTATTAAAGATCTGTAAAAGTTTTGCATTATTCTCCTCTCAAGATTAGTGTGGGAAGTTGTTTTACTACCTTAGCTTCTTGACATTATACATGATACATGATGTTTTCATTCTTTTATTATCATATCATGATATGTATTGATGACATTGTGGATGTAGGATGGATATGGTACTAATGATTGTTATTATGTAGGATAAATGTTAGTTTAGAAGGAATATTAAATGATAGATAGAAATTTGATGTTGTTAGTTATTTATGAGTTTTGATTTTACTTTGCTTGGAGGCTTCACATTTTTAACAATCCTTTTTGATGTATCAAATAGATACAATGCACCAGGGTGTTAATAACAAAGGTGACTTTGTATCCATTGCATGGACTTTTGAATTGACATACAAAGAATATCCTTGCTCATACTAGACATTTAAAATATATGGCTTGGTTGTGTTAAAACTTTCCAGACTAGTTACATAGAGAAGTATGAAATACCTAACATGCAACTGCTACACAATTTATGTTAAAACAACTTCCATACACTCAATAAAGCAAGTATTCACCGTGGTAGTATCACAAAAATATTTTACAAACAAAAAATAAAAATGATGCTCAATTTCCCTCATTCCTTCTTCTCTAAATCCTTATGCACATCTCAAGAGATCTTGGGAATGAGTCAATAAAATAAATCATAAAGATAAGACTATAAAATGATAAACAAAGATGCAATATCACTTGCCATATCTGTTTTGAGGTTTCAGGCTATTATCCATTGTTGATCATGTCTATCGTAGGTGTAGAGAAGGGGGATTCACTACTCACAAGTTCTCTTCATTTAGAGAGCCTCACGGGGTGAACTGCCCTAAACTACCTCAAGGAATAACGTGAGAGTTCTAGAATCAAAAAGAGTAGGCCATGAACGTTTTCTGGAAAAACTGACAAGCCCTCGACCAAAGGATAGAAGTGTGGGTCGAGGACAATAGTGCGGCATGCTGGAATCTCTTTGGCATGTTGACATCTGTATGGAATAGAAAGCGAGAATGTCACAAAAAATAGCTTAGCGACTACTAGCAATCTAATCATTGATAACTTCAAAAGTACTGGAAAATAATAGAATGTGATAAAGATAAAATAAAGTGAAATAGAATTGATAAAGAGAATAAGAGATAGAAATGAAATGCTTACAACCATGCAAGTGATAAAGCCTCCAACAAATGAATGTATTCAATACCTGCATGCGTAATATCTGGAGAAATTGTTGGGGCTATATAGGGGTTTGCCTCAGTCAAACCCTTGTTTTGGTGTTCCCACCTCCATGGAAAGCCAAAAGATAGAGAGAGTGAGCAAATGCGATGTGATAAAACAAATCCCTACTCGAGGAGGAGAAACTGTATCACTGAACATTAGTGATAAAAGCAATCTCACTCAAGGAGGAGAAACCGTATCCTGAAGGATGCAATAGATAGGGGATATGGAATCCCAGGATGCTCACAAACATAAGGCAAGGGAGATATAACTACAAGGCTTAAGGAAGCCCAAGAGGGAAAGTGATAGCTACAAGAGCCAAGAGATTTCCAAGTAATGTTGTAAGAGCTTGAAATTGTTGTTGTAGCAAGTTGTATGGAGATGTACAAGAAAAATAACAAGAGATAAGTGCTAGAGCCAAGGCTGGAAAGAAGCTAGAGTGAAGCTAAAGCCCAAATGAATTGAAAAGATGACTTTTAAAGAGGGAAAATAAGCTTCCTAGGTGGTTACAAGGCATCTCGAGTCATTACCACTGAAAACAGTAGGTGACAAGTGGCGAACATGCACAGAAGTGGTCATTTGAACGTTGAAACATCGTAAGACACTAGCACAACGTGTGGATGTCTGTGTGGCACAATAGTTTCCAAACACCATGCTACAAAATGACACAAAGGGGAAAAGTACAAGATTTAATGCAAAGTAGACACACAAGGGTAGTTGTTGAAGAGCGAGCCTTTGAGAATCCTGAGAGGGAAAAAGGCTGATGTAGGGGCTAAAATGAGCCTACACAAGTACTAAGGGAGTGGACACTAAAGTGGATGCAAGAATGTATGTGAAATTGCAAGAGGTGCAATTTTATGACATTAAATTTTCCCCCCACTTTAGTGGGCATATGAATCTACACTAATATGCACACTAAAGGAAATCTACTAAACATAAATAACATCATGATGCCCATAAGGATACTATAGAGGAAGCAGATGAATCTTTGAATCAAAGAAGAATGCCCCCAAGCTAACGACTTGAAAAACAAATGCATTAGACAAGAAAAACTTGTGCAAGACAATAATGTTAGAACATAAAAACCATTGCATCACGAGGTTAGAATATAAAACACATACACACAGGCACACACAAAAAACTAAAGGATTTGAGTCAACAAAGTGAAAGAGACCTCAATGTAGAAGGTTGTCTCATTACTATGCATCGTCCCAAAATTAAAAGCAATAACACACAAAAGAACTCTAAGATGGAGAGAAGAATGTAAGGATTGATCACTTCGAAAGAAGAATACACCCAAAAGATAGGGAAGCAACCAATGTGGAAGAGAGAAAGAGCATATACTCAGGATGAAGAAGATGTAGATCTTCAATACGGTATATACAATTGGGAAGAGAAGAGAGAGAGATGGAGAAGCTAGAAAGGAATGAAAATTCCAAGAGAGACAACTCCATAGGTACTCTCTTCTGAGGAGGTTTGAATAAAAGGACTCCATAGCCCCGTAAAACTATGAAGTTGCAAAAATTACACCAAAGGTCCTTAGACCAATGATGGAAAAATCTCGTAGGATGAAAGTGTCTCACAGGCCCGTAGACCTGCAAGGAGGAAACCCCCAAGATCTCTCACATGAAGGAAGCCTTGTGAAGAAAGCACCTTACAGGCCCGTAGACCTGCAAGGAGGCGTCCCCCAAGATCTCTCACATGAAGGAAACCCAATAAAGTAAGCACCTTACAGGCCCACAGACCTGCATGGAGGAGTCCCACAAGATATCTCACATGGAGGAAACCTAGAGAAGGAGACTCTGCAGAGTCAGAAAGTGGCTTCACAAGTGCACTTGCAAAGTGACATGTTAATCCACAAATAAAACATGCCAAGAAAAACAAAGCAACCATGCAGGAAAATAAGCGGATAGTCACACAGACCATCGACAAGTTGGAAGGCTTTCAAAGGGGTCCCTCAAGAACCCTGCAAAAGAAAAGGGGCCTACTCAAGGGATGCTCTATTTGAAAGTGTATAAAGAAGAGAGGGGGTCCTTAAGGACACACATCTCCAAAATGAGTTATCACTAGCCCCAACATATAGGGGAGGAGAACCATGCAAGATACTTAGAACACATAGGATAGAGGTAGAGCTCGATATCACTTGTCATGCAAAGAAGAGGCAGGTGAATCAACAAATAAATGGGTGATGGAACTTGAATCATGGAGTTGTATTTTATCCTTCAAGGCCTTACATTCACTAGTGGAATGGCCAAGCACTCAATGGTATGCACATAAAGGATGTTTTTCTTTATCATGCTTATGAGATTTCTTACATGTAGGAGAAGGAAGAGTAATTAAGTAGGCTTTTAGAAGCCGCAACAAAATATGCTCTTGCTCAGATAAAGAATAAGGAGTAGGAAGCAACACTTTCTCCTGTGAAGAAGAGTTTGATTTCCCAGAAGAGGAAGGCACGAAGATAGAAGACAATGGCAGATGAATTAATCCACGAGAATGAGGTTGAGTGGAACTCATGTCGCCATTCAACCGTGGTTTTCATTCAGATAAAGAATAAGGAGAATGAAGCAAACCTTTCTCTTGTGGAGAAAAGTTTTAATTCTTACAAGAAGAAAATATGAAGGTAGCAGACAATGGTGGATCTACATGGAGAGTATTATTCCCGCAACAGGGATCATACTCCTCTATGGGATTTCCATAATCATTTTCGATAGAACTACCAACATTAACCTCTTTAATAGAAGTGTGGTCATCTTCCTCAGAAGGAGTAGGATCAACATTAAGGATATTATAATTTACGTTCACACTATCCCACAATACAAAAGAATAATCATCTTTGATAGCGGGTGTGGGATGATGTTATCAGAAGGTTTAAATGGATCAGGTTGACTTTAAACTCTCCAACGAAGGATTTTGTAAAGTCTAGAGAACCCCAATCATCACCAAGACATGCATTTTCTTGAGAAGAGCTAGAAGGAGTAGACTTAAGATTTCTTGCTTCAAAAGGATCTTCTTCAAGGATATCTATCTCAAGAGTATCCTTTGTAACATGTACTACTGGAGTAAACATCGACACATTGGAAGACACTAAAGGAATAAGAGTAGGCACAACTAAAACCTGACTGGTAGTTACCATCTCACGTAAGTGCATACCCTTAGGGTCAGCCTTGACTGTGACTACTCGATTATTACAAATGAACTTAATAGATTTATGTAAGGTAGAAGAGACTGCACCCATATCATGAATCCATAGTCTACCAAGAAGAAGGTTATATGGTAGCTTTTCTAACATAACATATACAAGGGTGGTTACGGTAATGGGTCCCAACCTCAAAGGAAAGACTATCGTGCCTAGGGCTTGTTGACCGACATTATCTAATCCAAAAATGTCAACAAAATAAGCATTAATATAAGATGAATCAACATTAATCTTAGGAAATAGATCTATGCTACATACATTGAGCATTGAACCGATGTCAACGAGAGTATGTCTAATATTGATATTGTTAATGTTAACTACAATCATTAAAGGATCCACTTGTTTCTACACATCCGTGGGAGGAAGTTCTTGCAGATAGAGCATGATATTCAACGAATCCGCATGAATATGAGCCATCAATGCATTAACATCCATTGGCCTAGTAGAGGCAGGAAAGAGGTTCTTCTACAAGGCTTCCTGAAGCATACCTTTATAAACCGGAGCAGATTGAAGTAATTCCCACAGTGAGATCTTGGTTGGAGTAACACAGAGTTGCTCGACAAGATCGTAATAACTAGGTGCTTTAGTTGTAGGTTTAGGAGCTGAAGGAAGACTTGGTTTTTTATTCATTATATTCTTATAAGTATGGGCTACCACTCTATAAGAGGGAACCATTGAGAGATCAAGAGAATCACTATCAAATGAAAGACCATTAATAGAATAAATCCTTTCAGGAGAAGGAATAGCTAGAGTTAGATAAATGATTGGTCTCTTAGGCCTTTGAGGGGTAGCAGAGACATAGATTACATTTACAAAATCATTACAACTAGTGGAATAATTATATGAAGACATACTCTCAACATTAATCCGAGGAGGATCAAATGTGGAAGGAGATTCATTATTCAATAACGCATCATCTCTATGAGAGAGTGCATCAGAACAAAGATGAGATTCATCATTCACAAATGCAACGTCTCTAGAGGAGAGTGCATTGGAAGGAATATGAGATTCATCATTCACAAATGCATCATCTCCAAAAGAGAGTGCATTAGAATGAATAGAAGGTAGATTAAAATTAAGAAAGTTATCAATGATTTCATCTTCTTGTAACAAGATACCCTTCAAAGTGAGACGAATCTCATGAGAAGGATCAAAGATACAAAGTGACATGGGCAAAGCCAAGTCACCATGACATGCATGAAATGGAACATCATTAAAATTTTGAATAAAATTAGATACTAAACTAACAAAAGAGGATATTAAATCCATTTTGGTGACAAAACTAAGAAAAACCAAAAATCTAGATTTAAAAAAAAAAATCAGTATTTTCTATGTTCTAGTAATTTGCATTTTCAGAGGTCTTCATAGCGTAATTTGGGGTTGAAAATTGCATCAGCCCCTAAATATCAGTTGTCGAAGGCACTGTATTTTAGGGACTGAATTAGTCCTCTTGGATATCTTTCCAACAGTGCAAATGGTTCTAAATTCTGAGCACCAAGTCAAAAGTTATGACCCTACCAAGTAGGGGTAAATAAATTCCTAGTTTTTGAAAAAGAGTTGCTCTTCACATTGGGTTCACCCAAATTTAGAGAAGGGGGATTTGCTACTCACGAGTTGTCTTCATTCAAAGAGCCTCATGGGGTGAACTACCCTAAAATACCTCAAGGAACAGTGCAAGAGCTCTAGAATAAGAAAGAGCAAGTCGTGAATATTTTCTAGACAAACTGACAAGCCCTCGGCCAAAGGATGAAAGTGCGGGTCTGGGACGACAGTGAGGCGCACTGGCATCTCTCTGGTGTGTTGGCATCTATACGAACTAGAAAGTGAGAATTTCATAGAAAATAGCTTAGTGACTCCTAGTTGTTAGAATTGTCTATGGTTGCCAAGATCTTGAGACCAAATGGAAAGCACAAAAAGAGAGAATAGAATGTGACAAGAATAAACTGTATTCTTATCAATATGATTCAATGATAGATGTGATGTACAATGAGAGAGACCTTGGTTATATAGCTAAGGTGAGATGCAAGATGTCATAGGATTATGACAAGTGTCTTAATCATATGACATGAGACAACTAATCACATTTACCTAGGTTCACATGTAGTAGTTGTCAAAAGATAAGATGGCAACTAATGACAACTAACACCTTCTAGAAAGATTCCTTCCTAGGACCTAAGTAAATAAGAAAACATATCAAAGCAATGCACCAAGAGACCCCCCAAGCAATATCTAATTTGGCACTTTATATTCAATGTGTTTACAGTTGCTAGATGCCAACAACAACAAGCTAGACTTGATCTTAGTGTGTACAGATGCCAAAATAGGCCACAATATCAAGTACAATTTTTGGTAGAAAATGAGATCAATCTATTCATACCATTGAAAAGTACACAAAAAATCATGCACTTTCAAAAAACTGCACTAAAAAATGTTACTGTAGGAGCAAGATATGAGCTCCCAAAGTTCCCAAAATGAGGATGAAGCAGCAACAATTGTGAGAATCTAAAAATTATGGAAAGACCAGACACCAAAGCCAAAAACTGATTTCACCACTATGAAGAGCACAAAAAATTATCCTAAATAAAAAAAAAATCTCAAAAAAAGGAGTCAAAATGAGCGAGATATGAGGCTTCAAAGTTGGACTGAAAAATCTAAAAGCCCAATGGTGAGGGGGGAAATTTTTTTTTGGAAAATGATGACGCAGACTAACGTCAGAAAATCCTAAGATTAAATTTGATGGTTGGATGGGCATTAACAAAGAATATGCCACAGAACAAAATCTTGGCAGAATTTTTTGTGTTGGCCACGAAATATTCCTTTTTCTCCTAGAATCTTCAAATTTTTAGCCGGTGTTGAAATAACCACCGTCGAAATATTTTCCATCGCCTAATTTCTTTATAGACTACCGGTTAAATAGCCGACCATCACTGGTAGGACCCGCCACGATGAATCAAGGTCTGCCACAGGACGTATACCTGTACCGTCTACGGTCTCTGAGTTGTAGAGTACGAGCGTACAAAACCCCACAGCTTTTTTTTATTTTGATTTTTTACAAACCTTTACAATAAATTTAATTGGTATGATTTTAAATTTTTCTAAAAATTTTTTTAAAAAATTTCAACTGGAAATTTTTATTTATTTTTTTGAAAAAATTGTACCCTCAATAATGATGGCGACTTGGTGGTCGTACGACTCTATGGGAAAGTTTTTTTTGCCTCACCAGACAACTGCTCTTATTTAGATGATTTGGCAGTCGATCTTAGGGTTTTTGGCCCTTTTGGACACGATGGCAGGGTTGGATTTGACCCAAAATGTTCCAAAATTGCAACTACCTTCTGGATCTGGCATCCACACTTCAACTTCAAACCCTCATAGATTTGGCCTCGTATGTCTGATTTGGACGAAACAAAAGGAAAATTTAACTTTCTTGAACACTCTGGATGTAATGGTGAGCTTAGATTTACACCAACAAGCTCTGATATGAACTTGCAGTAAAGAGAAAAAAATGGAACACCCCCAAATCTGGTAACTCTCTTAAGAAAAAGACTCTCCAATGGCACCCAACCTACTCTGTTACCATGTAGAATTGTCTATGGCTACCAAGATCTTGAGACCAAATGGAAAGCACAAAAAGAGAGAATAGAATGTGACAAGAATAAACTATATTCTTATCAATATGATTCAATGATAGATGTGATGTACAATGAGAGAGACCTTGGTTATATAGCCAAGGTGAGATGCAAGATGTCATAGGATTATGACAAGTGTCTTAATCATATGACATGAGAAAACTAATCACACTTACCTATGTTCGCATGTAGTAGTTGTAAAAAGATAAGATGACAACTAATGACAACTAACACCTTCTACAAAGATTCCTTTCTAGGACCTAAGTAAACTTAACATGTGTAAATAAGTCCCCTAGTAATGAATTAACTAGGTACAAGACTTTATTTACACCAATACTAGCAATCTAATCACTGAGAACTTCAAAATTAATGGAAAATAACATAATGTGATAAAGCTAAAATAAAGCGAAATAGAAATGATAAAGATAATAAGAGATAGAAATGAAATTCTTACAACCACGCAAGTGATGAAGCCTCCAACAAATGAATGTCTTCAATACCTACATGCATAATATTTGGAGAAATTGTTGGGGTTGTATAGGGGTTTTCCTCAATCAAACCCCCGTTTTTGTGTTCCCACCTCCACGGACAGCCAAAAGATAGAGAGAGTGAGAAAATGTGATGTGATAAAAGCAATCCCCACTCAAGGAGGAGAACCTGTATCAAGGAACGTAAGTGATAAAAGCAATCCCCATTCGAGGAGGAGAACCCGTATCACTAAACATAAGTGATAAAAGCAATCCCCATTCAAGGAGGAGAACCTGTATCATGAAGAAAGGATGGAATAGATAGGGGATATGGAATCCTAGGATGCTCACAAGCAGAAGGAAAGGGAGATAAAACTGCAAGGCTTAAAGAAGCCAAAGAGGGAAAGTGATAGCTACAAGAGCCAAGAGATTTGCAAGGAATGTTGTAAGAGCTTGAAAGTATTGTTGTAGCAAGATGTATGGAGTTGTACAAGAAAAATAACAAGAGAGAAGTGCTAGAGCCAAGGCTAGAAAGAAGCTAGAGCCTAAATGAATTGAAAATATGACTTTTAAAGAGGGAAAAGAAGCTTCCCAGACGGTTACAAGGCATCTCGATCTGTTACCACTGACAAAAGCAGGTGACAAGTGGCGAAAATGCATGGAAGTGGTCATTTGAACATTGAAACATCGCAGGATGCTAGTGTGGCATGTGGATGTCTATGTGGCACACTAGTGTCCAAACACATCATGCTACAAAATGACACAAATGGGAAAAGTACAAGATTCAATGCAAAGTGGACACACAAGGGTAGTTGCAAAAAAGTGAGCCTTTGAGCATCCTGACAGGGGAAAAGGTTGATGGAGGGGCTAAAATGAACCTACACAAGTACTAAGGGAGTGGACACTAAAGTGGATGCAAGAATGCATGTGAAATTGCAAGAGGTGCAATTTTACGACATTACATTAGGAACAGATCCATTAAGGCATATCTTAGGATGTTGTTGGTGAGTTGTCAAAAGATAAGTAGTTAATACTTTGGCATTGTTTCATCTATTTGTAATCAAGAATTTTTGATTGTTTGCTTGAAAGGTCTAGATTTTTATGTTTTGTTTGTTTGTTTGTTTGTTTTGTCAAAGGGTGAATGTGATGGTTTATTTATTATGTATGAAAAGTTTATAGTGGATTGTGATGGAGTTAGGGCTTTTTTTATTTTTTTTGAGTTTTATGATGTTGTTTTTGTTGTTTTTAGGGAACTAACCTAGGGAATCAGGGGCTCATAAAAGATAAGCCTTGCCTACATTGTACACATAGAGGCTTGTAGTTCACTTGGTTTGATGTGAACATGTTTTTGATCTTTTATGTTTTCTTCAAATGTTTTTGGATTTTGAACTTTTGTGAATGTTTTTTTGGATTTTGAACTTTTGTGAATGCTTTTGGATTTTGAATTTTGTGACTGTTTTTTGATTTTGAATTTTTGTGACTTTTTTTGGATTTTGAATTTTTTGACTAAGCATTATAGAAGCCTAAGGGAACTGACCTATGGCCTCAGGGGCTGATAATACTTTCCTGCATTTTACGCGTAGAGACAACGTAGTTCAACCAATGTTGACTCAAAGCATAAACTTTTTTTTGGGATTCAAACAACATTGGTAAGTTGGATTGATATTCCACTTATGTTTCTAGAGGATATGTTGTAGGAAATCTACTTGAACTAGCTGTGAGGTTCAAGCAAATTTTGATATCTTAGAAATTTAAATGAAGGAATAATCCAAAGTTGTTGTTTTTGGTTTTTTTGTTTTCTAGATATTTTTTATTTATTTTTTTAACCATAATGGGACACTCAAAGATATAATCCATGATTTGTTTTCAAGAAGTTTCCGCCATTTTGAGACAAGACTACCTTTTCTCTGGAAATATGAACATTGATGGTACAACAAGGTTCAATACTCAATTAGTTACCAAGCCATGGTTGGACACATGTTTTATTATGGGATGAATGGGTGGATATGTTGGATAGTACCGATAGATAATGATGTGTCTTATTCAAACATAGTGCCTGTTTTCTAGGTTTTCACTACGGTACCTATTCTAGGAGTGCCACAAAGTGGTTTTCACTTAAAGAATGTTTTATTTCTCTTTACTATTTTTCTTTCTTTTTGATTTTTTTTAACTTTTTCTTTTTTATCCTTTTGATTTTTTTGGATTTTTACCCTTTTTCCTGGGGTATTTTGATATGCTTCAAGTATAGAAATTCTTGTGGTTAATGTTTAGTAGTTTTCCTAAAGGTTCTCCTTCAGGAGTAGCCAATTGATAAGCTCTAGAGCCATAGCTTATTGTGATGATGAATGGGCCTAACGAATTGGGTTCAAACTTACCCTTACCATCTTGATTCAGTTGTACCTTTTGATTCTCTTTGAGTACCAAGTCACCAACCTAAAAATTTATATCTTTGATCCTTTTATCATTGCTTTTTTTGAGCGGATTTTGATAAACTTGAAGATGGTTTAATGCGCTCAAACACATTTCATCTAGGAGCTCCAACTTATTTAATCTAGATACCCGATACTGTTCATTGTTAACCATTCCTTGTAGTCAGATTCACAATGAGGGGATTCTGACTTCGATAGTTAAGACAAATTATGATCCATAGACCAAGGAGAAATTTGTGGCACCTATAGGTGTTTGGATACTATTTTTATAAGCCCATAGGGTTGGGTTCAGTTGCAAATGCCAATCATGGTTGGTGCCATTAATAGTCTTCTTTAGTATTTTCAAGATGGTTTTGTTAGATGTTTTGACCTGATCATTTCCTTGGGGATAATAGGGCATGGAGAATCTATGCTAGAAAGACAACTCGGAACAAAGCTCTTAGATGTCTTGATTCTTGAATGGGGTTCCATTGTTCTTTATGATTGTTTAGGGAATTCCATACCTACAAATGAGATCATTCAAAATAAAATTTGATATTTTTTTCTGATGATGTAGGTCAATGAAATTTCTTCTATCCATTTAGTGAAGTATTCAGTTATCGTAATAAAAAAATTATGCCCTCCAGAAGTAGGAGAAATCTTTCCTACTAGGTCTACTACCCATTGCAAAAAAGACCATGGTGTTGTGATGGGTCTCAACTCCCATGTTGGTGCATGAACAAGGTCACTATGCTACTAGCTTTGACAACATTTTTGGGAAACTAAATACACTCTTGTTCCATGGAGGGCCAATAGTACCCCGTTCTCAACAATTTTTGGACTAGGTTAGGTTCACTAGAGTGAGACCCACAAACACATTTGTTTAACTCTTGTAAGGAAATTTGTGCTTGTTCTACATTAAGAAATCGGAGTAACATCCATCCAAACTATGATGATATAGAGTATCTCCTAGGATTGTAAATTAGGAGGTCCTATGGCTAAAGGTCTTATTTTGTGTGGTTGTTAGGTCAAGTGGTATGATACCATGTTGGATGTAATAAAATGTGTCTTGGTACCATGGGGAGTTAGGACCAACAAAAACACACACTAGTTATGATTCTAGGATGTCGAATGCTGGTATGAGCAACTACAAGGAACTCATACTTGGGAATGTTCTGCGGAATATCAAGGAGTGACCTATTATTTCCATGGCATTGGCTATCTTGTTGTTGATTTTTGGAATTTGTTCAAAGGTTATTGTGACAAAATATTCCTTGAAGCTATCCACCATTATTTTATAAAACATCAAATTGTTTTCTTTTTTTGGTACTCATCATTCACTTGCCTGATCGCTAGTTGAGAATCTCCAAAGACCTGTAGTTCTTTTATCCTCCATTCAATAGCCATCTTGAGCCCTATGATTAGAGCTTCCTACTCTAAGATATTATTTGTGCATGGGAAAGCAATTTTGTAAGCCTTGGTTTTTCTATCTCCATGTGGTGCGAGAAATAGGATACCTGCTCCAGAGCCATGTTGAGTGTGGGACCCATCAAAATACAAGGTCCAATGGCTTGTCTGTTCTTTCAGCAATATACTCCTGTCTGGGAACTCTATTGCAAGAGGCTTGTGATCTTCCATTGGTGCTTCAGCTAGTTGGCTTACTATGATTTGTCCCTTGATGGTTCTCTTATCTACATACTCTATGTCAAACTCACTTAGAATCATTACCCTTTTAGCAATTTTTCCTATTAGAGTTGCTTTTGCTAGTAGGTACTTTAGTGGATCTACCTTTGAAATCAACTAGTGTATTTAAGATATAGTTTCTTAGATTTTGTGTCACAAATACGACCGAGAGACATGCTCTTTCTATGGGTGAGTATTTCAAATCATAGCCCACAAGTGTTCGGCTAATGTAGTAGATGACTCTTTCTTTGTTATTATTATCTAGTTGTGCTAAGAGAGCTCCCAATGTTGCTTGTGTTGTAGACACATAGAGTATCATTTCTTTATTTGGAATAGGCGCATCAAAAATGGAGGAGTAAGAAAGTATTCTTTGAATTGCTAGAATGCTTGATCACATCTCCCATCCCACTTGAATATGATGTCTTTATGTAAGAGATGGGTGAATGGGTGACATTTTTCTACCAATTACGTGATAAATCACCTGATAGATTATAGCTTCCCCTACAAACTTCTCAGTTGATTCAATGTCTTTGGTGGAGGAATATATTGTATTGCTTTTACTTTCATTAGATCTACTACAATGCCCCTTATTGACACTATGTACCCTAGTAGCTTTCTGGATGTTACTTTGAACACACTCTTTTTTAGGTTGAATCTCAAGTTATATTTTTCTATCCTATCAAACACCTTTGCAAGATTGGTCAAGTGATCTTCCCTTTTGAAAGAATTTTCTAGAATGCCATCCACATAGTCTTCCATGATTGTATGTAGCATATCATAGAAGATTGTTGTCATCGCTCTTTGATAGGTCGCTCTTGTGTTCTTTAAGTCAACTAGCATTACATTCCAACAGAAGGTCCCCTAAGTACAAGTAAATGCCATTTTGTGTTGATCATCAAGGGATATTTTTATCTAATTATACCTATAGAAACAATCCATTAATGACAGCATCTCATGCCCTGCTATTAGATCCATGATCATTTCAATACTTGGAAGCGAGAATTCATCATCTAGGAAAGCTTTGTTTAGGTCTCATAAGTCTATGCAAATCCTTATGCCCCCAGTGGGCTTTGACACTGGTACTAGATTTGATATCCATTTCAGATAATCAATGGGTTTGATGAAACCCACATCTAGTAATTTCTTTAGTTAGACCTTTACCAACAGTGCTATTTGAGGATGCATTTTCCTTAGTTTCTATTTGATAGGTTTTGCTCCAGGGGATACAGCCAAATAATATACCACTAATGTCAGATCTAGTCTAGGAATGTCCGCATAGGTCCATGCAAAGTTTATCTTTCTATTGTTGATGAACACTGTGAATTTTTATTTCTCTTCAAGATCAAGCGACGTTCAATGGTATGCAATCTTTGGGTTCTCATTCATGCCAAAATTGATGTATTTTGTTTCTTCCACTAGTAGCGTTGACGTTTCTTGATATTCAGATATGGGGAGATTGAACCCTCCATCTTTGGGTTCCTCAGAGATTTTTTCACCTTTAGATGCGTCCTTTATTTTCTTCTTTTTAGGATCCAATAAAGCCATGTTGTGGTCCTCTCTAGGGGATTGCATGTTTTTTTTATATTATATTTTTCACATTTTCGACTAGAATACAATCTCCCCATCGAAGTACACATCCTATTCGAGTTCCATGACGAACTCTACTTTATGATCTCTTGTTGGTATGTCCATTCAAAGTCCCATGAACTCTGTGATTGCTTCATCATTTTGGAATTGATCCAAAATAGGTGTATGTTGTTGTTGGTCCCAATTTATCAATTGTGGGAAGTAGAGGGGTAGGCTATCATCATCATCTACAAAACTTATACAAGCTGTTGAGATGGTTAGTATGGCTCTGATATCGTTCTCCCATTAGGTGTCTAGGTCATCATCACTTGAGGTAACAAAGGAAGGAGAATCCCATTCATACTCGTTAGAGTCTGTTCTAGAATAATGATAGTCATTAGGAATGGTTTTGATGGGTTGGATAGGGACCATGCTTATGTTGAAGCTCTCAAATAAGTCCTTGATGGGTAATTCATCATCTACATGATGGTATGTATCCAATGTCTTAACGCTAGTAGAAGACACTCGTTTCTTAAAAGAGATACATCCAATTTTTGGAGTAACCACGTCTTATGAATCATAGCCTAGTCCCACATTTTTCTTTCTCTGTTCCACTATGATAGGATCTCATCTACCTTGTTTGTATATCCCAAGGCCACCTATTCCCTGATATCCCATTTGTTTAGCTAATTGATAACATTTATTGTTAGGATTGATTAGAATGGGTTGTGGCTATTTTGGTTCCTTTTGGTCCTCTTTGTAGATCATTGATGACAAGTCTTCTTTGAATATCTCTTCATCCTTCATATCTCCCCACTTGGTGAAAATTGTGGGTTTGGCTATCATTTGTAATGTTTGAACATATTTGATCTCCTTCGGGCCTCCATAAACCTTGGGTGTTGGTGGAAGCATGCCAATACAAAATGCTTGGTTGAAGTGATAATTTCCATTACCCCTCCCAAGTACTTGAACCTTGGTTTTTTTTTTGGTTGCTCAATTTATGTTGCTTTAATTGAGGTTGATGGTAGTGTGGAAGTATCAACATATGAGAATGAATGAAATGATATGTCATTGCTAGGTATACATTGGATTTTATTATACTTCTCCTCCAATTTTGCACAAAAGTGGAAGGGTTTAGGATCAATGTATAATGTCACCTCCTTTCCTTTGTGAGGAAACTTTAGAAACTGGTGAAATGTTGAAGCAACCACTTGTAGTGCATGAATCTAAGGGAATCCTAGGAGGAGGTTATAAGGTAACTCAAGGTCAAGTACTTGGCATGTGGATTCTGTGATTGTTTGTCCTATCTACATGGTAGCCTAACTGTCCCTTCTGAATTCCTTTCAAGGTCATCATAGGCCCTTATAGTAATGTTCTTTTTTTTTCTATCACATCATCAAAATACCCCAACTATTTCATGAATTTTAAAGTACAAATGTTTAGACCTACACCATTATCTATCAACACTCATTTGACCATGTTTTTTGTGGACAACAATCTCTATGTAGAGAGCTTGGTTGTGGAATGAATTTTGTGGAAGGTCTTTCTCGTAAAATAATAAATGGTGATTGGCCGTGATTTTACCAACCATGGCTTGGAATTGATCTGAATTGAGGTCGTTAGGGACTTATGCTTCTAATTCTTTTTCTAGTATCTCCCTATGTGCAAGTGATAATTTTAGCTATTCTTGGATTGAGATCAAGGTGAGAGTCTTCTTCAGTTGTTCCAAAATGTTGTAGTCATTTGATGACTTAGCCATGAGCTTAGGTGGGGCTCCCTGTATTGTAACTCTCCCTTGATAGTTAGTTACATTGCATTTGTTTTCTCTACCTTGTATAGTCACTACATCTACCCTAGTTTCATCTTCTTGAGATAGGGTACCTAGAACTGTGTCACCATAAGTGTAACTAGCATTGTGATAGTCTTGGTTCTTTCCTTTGTCATTCTTCCTAGCATGGTCTAGAATTGAATTTGTGTATATCTGGAGGTCTTTGTTTCTAGGATGATGTTCGACATCCACTTCTCCTTTGTCTATCAAGTCTTGTATGATGTGCTTGAGTCTCATTCATTTTTTGTTGTATGTCCTTTAATTTTATGGAACTCACATAAGTCCTCATTGTACCATGGTGTTTTGAAGCTCAAATCCTCATAGTTTGGGTGATCATTGACCTTGATGAGGTTTTGTTGCACTATTTTATGCTTGAACATCTCAAGTGGCTCTCCTAATATCATTAACTTCCTTTTTGTTGATCATATTTCATCTATTTCCCTCCTTGATATGTCTGTTAGATTACTGCTTGATTTTTTTGGGGATAGGTAAGTTGATTATTTTATGAATTATTAGGAGTATAGCTTAATTGTGCCACTTGAGGTTTGTTTTGAGGTACATTAGGATTTTGTAAATTCCATACTGCTCTAGCAGCCACTACCCCATTGTTTGTAATGTTTTTGTTCTTGGCCCAAATTTTAGGTTTCTCATTTGAATTAGAAGAACCGTCCCTTGGGTTGTTTAGCTTGATCACCCTCTTGTTACAAGGGCCTTTTCTATGCGTAGTCTCTTCTCAATGGCCTCTTCAAAGTTAGCAGGACACAACATGGTAAGTTGGTAGTTGACTTCTACTTGGACATTGGAAACAAATATGTCTAGTAGTTCCTTGTCAGAGATAGGCCATTTGCATTGACTAGCCTTATGTCTCCATCGTTGAAGATATGAGGTGAAGGATTCTCCTTGAATATTCTTAATCTTGTATAGATCCATGATGGTGATGTCTTGTTCTATATTGAATGAGAAGTGGTTTACGAATTTGGTAGACAGTTCATCAAAACTTTTGATTCTTGGTGGTAGATGGGTGAACCAATCCTTAGCATGACCAGTGAGGCTATGTGGAAAGAGTCTCATTAGATATGAATCATTTTTTTGGACTTCCATGCATAATAATGAGAAATATCATACTTGTTCTACTGAATCTCCTTTTCCTTTGTACTTGTCAAACTTTGATATTTTGAAGTTTTTTGGAAAAGGAAGCATAGTGATGGAACGATCAAAATGAAATGGACATATATCCTGAAGGGTATAAGTATTCTTTGGTTTCCCTATCTGCATATCTGATATCTTTTGATTCATTTCTTGTAGTTGTATTTCCATTTCTGTTTTTGGTACGTTTGTTTGGGGAACCTGCATGTAGTAACCTTGTTGTCCTACCATGTTTTGGTCATAGTTTGGGTATTGGGGAGGTACATGACCTTGGTAACTATGTTGGGTAGACGAAGAATTAAATCCACATTGTGTGAAAGGAGGGTTAGGTCCTTATTGAATGTAAGGAGGGTTAGCTAATTGTTGAATGTAAGGACAGTTAGCTCCTTGTTGAATGTAAGGAGGGTTAGCTCCTTTTTGGATGGAAGGAGGGTTAGATCCTCATTGAATATAAGGAGGGTTAGCTCCTTGTTGAATGGAAGGAGGGTTAGCTCCTTTTTTAATATAAGGAGGGTTAACTCCTTGTTGGATGGAAGGAGGGTTAGCTCCTTGTTGAATATAAGGAGGGTTATCTCCTTGTTGGATGGAAGGAGGGTTATCTCCTTGTTGGATGGAAGGAGGGTTAGCTCCTTGTTGAATATAAGGAGTATTACCTCCTTGTTGTTGTTGTTGAGGAGGGATACCTTGGTAGTGCATTAGCGGTACACCCTATTGTTGGGATGAGCCATATTAAATATTACCTTGGTGGTGCATTGGCAAGTTACCTTGTTGATGGGACAAATTGGGAAGGGTACCCTGTGGCACACCTTGTTGTTGGGGTAAACTGTTTTGAAGGTTACCTTGATAGTGCATTGGAATATTACCTTGTTGATGGGATGAATTGAGAAGGGTAATCTGTGGCACACCTTGTTGTTGGTATTGTTGATTGGGAATGGGACCATGTAGCCTAACTTTTTGATTGGAAAGGGTACCCTATGTCACACCTTGTTGTTGGGGTGAACTGTTTTGAAGGCTACCTTGATAGTGCATTGGCGGGTTACCTTGTTGATGGGATGAATTGAGAAGGGTACCCTGTGGCACACCTTGTTGTTGGTAATGTGAATTAGGAATGGGACCATAGGACCCTCCTTTTTTATGGTACTATTGTGGGAATTTCCCTTGTTGATTTTGTATATTTTGGGAAGGGTCGATATATGAAATGTTTTGAGGAATGTATCATCCTTTTGGTGGATTTTTTCCTTTTGATACGTATTGGGATGGACCTCCTTGATACTACTGGGCTACCACTACTTGTTCGATTTGGGATGGTTTTCTATATAAGGGGTTTTCCACTAATTGATCTTTTCCTTATGCAAATACGGGTGACATGTTTGGGATCTTCAATGGTTTGGGTATTTCTCTCACAACTGATTTATCTCCTAAGGGAATGAGATAAGGATCTTTGATACCTATGTTGAATTCTATAGAAAACTTAGCACCACTCTATGCTAGTTTTAAAAAGTAAGTGTTCATATCCTTTCTTAGGAGTTTGTCCATCAACTTGAGCACCTTGGGATTGTTCAAATGTTGAAATAGTTCTTCATCGTTTATTTCTTCCTCACTATCCACCTCCTCTATAACCATATCCCTTGGGTTCTTGTTTTCTCTTTCTATTGCTTCTTGTTGTCTACATATTACCTCTTCCTCACTAGGTGTTGTGTTGAATGTGGGTCTCTTTTGAGGTGTTTTGAGGTCACTTGGCCTATAGCCCCATGGGCCACTTTCATTGTTTGTGGTGTTTTTTGGGGGTATGCTAGCATTGCTTTTGTTTGCTTCCATGTTATTTCCATGGTGTGATCTTGTAATTGTCATAAACGAGTGCCAAGCTTTTGTGAACATTTTGTGATTCCTAACTATGGAAAAGAATGCTTTTGTTTTTGGATTTTCTATTTTAAGGAAAATGAAATTGCATTTTTTTTTGGGATTTTCTATTTTTGAAGAAATGGTGTTTATTTCCACATGGGCTCCAAAGTGATACAACTTCAAGAACTCAAGGATTTAATTGATATGCAAGTTTGGTTCGCCCATTAAAAAGCGAGTATAAAAGTTTCTTAGCAAGATGTTCCGGTTGTGGAAAGACTTCAATATGTGCCCCTTGATATACCTTGAACTATGACGCCTCTTTAAAAGGTGAAATATGGATTTTTCATTTAAGGATTTTGTTCTTTCCAGAGATCATGAAGGATTGATACTTATTGCCACACAGGAGGTGGTAATACGAGCCCTCCAACCATGAGATCTATTTTCTCTTCCTCTCTATCTAGGATGTTGGTTGTGTTTCTCCACTGGTTTAGTGTTTCCTTTGTCTCGAATATGAAGCTTCTCAAACTACTAATTATGTCTATTTTTTCTCCTTCAATCAACTCAAAGTTTGGTTGTAAGGTGTTGCCAAAATAGTGTGTCTCACTTTTGGGACATGCTGATTTTTTCTTCAAATCACTTTTTTTAGAAAAACTAATGATTTAAGCCTTGAGAGGTTCCATCTAAAGGTTTTTAGTTGAAGAGGGATAGATAATACCCCCTTGGATAGAACCCCTCTAGTATTAAATCATACCCATAATGGAGTCTCCTTTGCATCTATCAAAATGTTGTCAAAAAAATACTTTTTCTTTACCTTTTGAGGGATTAAATAATGTCATTTAAAAATTATATTTTACAAGATTGTAGCCCTTGAATTGAGATTTCCAGCAAGTATATTTTTGATATGTTTTCATTTTATCATGTATTTAATTTTCATTTTTTACTGAATATAGGTTTTTATTCGAACATCAAGTTCTTCATTTTGCAGAGGTGGAAAAATAGTAAACCATTGTAAAAAAAAATTCATAAAATACCCTTTCCCTAGGTATTAATGTCCTTGTTTCACAAAAAAAAGATAAAATGGATTTTGATATATACATAACAAGTTAGGTTGTATGACACACATGTATGTCCAAATTATAGTTACAATGACTTCAAAAAATAATTAAAAAAAATATATGTAACAAAAAATTATAGAAAAATATCCTTTCCCTAAAAATTGATGTTGAGAATCTATATTTCAAATTTTTTATTTTTTTCCTTTATAAAAAAAAAGTTATGTTGTACAACACAAATGCTACTTTCTAAAAATATTGTTTTCTATTTAAAACTAGTTATTAAAGGAGATGTTGAAAGATTCATGATTTATTTTGGAAAATTTAAAAATATATATATTTAGAATCTACACACAAATTTCCACAAATCACTAGTTTGAATCATCTTCAAATTCTTAATGGTTTAGATACTATAGGTCTCAGAAGATGAAGATTCGGTTAAAAATATTGATGTGAATGTCCATCTTGGGGAAAAAGTGAGACACAATATTGTGATTTCACCCTGACATCAACATCAACATATGATAGTTGGTGTAAGTTTCGATTGTTGATCTAGAGCAATTGGATGCCAAATGGTCATAAGGTGAAAGTGTTGGTGTTTTGATATGGTTGTTGTGATTCTCAAGACTCTAAGGTTTGAAGCAATGTTTTGGGATGACACTATTCTTGGAACTCAAAATGCTAAAAGGCTTGCATTGATAATTCACTTCTTCTAGAGGATATTATGCGGAAAATCTTACTTGAACTAGCCTTGAGGTTCAAGCAACTATTTATATCTTAGAAGTGTGAGTGAGGGAATAATCCAAGTTTATTTGTTTAGATTTTGATTTCCAAAAGTAGGATGGAGTGTTGAAAATGGATGAAGGACTATATGACATATCTTATGATTCCACTTGTTTCATTTTCAAAGGACTTGTAACCAATTTCAGATCATTTTCCTAATTTTCATCAGATCATAGAGAAAAAGCAATAGTTCTATAGCAAAAGCGGTTGAGAAAGTCAACTGCGACCAGATTATGGTCAAGTGCACTCAATTTTGAAAAGCAAGTGTGCTCAAATTTTTCAAGTACGCCCTTTGTGTGTGTTTTTTCCAAATTGATGAATTGCATAGTTAGAAGTGAGCTTTTTTGTCAAAAGTGATAGATTTGTAGTCAACTACGGTCAGAAAATTTTTTCAATTGTGGAACAAAATGTCAAGTGCAGCTAGTTTTATAGCAAGTGCACTCAGTTTTGAAAAAGCAACAGATTTTTACTAGTAACTGCCAACAAAAGTGATAGATTTTTGGAAAGTGCAGCTAGTTTTTGGTCAAGTGCAAAAAAAATAGCAACGAAAGTGATATTCTGTGTATATTTTTTTTTTAGTTTCAATATTTGGCAGCATCTTGGATGTTTCTTTTTTTAGTTTTGGATGATTTTGTTTGATTTTTTAGAGATTTGGCAAGTGATATCATGCAACACCATAATCAAAACTTGTGTGACCTAAATGTCTATACCTTAAGCACATTTCTCTCCACAAAAGCTCAAAGTTCATAGAGGTAGAAATGCTAAATTTATAGTTTCCTATGTTTACTTTTTCCTTAATGCGACTTGAAATATGAGCCTAAATATCTGAAAACCTTCAAAGATATTATTTTAAGATATCATTTAGGAGTGCAAATATATGGCTCTTTTCAAAGGATTCATACTAAGTCAAAAGGGTTTACTATTTTAGAACCATGTTAAATGCTTGTTTTGATGTGTTCATTTTTAATTCAAGCATAAAGTTTGATGTTTCAATGTAACCAAATAGATTTGGAAATTTTTCATGAAGACAAAGTACACCCTAGGGACAGACACTTCCTCCTAGATGGGCTTACCTATGCCCTGCAGGGATGATTTTACATGCAACGCATGGAGAGGTTTTTAGTCTCAACCATAAGTCAAACTTGGTAAATAACTTCTCAGAATCAAAGTTTTGATGCACCACTTTAGAGAATGATTTGGTTCTACAAACATTGGTTCTTAGTCATGTTTCAAGATAACTGGTGTTTATACATGCAACGATTCACTCAATTAAGATGCCTCCCAACCTTTGCGGGTTTTTTATGTCACATGGATACTAGGGGAGACTTTCGTCAATATAGAACATCCACACTAGATGGGTGAGAAATTTCCTCACACCCACAAATATTTATAAAACGGACTAAAAATAAGTACCACTTGGGTCATTCCCTCTCACAAGTTGGGAGGTAGGCCCTTTATAGGTATGCTTTGAAATGAAACAAAGTGTGTGAAACTCAAGATGTTTTTTGTCACCCAAGTTCACTGAAAAAGTGTGAGGGGAGAGGATAGACACCTAGTTTTCCAAACAAAAAATACACGGTATACACTTTGTCGCAATGTTCATTTTAAGCCTCAAGAAAAAAAAGTAAAAAATGAAAGTAAGGTGTGTACAAGATAACAATTGTTCTTTTTATATTCACCAAAGTGAAATGTTCGAGATTTCAAACAAAGATATCACAATATGCAAGACAAGAATTGGATTTGTAAATTTTTAAGCACCAACCAAAGTGTTTTTTTCCTAAAAATTTGTCTTAATGGTCAACAAAATAAATCGTGCGTTCATTAGCAAAAAAAATGAAAACGTTGGTCAACAAAAAACAAACATTTTTTTTACAGCATCAAAAAGGAATTGTTTGTTCTAGCAAGCTTTGAAAAGAATAATCCCTTTTTCGAGCACCAATTGAAAGTGTTCATTTGTGGGGTTCTTTTTATTGAACCAAATGAGAAAATTTTATAAGCTAAGAATCTTTGAAAGATTCTTTTTAGAGCACTAATTGAAAGTCTTTGTTTGTAGGGTTCTTTTTATAGCACCAATTGAAAACATTTTCTAAGCTAAGAAAACTTTGAAAGATTCTTTTGAAAGCACTAATTGAAAGAATTTGTTTTGTGGGGTTATTTTTATTGCACCAATTGAAAATATTTTCTAAGCTAAGAAAACTTTGAAAGATTCTTTTTAGATGCACCAACTGAAAGTGTTTGTTTGTAGGGTTCTTTTTATGCACCAAATTAAAGTTTTCTAACTATGAAAGCTTTGAAAACTTAAAATCTTCGACCATTCACCTTCTCTACAATAAACGTGTTAATGGTTCTTGGATAAACGTATGTCATACTTCTGCAAATCCTACACAAACCACATTAGCACTTGTCCAACATCCAAATCAAATGATCGTTAATGTTAGAAATAAAAAAATGTGATTTTCAAATCTCAGATAAAAACTAACAGAGAAAAAGCGACACTTTTTAGCAAAAGCAGCTATATTAGCAGTGACTGCACCTAAAAATGTCAAGTGTGGCCTTTGTATTTTTGGAAAAAGAGAATGAAAAAGTTACGTGCACCCCTGTTACTTTTGAAAAAGTGCAAAAAATAGTAGAAGCAACCAAAAAATAGTCAAGTGCATGAGAAACGTGAAATCCAGTGTGAAATTTTCCTAAAGCCTGTGCGTGAAGTTTTTATAGTGCACTTCAAGAACCTGCAACTTCAAATTTTGCTCATAAAATGATTAGTGCTAAGGACTGTGGTCCCATAGGGTGCGCCAAAATGTGTAAGGGGGAAATCAAGAAGATGTAATAAGATCAAATTGGTGAATAAAAACTAATCTAAACAAATAAAAAGATGATTCATGCCCATTACTCATGAAATGAAACTAAAAATTCAAGAATTCAAGAATGAAATTGAAAGAACAATAACAATTGAATTTAGAAACAAATTAGCTTTACCATCTCGTGTTGGAGTGTGTTCATAAATATGTTGGGTTGTTTGTATCAATGCAAAGCCTCCATTGTGTGTGCAAAAGCTTGAAGAATGTGTGTGTGTTGATTGAAGATATATGTGTTGAAGCTTTATCAAAAATGTTGATTAAGATCTTGGCATTACTTCGTTGTACAAAATAGGTTGATTCTCTAATCATTTTTGAGAAGTAAGATGGTTGTTATATAGATTTTTGTTTTGGAATGAATGCTTGAGATTGCATAGTTAAATATTTTGATCAACGGTTGAAAGATGTTGAAAATATTTAGATGGGCATAATCTGTGCAAATTGATTACGTAATTGGTGTGATTGAAGAAATAGATCGATCTTTTAGGAAATAGATTGATCTGTCAGGAAATAGATGGATCTATCAGGAAATAGATGGATCTATCAGGAAATAGATGGATCTGAGAAGAAATAGATTGATTAGTCAGCCAATCAGAGTGAGCTAATTGATGGTTCGTAATTTGCTCATCATGAAAGTGGGTGAGGATAATTAATTAATTGATTTAATTAATTAATATTTTTGAGTTGAATGTGCAAATCAAGTTTGACTTTTGTAAACGAAGTTGTATTTGTTTGATTTGATTTTTGATGATTTTTTGAATAATTAAATTTGATTATTCAAATTTAGGGGAAAATGACAGTTTTTTATTAGAGGTAAAAAATGTGCTTTGATGGGGCTCAAAACCCAATACAAAACGGTTTTGAAGGGAAGCATCAACCTATCAAAGAAAATAAAGCTGCTAAGAATATAAACCATAAACCAACAACAACCCCACAATAGGCTCCAAAAGATTAACATGACTACACACGCTACTACTTACAAACAAGCAAGGGCCTAAAGCCCTTTAACAACCTAGTTTTACCTGGGACCAGAAACCCTTAGATACACCAAGATTTTTCATGTATTTGCTAGACATCAGCAAACCAGCCACTCATGGAAGACACGTAGAGCCAAGAACATCAAACCATCTACTTAGGAAAGACATTATTGATGCAACACCACCTCGCATCAAAACCAAAACCATAGGGGAAACCAAAGCATCTAATATCTTTTTTCCACAAACACCCCACCAAACTACTAATAGTAGCCTCCCAACAACACCTACGCACCAGGGACACTGACCCAACCTCCACCTCAAGAGGAGGGGGCTCACCTCTAAAAGAGAGGATGAAGTGAGACCCAAAACTTCTAAAAACACCACTCTCCTTACACAAGAAACACTGGGCCAACATAAAGGAGAAGATCTATTGAGCACCACTACAGCTACCAACTCCACCTCAAAAGAAGAAGGATACACCTCAAAAGGAACAATCTCCCCCTCAATAGGAGACTGAAGTCGTAGATCCTAGTAGAGAGAGAAGTCAGAAGCGAGGGAAAACACCACATCCCAAGGTTGTCCAAGTAATAGGTACAGGTGGGAGGAAGCAAGGAAAACTTCAACCAACTCACACAACAGGGCCCAAAGTTAACACCATAAGCATAGCCCAACCAATTGTAGATAAACCACAATTTGCACACCAAAGCACCATGAAGAGTAGAAATCCAAGCCCAGGGAAAATAGTAGCAAACCAGGCGCAAGAGGGACGAAGGATCCCCAACAAGAAGAACGCTGAGAGACAACCAAACCATAAAGCCCTCAAGCTACCCCAACACACTGGTCAAAGCCAAAGATAGGACAAATCTCCATAGAGCCAACCTAAAGGAAGCACCACCAGTCCACAAAAGGGAACCAAGAGCACCCATAGCACACCCAAGGCAAGAAAAACCACTACAACACCACCAAAAGGACAAAGAATAGAAAGCCTCAAAAAAACAAGCAAACCCAGGATTGCAAATAGGAATTTGAAAGTCGACAACCACAGGGGCACCACCAAAGAAAAGCAAGGCACAGGAGGCCTGCACAAGGAAAGAATAGAAGGAGGGAAAAACCATGAAGAACCTCATCCAACCTAACAAGTTTTGAAAGAATGCAACCTCCAACCAGAAACAACTCCATCAAAGACCACCCCAAAATCACACCCAGCAAAAAAGAAACCACAAGGAATCAGGCATCAATGGCCAAATAGATAAGAGGAAACAAGCTCCCAACACCATCAAAAAATGGACAACAAGACCACCACCAAAGTAGAGAAGCAACCAAAACACCCAGCCGACCAACCAAGAGACAAGAACCCTAGAAGAACAAGCACCATCCATGCAAACCAGAGACAACAAGAAGTAGCAGCCACCAAGGCAAAGCAAGGAAAGGGAGGCGACATGCACAAGAAAAGAACAGAAGGAGGGAAAAAACATGAAGAATTCCATCCAACCTAACAAGGTCTAAAAGAATGCAACCTCCAACAAAAAAATACTCCATCACAGACCACCCTGAAACCACACCTAGCAAAAAAGAAACCACTAGGAATCAAGCATCAAAGGCCAAATAGATCAAAGAAAACAAGCTCCCAACACCCTCAAAAAGGGGACAACAAGCCCACCACCAAAGTAGAGAAGTAGCCAAAACACCTAGATGACTAACCAAGAGATAGGAACCCTAGAATAACAAGCACCATCCACGCAAACCAAAGACAAAAGGAAGTAGCAGATCTCAAGCACATCCTCCCACCACAACACCCATGACCTAGGCAAAGAAGAAGAGCCCCAAGCCGCCAAAGGAAACCAAAGAGCCTCTACAACCACAAGCCAAAGAGGGTAGCACAACAAGAACACCCAAAAGAAAAATGAAACCTTCCATCAGAGAAAAGAGGAGCCCAAAATAGAGAACCACAAAGGAGAGAAAGGGCTCCAATGAGCCAACAAAAAAACAACCCCCACCTAGTGTAGCTCCACATATCGCAACAACAGGAAGAGTAGACAGAATAGTTGTTGAACCAACAACCGCCAAACCACCAAGGGAAGGGAAACAATAGAACAAGAAAAACAACTTCCCAACAAAGACCAATGACCTCATAGCCATAGGAGTCAGACCATCGAAAGGTCGGGCCAAATATCCAAAGCCACTAAACAACTCCAACAAGGGGAAAAGCTTGAAATCCACAACAAAACCCCACTGAAACAACTTTAGAGATCTAAGGGCGCAAAATGCAACACCCACGACCCCCATACCATATTCCTCTTCATTTGGCTTTGCATCATCACTCTCACCAGCCTCTTCACATTTCAAACTACCATTCCCACATTCTACACCTCCTTCACATTCACACTCCATCTAGAGTAAAATAAAAGTTTTCTAAGACAACACCCGGGGAAAGTGACATAGTTAAACTATTATGTTTTAATAATTTAATTGACTTAGGTGAATAGGGTAAATTAACGACATAATTAAATAATTGACGTTATTTAATTAATTTGGAGGAATAAAGTTAGATTAGAACTTCATTAAATAAATGAAATTTATTTAATTAGTCAAAAATGATGAAAAAGTGAATTAATTAAATAATGTACAATTATTCAATTAATAGAAGAAATTAGGGTTTTTGGACTTTATTAAATAAATGAAATTTATTTAATTCATCAAAAATGATGAAAAAGTGAATTAATTAAATAATGTACCATTATTCAATCAATAGAGGAAATTAGGGTTTTTGATGTGAAATATAGTGATATTCGATGATAATGATGTCAATGATGCGAAAATGTGATTTAAGGTGTGCGATGAGTTTTAGGTCAATTTTACATGTCTACAATATTATTCATTATTTCCATTATATCGTTTACCCTATATTTCAAAAATATGTAGATCTCCTCAAAATTCCCATGTAAGTTGTCTTAACATTCATTTTTAACCTCAAGGCCAAACAAAAAAAGTAAAAAATATCTAATGGATGTAAGCCTCACAACATGATATAATACACCACTAAAACCAATCATATCTACTTGTTAATAGTTTCTAGCTACTACCTTGTGTTGTACTACTTGATCTTGCCATTAGATGTAAATAAAATCTCTTGAAAAGTTTAGAGAAACCCACAAATATATGTTGAGAGTGACTATTTTATAAGAAAAAACTAAAATGGAAATAGGGGAGATAATATTTAAAACCAAATGACATTTTTTGGATATTTGTACTGAGGTCAATGAGTTGTCTTGGTCAAGAAAATTTGTTAGGATCGCGTAGGATCTTATCAAGGTGATCAAAACCCTATTTTGGTATTTTAACTTCCATGGGAATTCAAATAGATGTTTGGTGTGTCATCTTGACCTATATGTCCCTAAGATTAAGAATACAATAGTATTTTGAATAATCTAAATAACAATGAAAATAAATATTTAAGGGTATTTAGTCTTGTGCTAGTGCACAAGAGGATTAATGAGAAAAGTGAAATACAAATTATTTCAATAAAGGTAAAATAATAAATATTTATAAATAACTTAAATGTCTAATATTATGAGTGAACATCAAAGATAATCTCCTTGAAGTGCTTCCAAGAGAAAGGATAAGGCACCTTCTAGAGGGAAGTTATTCCTTTGAGAAAGAAAGAAATAAAGGAGAGGAAGAGAATGAAGGAGCCTCTTTAGGAGAAGAGAAACCATGAACACACTCTACAATATTGAGAAGAGAAGTGGATGTAGAGTAGAAGGAATAAGAATTAATTATTATTTTTCAAAAATAGATGGAGAATAATAATAAAGATATAGAATTTGTAAAATCCTACAAGCAATATTAGAAATACAAAATATAAATACTTATATAAAATATAATAAGAAGAGTTTTACCATCAAATAGAGGTCATATTGAAAACCATATTTGTATGATCCTTTATTTTTTTTGACAAGATAATGTCTTTTAGAAGATAATACAAATATATTCAATGTCTATTCCTAGGAGAATGAAAGCTATACATGATAATACCCAAATAATTTAATCCCAAAATTTCAAGATTAAAATAAACTATAAAAGAGAGTTTTTGAAAAGAACTTACTATGGAGGAAACTAAATATCATTTGATCTTGAATTGATACCTTTAAAATAACTAGTAAAATATTGTTTGGGGAAACTGGAATTAAATATGCAATAAAGGGGTTTTTTAAATGTGGGGATATTTAGCCTTATAGGTTAAATAAATGGCACGATTTTATTTGTATAAGGGATGCTTATATGATCATAGAGGTATCTTTGAAATTTTGGTATATTTCAATATGGTGAAAAAATAATAAAAATGATAGTAATGGTAAGAATATCAAGAATAAGCTAAAACATAAATTTAAATAAAAGTACAAAAATACCACATAATCAAAATTTAGTTTGGGAAAATTCTAAGGATAGGGATGAAATGAAATATAAAATATACAAAAGTGGATACTAAAATAAGTGTAAATTATACAATATTAATTAAATTCCAATTCTACACTTCCATTAAAAACTTGTTTATTAGGGACTTAGTCTGATATAAATTTCCCAACTTCCATAGGTTCCCCATGGTGGTCTCTCTAGATATGTTTAGGAGCATTGTATCCACCAAAAATAGTCTAACTAGGATTCTATATTCCTTCATACTTGAAGGTATATTTCCATTGGACAAAACTCATATATCTTTGTATTTGAGTAGGTTCTCTATTTTGAGCTTCCATAGTTCAAAGTTTTTGCCATTAGATATATCCATATTCAACATTTATGTGTTCACCATATTTCACTTGAAACTAGATAAACCTTAATTATAGCTCCCACTTAAACCAAGATTAATAGAAAAAATATTTTTTAACCAAGGATCTCATGAGTTTTTTTTCTGCAAAAGGCTTATAGCCTATATATATTATTTATATAATAAAGTAGATACAATAAGTTTTACATTCAAAATTTGATCAAACCCTGATCAAAATATTGATAGTGGACTATCTTATGCATAAATTAAAACTACATAATGCATATAATTGCTTAATCGATTACACCTTTATCAATCCTGCCCTTCCACTACTAACTACAAGATGTATGCACCATAATATACTATCGAAGTTTGACAGTTGAAAACCAAAAACAATTCTCCATAATATACTGCCACTGTTTGAAGAATGAAGCATTTTACCCCACATACTAAACTAACACTAGTGACCCAAATTTACATTCCAATGAATTGCCACTACACCAAAAAAGAAAAACCAACTATTCGCACCATGCCATTGCACAAAAAAAGTAAAAAACCTCAACTATTCGCACCATTTTTACTGCCCCATGAAGACTTACCCATTGAAGAACTAGTTGCACTTGCACCACAGATTTTACACTACCATTACCACTGAAACACCTTCCACTGCATTAAAAAAGCATAAAATTTCCACATATTGACACATTATTCCTCCATATCCAAAGAGTTTTCACCTTGCATTTTTTTTCTTTCAACCAAATTCTATGAATTTGCAGTGATGTTAATGTCAGGAAATATACGATGAGGTGGAGGGTTTAGAGTCTCAGCAAACTGATGAGGGAAATTATTTAGCATTAGTAACTGAGCTTGAAAAGGAATATTTGGGACTAAAATCTGAGGTTGAGGAGGAATATTGGGGTTTGCAAGTTGGGGACAATTATGATGGAGAAGAAAAGACACATAATGGTATTTCTCCCTGAAGCATTGAGACATTTCCCTCCCAATTTGATGGCCATACCTTGAGAGATCCCTATTAAGGAAAGTGGAATCATTTAGCTCAAATGAAAGCTTTAAAGCATCAAACACAAAAATAAAAGCTCTATTATGTGGTAAGAAATGTGGAGAAAAAATTCCTCCCACATACCCTTCACCCTTACCAAATTCATATTCCTGAATGTGTAACAAGAGTGCATCATTGTGAAGAAAAACTTCATTAACAAACTTCACTGCTATAGAATTCACTAATTCCAAGTTTTGAAGCATATCTATGAGATTTGAAATAAATATAGAGAGAAGTTTAAAAGGATATATTAACCTCCTTTCTTTTAGATGAATAATTTATGTTCCAATTACACATTTTAAGCACTTATAAACATGTGGGCACTGAACTTTGAATGCCACTTGGAAATGGTTTTCTCCCAAGCAAACTGAGAAAGGTTGTTCCCATCGTTGAACTAGAAAGAACACCAGGTAGTTTCATGGATGATATTCCATTTTATCTTCAACAAAACCACCTCCACGAACCACAAATTTTTATCGCAAAGAGAAATGCAGTTCCAAAACACTTTGACAACACACCAAGCTTGAAAGTATAGAGCGATGCAATAGTCCCAAAACCATTTGTCGATAATACACCAAGCTTGAACCAGAAACAAACAAGGATGTATTCACTATGCTTGCACCCACATACCTTGTATGAAATAAATAAATAGCACTTGAAGCAATGCATAACTCTCAATTATGACTATTTAGTCTCTTCGGCATAATTTTTCAGTACTTGGCATGAACTAGCTTCACCATATCATCATATAACATTTTTTACACATGTTATTGGATCTTGTCTCACACCATACTAATTATACAATGATATTTTGGCTTGTGAAAATTGTACCTACACCCAAAAATAAACATTTTTAATAATGAAAAGGACGGGCTATGTATTTATGCAATTCATGTCGAGATAACATCTTCATTTGGATGCAGATAACATCACCACTTATTGATTGTTGTCCTTTGGGGTACATGATGCTTTTGTTTCACACATTTATTTATGCCTACTCCACTAAATTTTATGATTATTTTTCTTTAAACCCATTAATACATTATATTTTCCAGCTCTGCTACATATGTAAGCGACCATATTGGTCAAATTTCATTTTCCACCACTACTACATACGAAATCTCCATGTTGGAAAAGTTTCAAAAATCCAAAAAGCTAGCCCTGGTGGTTGCTACCCTCTCTAGCCTACCTCTCAGGCTGATCCTCTGAATGGGGATGCACATTGCTGTCTTGTGAAAAAATTGGCTACAAAAGAGTTGCTAGAACATCTTGGTGATAGTGTTGTTTGTAGTATGCATCCTCCATAACAACCTCTCTATTTAATCATGCTGACACAGTCTGACCATGGGTCACTGCCACCATCACCTCGATTTATTTCCACCTAGCCACCTCCTGATCCCTCTCTCCAATGACAACTCATACCCTTTGCAGCGCCGCATCTCTCTTTGTTGTCATTGTGATCACTTGCTACCGAGCCTGGTCTCGCTCAACAGTAAGAACCAAAACTTGTTGTCGGGCTTGGTCTTGCTCACCAGTCAATGCCTACAACTGTTGAATCCATGTGTTTCGTGCATTTGGTGGTGGTGGTCCTGGCTACGGCTGTACCTATAGTTGCATCTGTGGTTGCACCTGTGGCTGAACCTATTTCTACATAACTAGAGGAGCCCCTAAAACCTATCTGTCTTGGCCATCCTGGCCTCCCTATCCCTTGCCCCTGGCACCTTTGCCTCACGGTCTCCCTCTGGGAAGAGCACCTGTTGGATCTGTAAGTTGCCTCAATGGGACCAACCATGCATCATATGTTGAAGTGCTCTATGCTATGGGTTGACCTTGATCATATGCCCAAGGTTGGGAAACTAACTGTCAGAAGCTCTCAATGGCCTCTGGAGCTGAAATAGTTAGTCCCCATGTGGGAACCTCTCTGATCGATCTAGCAAAAATATCCCTGTATGCATCATCGAGCCTATCCTATACATCTTCAAACTGTCTGGCTACCCTGTCAGGGAGGTATCGCTTGATCATCATATGCTCTCGGCACTACATATAACAGGTCTATCTGGAAAAGTATAACTGTTGAATGTCATCAAACCATGGTGAAATTTGAAGCCATGGGTGCCAACAAAAAACTACCATATCATCTATAACCCATCTCCAATATGAGAGACCAATCTGTCTAGTGTTCCTAAGTGTGATGGAACCTCAATATCTCTGAATGACAAGATCATCCAGCTCCACGTCTGCCATCTGTACAATTGGATGAAGCATGATAATGTGCTCCCATGCCCAAATATGAAGTAGAGTAATCCCTGCACCGAGGGCTCTCCCATCACAATAAACAAAATCATGTAAATCATGGTATAAGGAGGCTAGCATAATGGGTCCCCACACAAAAATATTCCTCTTGTGTATCATTCGGTGCCACACTAAGCTCCATCCTAGGTTGAAAAATCTTTCACGTCTATCTAGAGCCACCAAACTAGAAATGATGGTTGTGATGGTCGATCTAAAGGTCAGCATGTGACCTTTGTATGTCTCCAAATCAATATGCGATGTGACCAATATAATTTGGTCCATCTCCATCACCTTGAGGCATGCATTGAATCCAGCATTGGTGTCGTAAATCACGTGATCACCGTGGATAGGAAAATGTAATATCCACCACACATCCTCCAAAGTAATTGTCGCCTCCCCCGTTGAAAGTTGGAAGAACAAGGTCGCACTGTGTCATCTCTCACACAAAGTTGTCATCATCACCAAATGAGTCCTAATAACAGGTGTGTATGTAATGTACCACAAGTCAATCTCTCACAAGTGCTCCTGGCACAACTTTGAAAGATCACCTAGTCTCTCCAGAACTGTGGCCCTGTGCTCCCTTGACATCAATTGTGGGAAGACCTCTTGTACTCATGAAGCACACGACGTCAAGAAATCATCAAAATTTGAAGTTATTTGGAATTTCTGGCTAAGAAATCACAATAGTGTCGCTATTTACAATGGCGTCACTATATTCAAATTTCAAATAGTGACGCTTGATGCATTTAAAATTTCAAATTGGAAAATGCATCGCCAGATAAGCTGGTGTCGCAATTTAGCTTTTGCACTGACCTAACCCTAATTTGCATGTTGCCATTTAAAATTAGAAACCCTAATTTTAAATTGAAAAAGCTTCACCATATACATATGCATCGCTATAAATGATTTGGAAATCACCAATTTAAGTTTGGGCATCGCTATATAGCGACGCAGCCAGAATCTAAATTCTAACACCTAATAAATGCATCAAAATTTCAAATTTCAAATCAGATTTTGAATCACATACAGATGGTTCTATGCCTGGAAGCTATTGGAACTCTCAAAATCGATAAGAGATATGTTTGGAAAGCTCTCGACGCACCATTTCGTCGAAGGGTCAAAGCTCAAATCACAAGAATTCCTTAAGTGTGAATGCACAAATTAATTGAAAATGACCCCTCTTGGCCTATATAAGCTAGAAAATTAGGGATTTTTTCCCTATTTTAACCTTAATGATGGGGTTTATTATCATTTTCACCAATTTTTCCAATTTGGACCTAATTTTGCATCTTTTTTGCATTTTTGACATTATTCTTGCATCCTGGAACCTTTTTGAACCATTGGAGCAGCTTTTGAACCTTTGCCGAGAAATCAACCCAAAATTCAAAATTTATGCCCAATTTATCGAGGGGGTAGGGAGTTATTTTTTTCCTTCCATTGAGGCATCTAAAAAATCAGAAAAAAATTATTTTTTGATTTGGGCAACAAATTTTTATTCAAAAAACGTTATTCTTTAAACCAAAGCAAAAGGTACCTCGCTTCAAAGAGGGGAAAAATGTAGACACTGAAAAATGTCTTGATCGATATCATACATTTGAAACAAATTTACTAACATCATTTCCTCTTTAACCCATCCTCTTTTTGCTTAATTAATTTAATTAGCCTAGCTAATTGATTAATTGAATCATTTTCATCTATTTGACCTAATTAATTAAATTGGGTTAATTCATCTCTTTTCGCACTAACACTTCATCTAATTAAATTAAATACATCAAAATATTTAATTTAATCTCCTAAATCATCTTATTTAATTAAATAACCCTAATTTATTTAATTAAATATCATTTCACCCCTCCCCTATTTATTAAATCATCTAATTTAATAAATATTTCTTAATTCTTCTAATTCCCTAATAGCATAAATTAAACTTTGTTTAATTAGCAATTAAACTAATTTTCCTCCAACCACAGGGAATATTCACATGGAATATTTTTTATCCTTTTTTGCACAATTAAAACTTTGTTTTAATTTGTAAATTGCCTTTTTCTTCACCCAAAGGAATATTCCCTCTCCTCCAATCAACTCACTTGGCTTCTTGAACAAGCTAAACCTTTAACCTCTTTAGCAAGTTACCTTTGACCTGTGTGAGCAGGTCAAAAGTGTGTTTGTTTGAGGCAAGTGTGAGCCCTTGATTACCTTTCATCATTCATTCTCATCCGTTGATGAGAATCCATGATCCATGCCTCTCATCCCCTTCATCTTGAACCGTTGATTAAGCTTTTTGATCTCAACCATTCATTCCTCATTTTCTCTACTATAAATAGGTCACTATTTAGAGACAAATGGATCGATCTTTCAATTGCAAAATTATGTTGTTGAATTCACTCACATACACACTCATATTTTACTTACTTATTAGCTTGTTTTAGTTCATTTTCATTGCATAATAGCTTAGAGCATCCATTAATGGATTCCATGCATCCATCTTAGCTTGTATATGAATTAGGGTTTTCATCTTTTAGCATGATTTCATCTCATATTAGCTTAGCAATAGCATAATTAGATCATTTATAGCATAAAATCATGGTAACTTAGCTTGCATCATGTTCATTTTTAGCATAATATAGGTTTTCATACATCAATCACTATGGTTTCATCGATTCTCTTCCATAGAATTGATTGAAACAAACTCACTAATCACAGGATTGGGAAAGGGTCATCATTCCACATAAACACGACACCAATTCCACAACAAGATAAGTTTTAGATGGATTAGAATAGATGTTTTGAAAGCTTTCATAATTTAGTATGTTAGGTTTTGATAAAATGTTTAGTTTCAATTTCATTTGATTGATCTTGTTAAGATTCGAGTATTGGTGGCTCCATTATGCTTCGATTCTTCATGGATCAAGTGTAATTCCACCAATATCAATATTTTCACGTCACTTTTGGTGCTAGAGGGAGGGCGAATTGATCATCTAACTATTTTTTAGCTCAAATTCCATGTTCATGTTGTTTTGTAGGTTGCAACGATGCTCAAATCACAAACAATGACGTTATTTCAATAACATCACCATATAGTGACGCTCAGGAAATTTGAAACAACAATGCGTATTTAATTTTCCAACGCTGATTTAAATAAGGTGACATGCATTTAATTTGAAGATATCGAGAAATGCAAACGATGACACTCAAACTCACCAGTCTGACACTTTTAAATTCCAAACAACGACGCCATCGTTAGAAGCGACGCCCATCAAAATAGTGATGTGATCGTGCTCACTGGTCTTACTGCAAAGCAACACCCATTTTCACTAGAGCGATGCCCAAATCTCAAACTGCGACGCTATCATGTTCAGCGACGTCCAGCTAGGGTAAGAAATTTTATGTTTGTGTTTTTGACATGTGACTTAATTTCTTTAGCTTATCTGATCACTGATGCATGCCTAACTATGTTTTGGTTGTTATACTAACAAGGTTTTGCAGGTTTTAAGGACATGGAGCAAAAGTGAAAGAAATACTCTTCTCTCTCAAATTCTATGATTCTAACAAGCGTTTGACGCTTTGGGTCAATTATAACCCATTTTCATGCTTTCTACTTTCTTCTTTAGGAAACGCACTAGAGTTCAATTTGGTTTAAAATGAATGCTCAAAGTTGGATAAAATTGAACCCTCACATCACATCTTTCAATTGGATTTAAAATTGAACAAGACAAACTTCATCTTTCAATTGGTGCTTAAAATGAATTCATCATTGCTTTGAAAGGATAAATTGACAACTATTTGCTATGTTTTTTTATTTTCAACATTGTTGGTGAATGCATATGCAATTCTCTCATGTCGTTTAGTGATCTTGAGAAATAGAAAATTCTCTAACACTTTGCAAAATCACCCACATCTTTCAATTTGGGTTTAAAATTGAACAACCATGATAGTGTGAGAAAAAGGCATAGCATGTGTTCACTCTTTGTGCATGCAAGCAAATATGATCAAACTACAAGTGTACTCTCTTGCTTTTGTTATCTTTAGAGGGTCCTGCCTAAGACCAATTCAAAGGTGACTCCAACCATTTTTTCACTCGGGTCGGTATATAAATGGATAAAACTAAACTATCAAGTCCTCATGGTATGTAGGCCTTAGTCGTACAATGTCTTTCAGAATGGGGTACTACCGTAAAAAGTATAAGATCCCCTAGTAGTATTGATCAAATCCTTTAGTGGCTTGTTGGACACTCACAAGGTGCCATGTCCCTAATTACCCTTACTACAACCCATTTGTTTAGCATGCCAAAATCCTAAAAAAATATTTGTTGGTGCAAGAACGATCATTCTGAAGCCACCCCACATCTATACTATTCAATTATAGAAATAGGAAAATTCTTTTTAATCTCCAGATTTTAAAGATTTTGAGATTTGGTGGTCCTAAGAAGTGTGTGTCGTGGAGGGGAGCCAATGTCGCCAAATCTCTAACTGTTCGCATTGTCTAGTGTTTGGAGAAATCCTAGTGGGGACTCAACAAATATAGCCATTTCTATCCTAGGGTTGTAAATGATTGTGAGTTAGTTTAACACTTTTCTTGGTTTCAAAATGATCCAAAAACAAACATTCACTATCCAAATTTCAAACACTTTAGCTCAAATATCGACTTCTTGAGTTGGCCTTGATATTACTGCTTGTCCTAAGGATTTATCCTTAGCGATTTCTAAATATCCTGACATTAATCTCAAACCCATATTTATTTGAAAGACAACATGGGAAATTATGGCTTTAACCTGATGATTTTCACGAAATGGACATTGTGAAAGTTATGATGCTTTTGACATAAATATCTAGTTTGGAAACATAATCAAAGACAAATGTTTGTGGTAAAATCAATTCACTTAAGCAAAGATAAATTAACAAATGAACCCCACATGACTATTTGGAGACTGATTACTCTCGTTGAACAACCTGATCTTCTAGGTGTTATAATTCAACCAAACTTTAAACTCATAAATGGTGAACAAACAGATCTCATTAGGAATTTGATAACCTTCACTTTTGAAAACAAGGAAACAAACACACAGTGGAGAAACACAACAACCATTCTAGACGAAGAAGAGGAACACGTCTATATTGAGGCTAGAAAGCCCATATTACCACCACCCTTGTGTCAATAAATATCTTCCTTTCTTCCATAAACTTAAACTGTTTTCACATGGTCTCACAAAAAATAAGGATTCCTAATCCAAGGTCTACATGTCCTCATTTTAGACTTAGGCTTCTCACTCCAAAAGCTCTTAAGAAACACCTTCAAGCAGTTCACAAGAATAGAAACAGATTGGTAGCAAACTTTTATAGACACGCTTCAAGGTATAGTCCAAAATTGTATGCATTCTTTTGGAGTCAAAATACTGGTCTTTTTCATGATATGCAACTCCTCTAAATGATTCATCAAACATTCAAAATATGTAGGGGAAAATCTCCAGCACTCCATTTTAGACACAGAAATCGTAGAACAAGGTATAGTCAAAAGTGGGCTTCAATATTTTACTGCAACTATTACACTTTGCTAAGAAAATTTTATGCTTGAGCTAGGAGATCCCAAATAGGTTTGAACATTCCCATCCATCCTCTCATTTTCTAGAACTTGAACATTTTAGAGGTCTAGCATCATCCTCACTACCTTGATCTTGTTGAAACAAAGATTCACTTTACTAGATGATCTCATGCAAAGTAAAGATCCCTAAATTAAATTCAACTGGTCGTCACTTTAAACTTAGACATTGTAGTGCAAAAGAAATCAACAACTGCATTGAGGCACTCTACAAAAATAGAAACAAGTTGTTGATAAAATTTTATGAACACACACTAAGAAAATACCCTGACATGTACACATTCTTTATGAGCTAGAATCCTCATCTTTTTCAAGATCAACAACTTTTCTAAATCATTGGGTCTTTAGGATTTGAACATTTTAGAGGTATAGCATCATTCCCACTACCTTGGTCTTGTCAAAACAAAAGGTTCAATTTAGGTCAACATTGGGTCAAACATTTCACTCACCCCTTCATCAAATTTCATCCTTCACTTCACCTATCTTTGTAAAATTTCAAATACACCAACACTTTGGGACTTAAACATCAAACCAACTGCTACCTTAGCTACTTTGTATGTGAAATGTACCCTTTTACATGCACTTTGTTGAGATAGTTATCATCTTTGAACTAGTTTACCTTGAAGGTCACAAGCCTACCCTAAAGATTTCTAAGTTCATTAGCATCCTTTATCCCAACATCAAAACATCAAACTCAAGTCAAAAGTGTTGTTCCAAAACATTTGCAAAGATCACTTCCCACATCACCCATCTTTTCATCTCACATTATCATTGTTTCTCCCAAAAGACTTAAACCATACCTTTTGCCTAGGTTTGAGTCAACTAGAGAGTTTAAACATTACAAAACTCAACACAACTCTCCCATAGCTAACAAAAAAATTATGGTAAAGATGAGATCACAACACAAGAGAATCATGGAGAAAGAAAAAGTTACATTTACCTCAAGTGATCCAAATCCTTTAGAATTTGATCCTAGAAGTCATGTTACACCATCGCAACAACCATCATCTCCTTCAGGACCATATGAAATTGAAGACATCATGAATAACCCATTTGAGATCACTAGAGAAGAACTTTTGGAACATCGATCCCTTGAAAGTGTAGCTCCTATCTCCCTGAAATTTGTAGCATAGAGTTTAAAATAATATTTCACAACTCCATCACAAGGGATAAGTCAAACTTACATACCTACTCTTGCAACTAGCCTTGCTAAATATTTTGCTCATAATTCACCATTCGAAGCTAGTACACTTTTGGGTACTCTTGAAACTAATCCTCCACCTCCCACCACCATTTGGACACCTACCTTTGGTGCTCCTCCTATTCTTGAAGATCCAAAATAGCTACACACTCCGCTTGAACTTCATTATTCCACCACCACTTCGACATTCAAGGACACCCTTCTTCATCCACGCCAATGAGTACCACAAGTATGCCTACCATCATGCAAAGTAGTATAGACCAAGTATCTTAAAATAACACAAAAGGGAATTCCAATACTGTATCATAGAATCAACCCTTAACACAAATAGGGACATCTTTATCCAACCCTTCGGTGGGTTCATCCATTCCATCTACCATTACCACATCATCCACTATCAATCCCCCTTCAAACAATCCCTTTTCTACAAGTTCTATCAATCCCGGGAGTACCTTGATCACGAATCCTTTGTTTACATCTTTTGCACAAGGTAATCCTCAAAACATAGGACAAGGGAATCTTTTCAATCAATGTACTCAAGGTCCTAGTGTGTCATTTCCATTGCAAAATTTAACATCATCATTTCCAACAGTTCCCTTTTCTATGCCAAATCAATCAGGACCTCAAACATACATTCCTCCACCTCATTCTACCATATTACAAGGAATGTTAAACCAAGGGAACCTTCCACCTTTCATCAGCAATCCACTACCCACTTAAAACATCAATATCCCTAATCCTTCATAGATGTCTCAACAACCACCTGATCCCACATTACAAGCACATGCCTTAGCTCTACAACAAGCACATCAAACTTATCAACACGCCGTACAACAATAGCAAGCACAACAAGTAACCTTAGCAGCTCAACAAGTAGCCTTAGCACAACCACAACAACAATAACATAAAGCGGCCATTGCACAACAAGCAACTTTAGCAGTACAAAAAGCCGTGCAACAACAACAAGCACAACAAGTAGCTTTATTAGCACAACAACAATAGCAAGCCCAACAACAAGCCCTAGTGGCCCAACAACAACAAGCTCAACAACAAGCCTTACTAGCTTAACAATACACACAACAACAACAATAAGGTTCATATTATCCTCATTTCAACATCATCAATCCAAACACATTAGGAACATATTCATCACTTTTACAAAATCTCACACCTTCACACACCCCATATAACTCATCTCTCATCCCACCATATGTTCCTCCACCCAATCCATAAGACTATCTAGCATCATAATTTAAAGCACTCTCACAAGAAATGCAGGACCTTCACATGGGTAAGACAAAGAAACCTCATATGCAGAACTTGTGTCCTTACCCATTTGATCGAAACATAGCAATGATACCATTCCCTCCTGGTTTTGAAATCCCCAAGTTTGACAAATACAGAGGAGAGGAAGTCTTTTTGACCATATAATATAATTTAACATCATGTGCATGGAAGTGACTTACAATGATTCATATCTAATGTCCCTATTCCCTCAAAGTTTAACAGGTACTGCTATGGATCGGTTTTCTCATTTGCCTCCTGGTATCAAAACCTTTCAAGAAATCATTGAAAAATTCATCGATCACTTATCCTTCAATATTGACATGGACATTAGTCTAGAAGAGTTGTACACTCTTAAACAAAATCTAGGAGAAACTTTCACTAATTTCTTACAATGATTAAGTCAAAGAGCTAGTAAAAGTAAGTGGCCTCTTCCTGATGAACAACAAGTGGGAATCATTATAGCCAACCTTGATCCAAATCTATCATTCCACTTGAAAATGAAATGTATCACATCATATGACGAACTTGTTTCGAGAGCCCTTAACATTGAAAGATCCCTAATCTCACAAGGAAATACTCAGGCTTACAAAGACAATCATCCTACAACTAGTTTGAATGAGAAACCTCGTGTATGGGCTAAGAACAAAAAGATAACAAACAGCGGCGTGGTAGACACTAAGGTCATACTAAGTGCTCCTAGACCCAATAACAATCAAGTTGCTAACATCCAACCAACTGTGCAACAAATGGTACCACCACAAAACAATCAGATCAGTAACACCAACATGCAACAGAGGAAAACTGGTAACAGGAACAACTATCCCAAATGCAAATACACATAGTTATTGGAACCCATCAAGAAAATCATGAAGAAACTGATAGAGTAAAATTTGATAACACTTCCTAACTTTGAAAACTATCAAGAACCACAAGAGAATCCATCCTGGTACAACGAGCGTGATCTCTATGACTTTCATAAAATCAAAGGACATAAAATAGCAAACTGCATGAAACTCATGAATATCATCCAAGATCTCATAGAGAATGATACTGTATCTGTTGAGGTACTAGCTGGGAACCAGGAACTCAAGATATACAAGACTCCTATCCTCGGTCATAACAAAGTAAACAACAATGGAAAAGCTAAGGTTATACCAATGTTCAACATACTTATTCCAATGTAGTTCCCTCCTATGATAGCGTTATCACTGTTGTCACCATCAAAGGAACTAGTATGGAATGTGAGAAAATAACCATTCAAGGAGTTTTCCCAGCTCCATCTAGGACACAACCTACTTTGCCCGCATCTAATCCTAGCAAGTAAAATCTTGTAGATCAACTTAAATAGACCCCCGCTTAGATATCAATCTTAGAAATCTTAAGGTTATCTCCTACACAGGGAAATACTGGAAAAATCCTTGTCTGAGTCATCTATTCTCAAGAACATTGATACTGATCAGTTTCAAGTTGTGGTAGGTCATATCGCCAACCATGTTCTCACCTTCTCTGAGCAATATTTACCATCACAACCATCTCATAACCATGATTTACACCTTGATTTTGTCATTCATAAAAAAAAAAGTCAAAAGAGTCTTGGTAGATGGAGGTGCTAGTATAAAAATTTGTACCATGCAATTGATCAAGAATCTAGGCTATTCAGAAGATACTATTGAGAAGAAAAATATTACTACCATCAGAGCATATGATGGCTAAGAATGGGTATCATGAGGAATAATTGCACTTTCAATCCAAGTGAGACCTCTTATTGTAGAAACTACATGCTAAGTACTTGATCTTGATATTCCCTATAACATACTACTTGGTTGACCTTGGATCCATGCTTTGAAAGTTGTAGCCTCAACCTATTGTCAGTGTGTGAAGTTTCCTTTTGAAGAAAGAGAAATCACTATCCATGGAGATCTCGAGCCTTTCTACTACTGCAAAAGCCTTGAGGCCAAGTTTTATAAGATCCCACAAATACCCAAAAATGATGAAGGATCTACACCATCAAGCTCATTTATTGACTCATCATCCCTAGCCTCTACCTCAGCATCAAAAATAGCCATTATGAAAAGCATACCTAATGTCAAAGCAGTGATCCAAGATGATGGTTGTGGAAGCTATAAACTATTAAAAGACACTTTTTTCTTAAGAGAGTTACCTATTTCTCCTCAATCTCACAGGAAACCAACATCTAGCACCAAAGAACCAAAAATAATCAAGATGACAACTACTACCTTCACCAAGTGGGGAGACCTGAATCAAGAAGACGTCAATGAGAAAGATATCTCTAAAATACTCTATCAAGATGAATGACATGTTCTTGTTCTTCCCATGGAAGATGACAACAAAGGCCTATAGCTAATGCAAAGCATGGGATATAACATGAATGAGAAGCTAGGACATAATGACAATGGTTTACTAGAACCCATCTTGCCTGAGAAACGACTAAAAATTATTGGCTTAGGTTGTACTACTAGCAAGGTCACACTTATTGGAAAAGGCATTTTTGCTAAACGAGTTGAGGCTTCCTCTTGGTCACCTACATCGTGTGATACAACCTTCGATGAATTCCCCCTTGATGTTGTTGACCTATTTGAGAACAACACCCTCTTCATGATATCCATAACATCCTTTGTCTCAAACGACCAACCAGCTGAAATACGCCTAGTATACTCATAACTCATTGACATGGACCAATAAGGACCATCGATTCTAGATTTATTCAAAAATGATGAAGCGATCTCATAATTCATGGGACTCTGAGACAATTTATCATGGGTAGATCACAAAGAAGGCTTCGACATAGAGCTTGATATAGGGGCATACTATGGGGAGACAATTGAATCCTTCAGTCGCAAAATAAATGAAATGCAATTAACATGTAGATCCTTGAGTGAAAACCACTTAGTGGCACTCTCTCGTCCCAAAATAGTAAAAACAAAGAACACATCTAATGGTGAAAACCTCTCTGAGGCACCCAAGGATGAAGGATTCAATCTCCCCCTAAGTGTAATGCATCCAGAAAATTTAATGATACTAGTAGAAAAGGCTACTCCAATCAATGTGAGAATAGAAGAAGCACCTAAGATTACTTCTTATGCTAAATCCTTGTTATACAAAGAACAAAAGAACCTAGTAAAATTCCTTAAAGAGATAAGATCCAACTTTGCATGGTCATATACATATATGCCAGGCCTTCATCCAGAAGTGGTTGTACATCACTTAGCAGTTTATCTCGACACCAAACCAGTGAAGTAGAAATTAAGGAAGATGCACCCTCAGATAGCACTCTTGGTTAAACTAGAACTACAAAAGCTTCTTGATGTTGGATTCATTTGACTAATAGATTATCTTGAGTGGGTTTCGAACCTGGTACCAGTCTCAAAACCCACTAGGGGCATCAAAATATGCACTAATTTCAGAGATCTGAACAAGGCATGTCCAAAGGATGATTTTCCTCTTCCCAACATTGATCTCATTATGGATTTAATAGATGGGCATGAAATTTTGTCACTCATAGATGGATTTTCAGGCTACAATCAAATCATAATCACCAAAGAGGATCAACATAAAACTGCCTTTACTTTTCCATGGGGAACCTACTGCTAGAATGTGATGACATTTGGGTTGAAGAATGCAGGAGCTACTTATCAAAGAACAATGACCCTCATCTTTCATGGCATGATCCACAAAACAATTGAAGATTATGTGGATGATATTTTGGAAAAATTAAAAAAGAAAAGTAAGCACATAAAAGTATTAGGACCTATCTTTGATAGGCTTGAACAATACAAGGTACGAATGAATCCAAAAAAGTGTGTGTTTGGGGTCACATCAAGGAAACTAATTGGCTTTATTTTTTCACAAAGAGGAATAGAAATTGATCCAACAAAGGTAAAAGACATCCTAAACATGGAACCGCCCCAGACATTGAAATAGATGAGAGGATTACAGGGAAGGTTGCAGTCCATCAGAAGGTTCATAGCCCAACCATTAGATAAGATTCATCCCTTTTCGCATCTTCTCCATAAAGGGATAACTTACAAATGGGATGACAAATGTGATAAATATTTCCAACAGATCAAGGATTATCTACTAACACCTCCAGTGCTCATGATTTTGATACCAAACAAGCCATTGATCTTGTACATCTCAGCAACACCAGCAACACTAGGAGCTATTTTAGCACAACATGATGAAAACAAAAAAGAAAGAGCCATATACTACATCAACAAAACCTTGGTAGGCTATAAGATGAACTATTCACCCATTGAGAAAGCATGCCTAGTGGTAGTTTTTGCTTCACAAAATTTTAGGCACTACATGTTGTCACACCAAATCAATCTCATCACAAAGATTGATCCATTAAAATATTTGTTATCCAAAGCAACCCTCATAGGATGAATGGCTAAATGGGTAATGATATTGATAGAGTTTGACATAGAGTATGTGGAGCGCAAGGAAATTAGAGGACAAGTGATCATAGGCCAGCTAGTAGAAGCACCCATCTATGATGAGAACCCTTTAATACATGAGTTCCCTGATGAATCAATGTTCCTTATTAATCTCACAGCTCAGTGGAAAATGTGCTTTGATGGATCATTCACCCAACATGGATCAGAAGTAGGCATTCTTTTCATCACCCCCCAAGGTGATTGCATCCCAAAGTCATACAAGCTATCATTTCCATGTACCAATAACATTGTTGAATACGAAGCCTTGATCATAGGTCTCAGGATAGCAGTTCAATGGCATATACAAGAGATGAAAGTCTATGGAGACTCACAGCTGGTTATCAACCAAGTCAATGATGACTATCAAACTAAAGATGACAAGCTCACTCCTTACAAGAAGATGGTGGAAAGCCTCAAATATCTTTTCATATACATAACTTTTGAGAAGATTCCTCGCATGAACAATAGATCAGCATATGCCATGGCAACAATCAGATCATTACTAGACATGTCGAACAACATTCTCCAATGTGAATTCTTGGTAGAAAAGCTTCTCGTACCAACTTTCAAAATCCCTAAATCTGAATTCATGTGTGTCATTGTTGGTCCTGGATCCCCATGGTACCATGAAATCTTTACTTATCTTAACAAAGGAACCCTTCCATCAGATATCACCCTGAACCTTAAAAATACCTTTGTCAAAAAGGCATCCCAATTTGTGATCCTAGGTGATACCCTTTACTGTCGAAGCATCGAAGGGACATTATTACAATGTATTAACCAAGAGGAAGCCTTAACTTCCTTAACAGAAGTACACAATGGCATATGTGGGTCCCATTCTAGCGGTATGACATTAGTTAAGAAACTATTGAGGATGGGGTACTATTGGCCAACCATGAAAAAGAAGCTCATAAGTATGTACAAAAATGCATCCAATGTCAATAGCATGGGGATATAATTCATGCTCTAGCTCAAGAGTTAAAACCAATGATCACACCATGGCCTTTTTCATAGTGGTGACTTGACCTCATAGGAAAAATCACTCCAACCTCATCCAACGGCCATAAGTTTATCATAACCGCCACTAAGTACTTTACTAAGTGGGTTGAAGCCATTCCAATGACCTACATAATGGGGAAGTAGATATCCAATTTTATCCTGAATTACCTAATTTTTTGTTATGGTGTACCACAAACTCTCATCTCAGACAACAGAACACCATTCAAGAATTAGGATGTGAAAGAGTTGTTCCAAAGATTCAATATCCAACACTGATTCTCTACCCCATACTATCCCCAAGGTAATGGCCAAGCAGAAGCAACGAACAAAACTATCCTAAAAATCCTAAAGAAAATAGTTAATGAAGTTGGTCATGACTGGCATCTATAGCTAAATCTTACTCTTTGGGCTTATCAAACTAGTATCGTACGCCTACAAGTACAACCCCTTTCTCCTTGGTCTATGGATTAGAAGCCATCTTTCCTATTGAGGTTGAGCTCCCATCATTGGGAGTGTCATGAAAGAATCTGATAACTGAGGAAGAATACAGAGTGTCTCAATTGAATGAGCTAGAATTCTTGGATGAACGTCGTCTTGATGCCCTTAATCACTTGCAAGTATATCAAAATTGACTGAAATAGAGCTATAACAAGAGAATCAAATGTCGATCATTCTAGGTAGGTGATCTTGTCTTAAAGAAAAATTAGAAGAATCTTCTAGATCAAGACAACAAAGGAAAGTTTGAGCCTAACTACTTGGGTCCCTTTGTCATCACAGCAAGCTACAGATCTGGAGCATACCAACTGTCAACCCCTAAAGGTGAACCCTTGCAGGATCCAATCAACAGCTTGCATCTCAAAAAAATTATGCCTAAACATGAAGGGTGTAAATCAAAAAATACAAAAATGATCAAAATCCAAAAAAATAAGAAAAATGATTGAAAAAAGTAAAGAAAAAAATTGTCCTCTAGTGAAAACCACTTTGGTGGCACTTTGGGCAAGTACCTTGGTGAAAACCTAGCAAATAAGCATCTTGTGTAAATAAAGCATCTCCATCTATTCTTTGGCTCTTTTGGCCTATCATTCTTTGCACTGCCATTCATCCCTCATCCACGTCCTTATCATGGATTGTCACTGTAAAGTATCATGAACCCTTTAGCACTACTTGGCATATTCCAAAGGTCAGTTTGTCCTACCTTTATCGAAGTAGGATAACATATCACACTAGGGGGATTTTGTTATGCATCACAATTAGGTTCTTGTATATCTTGAGGTCATGGGACATCTTATCAAAAAACACCAAAAACATTCATAAAATATTATCCAGAAAATCCAAAAACATTTGCAAAATCCTATACAACTAAAATCCAAAAACATTCAGAAAAATGTGAAGGCTAAAATTCAAAACATCCAGAAAAAATCAAAATCCCTAAAAAGGTTGAACATCAAAAATCCAAAAAAATGTCTCTTTGTCGAACTACATCGTCTTTGAGCTTGAACGTAGGCAAGGCCATCATTGATATGCCCTCGAGACACCCTAGGTCAATCCTTTAGCATTTTGTCATAATAAGTTTTCGTCTCTCATTTGTTCATATATTTGTCTTGTAAATGGGTCGAGTCAATCAAACTACATGGTCTTTGCGTGTATAACGTAGGCAAGGCCAATCTTTGATCAACCCCCGAGGCCCTTAGGATAGGTCTTTAGGTTAGGTTCTCGGTCGAAACTCAGAAACTCTCGCAAAAATCCAAAAACATCCAATTAATTCTTGGAAAACCCCTAAACATTTGTAAAACCCTTGAAAATCCCAAAAACATCCAAATATTCTCATAAAACACAAAAACATTTGAAAATGGAAAATCCAAAAACAATAGAAAATGTCCAAAAGACCTAAAAAGCCTCACAAAACTCAGAAAACCCTAAATAGCCTCATAAAATATGAAAATCTTAAACATTTATATAAACATTCAAAAAGACCAAAAACAACCTCAAAACATCTTCAAAAATACCAAAAACATTGCAATATTCCAAAAAAAATCCAAAACTCATCCATCCCATCTTGTTTTCACCCACAATAAACTTTCAACAATCGTCACCTTCAACCTTTGGTGAAACAAGTAGAAAGCAAGCATAGAAAGTCATAAAGTGTGAACCCAAAAGTCTAAATCATAGGTAAATACGTCAATGAAGTTTATAGCAACGACTCATCTTAGCATCATCGTCCTAACATCAAACAACCTTTGATCAACGTGTTCTGGGATGTATCCTTCCTGTGATGGAAATCAACATCAGATATCACTTTAGCTAAACTTAAACTAGGCGAGAGCTATAGATAACACTGACTATTTTTCTTTGATCTTTTCTTATGATTTATCTTAATGACCCATTTTGAGGACCTCTCAATGATGTCTAAAAAAATGATTTAGAGAGAAAGGAATGGGGCACCGATCATTATCTTTCATTTTTTGTGCTTTTGGATACTCTTGTAAAATAATCTTGGTGCATACTTGCTTAGTTTTGTTGATATATGAAGCCTAATCAGACTTGAAGATTAAATTTTCCCCACTTTTATCGGTGTGGTTTCCCCCCAAATTATTTAACGGGGTCAAGGGGTAGCACCCTTTGTGGGGGTTTGGGAGAAATTCCCCCAAGATAGGGTCAAAGGGCAACACCCCTTGTGAGGTTTAGGGGCAATGCCCCTAGCATGCTCCCTATCACAATACATGGCAAGGTCAAGGGGCAGCACCCCGAAAACCTCTCATGATTTTTTATTATTTTATAAAGGCATCAAGGTGTTATTTTTTCTATTGGCCGACATAAAAAACCCTATTTTTGTAACCGACATAAGTCTTGATAAAAGGCTAAGGGTTTGGGTTTTGTTGACATTGTATTGTAGAATTTTCAGAGGTATTGAGTTGTAAGGATTACTGGTTGTAATTGGTTTGATTTATTGGATAATAATATTGGACTCTCTGTTGGTGGATGTAGACCGAGTTTAGGTGAACCACATTAAATATTGTCTCTCACTGTTATTATTTTTGTGTTTTTCATTCCTCTATTTAATCTTTATTTGCATTTAATTGATATTTTCTTCATACATTCCTAACAAGTTTGTGTAGGAAGGTTGTTTGGAGTATGTTGTTGACTATTGTGTATGCTTTGGTCCAATATGTTCTAAGCTTCTAACTTAAATTCCAACAACATTTTCGTATTTCAAGATGTGAACAAGAACTATCCTATATGCTTTTCGAGTCAAAGTCCATTAAACTAGATACAACACCATCCTAGTTATCAATACCTTGATGCATTGTGTCTATGTGTTATATCAAACAATAAAGAACGGTGGAAAATCCCAATCCTAAAGTGTGAGCATCCCATCTTGCATTTTTCATTGTCTCACCACCATCTCTAATAAGGTCTCGATGGATCAAGGACTTGGATCTTTTGAAGCAATCATCACCGTCAGTTATTCATTCTTTATTCTTCTATCTTCTCTCCACACTAACTTGGTATCATTATAGTCAACAAAAACATCATCAATGCATCCACCCTGCATCCACAAACCATCATCATGCATGCATCTCATAATCATATCATAATCATAGCATCCATCAACATAATCACATCTCATATCACATCATACATTTTCCATAATCATTTAAGTTATGATGAATAATATAGATTTGTTATTCTAAGCATCTTAAATCATTGCATATCATAAGCATTTGAATCCATACATCCATATGCATACATCATCATCAAAACATGCATAGAAAATATACAAAAATAAATGCATCCACATCATGTGCATCCATAACATCTGCATATCATAATCATTCGTTCATATCATATTGTGAAAAGATAATGGAAAATAATATAACATTGTATCCATCCATATCATGATCATCACATATCACGTAGGCATAAAATAAAATGCATACATATATGATCATATATAAGCATCCATACATGAAAAAAAGTGAACACATCATAACATGAATCATCTATATTTGTATCATATATATATCAAAATATGTGTCATGGTACAAAATCTGGATCAGTTTATGTACATCGATCAAAAAGTAAAATATCCACGAGGCTATCAAAAAGGAGCCCATGAATGTATATCAATGATAAAGAATGGGGAAAAATCGAAGTGTTTGTACATCAAAAAGCTAGCCTTGGTGGCTGCTACCCTCTCCAGCCTACCTCTCAGGCTAATCCTCTACACAGGGACCCGCATCGTTGCGCTGTGAAAAATCTAGTTGACAAAGAGTTGCTGGAACATCCCGGTGATAGTGTTGCATGTAGTATGCAGCCTCTGTAATAGCCTCTCTATATAACCACACTGACACAATCTGACCATGGGTCACTGCCACCATCACCTCAATCTACTTCCGCCTAGCCACCTCCTGATCCCTCTCTCCTATGATAGCATGTACCCTCTGCAGTACGACATCTCTCTCTACTTTCACCACAATCACCTACTATTAAGCTTGGTCTCACTCAGTAGTAAGAGCTAAAACCTGTTGGTGGGCCTGGTCTCACTCAACAGTCATCAAACCATGGCAACATCTAAAGCCATGGGCACCAACGGAAAACTGTCATATCATCTATAACCTGTCTTCAATATGAGAGCCCAATTTGTCCAATGTTCCTAAGTGTGATGGCACCTCAATATCTCCAAATGATGGGATCATCCGGCTCCACGTCTGCCATCTACACAATCGCATGACAATGTGTGTTAGAAGCCAAGATCTGATTGCAAACCAGAAAAATCACCTTCCATAGAAGAGAAAAATGAAAAAGCAGAGATTTGAAAAAGATGTGCAAATTGATATATTCGAAGTACCAAATATTACAAGAGATAATTTTCTTTATAAAAGCAAAGATGCATAAACCTAATCTTATCTTGAGCAACAAGATAGCTCAAATAAGATAAAGATGAAAACCTATAACTTAGGAATTAAATAAAGCCTAAGTAAACTTATGCAAAGTGTAATTAATAATTAATTACACCAACACCCCCATATAAGTGTAACTTAGGGAGAAGAAAAATATTATGCAAATATGAGTCCCGGCAACAAGTCCTGATCAAGTACTCATGTACAAATGCAAAGAGAGAGAAAACCAAGTGGGAAAAACCCCCCCTCAAAGAGACGAACTGCTGCGAAGAAGCACTGGAAGAACTCTGAAGAAACAACACTGGAACCCCAAATCCGACAAGCAAGGAAAGATACTTATGTTTGCAAAATACCATATCGGAATCACAAATGCAACAGCAGACCCGATGCCAAGGAACACTGGAAACTCACATACTGGATCAACCCTGGAATCTGTAAGCAACAGTAGATGAAAGGATGAATGAAGCCCATAATGATGACAAATCTGGAAGTTGTGTCTCTTGAAGCCAATGCCAAACTGAAACTAAAACTGCCCATAGGATGAGTACCATCAAGATTCTGGAACATTCACCATAAAAAGATGGCCTTCAAACTGAGAAATATTTGAACCAATGAGGATCAAGAACCATAAAATCCCAATGTGAAGTGTGAACCAAAGCAAACCAAAGATGTGTCCAGCTAAGCAAAAAAGAAGCTAAAGGAAACAACAGGAAACTAGACAAACTCATGCGAGTTGTCACCAATACAAATAATGGATGCAAGAACCCCCCTTAATGGAACTTTATATCAGTTCGTTATTACAATACCCAATGATTGCAGAAGGAGAGAATGCAAAACTATAGAAACATAAGCGAAAATGCAAACCTAGTGCACGAAACAAAAATGAATGCATGCATAAAATAAGGTACACATATTCTGTAAACGACCTCAGATCTTCATAGAGGTCAAAACCAGCTTTCCAACACCACGAAAATCATGAAAAATGGATAAGTGAGTCAAAAGATATGCTTCCCAGAGTGAAAACAGAAACATTTGACTTCCGAGGCTGAAAAAAGTATCAAAAAATAAAAACCAGAAAATCACACCTACACCATTCCGTAGAACGTTGAAACAGCTTTCCAACGATATCTTGTTTGCAAAAAAAGGACGTCGTATGCCCGAGTTACACCCATTTTTGTGAAAGTGCTCCAAAAAAGTCCAATTGGGGGTTTTTGGGTGTTGTGAATCCAATGGCGAGGTCCGTTTGGTCCCAAAGTGCTCTGAAAATCAGGTGACCCCCAGATCTATCAGAAAAATCACCGATCTTACAACCCTCACAGATCTGGTAAACGGTGACAAAAATGAATGAAATAAAAGCCATTTCTGACTTTTTCCAGCACTCTGAATCCAACGGAAAACCCCGATCTCATCCAAGACGCTGCATAAATATGCTCAAGGAATGAAACCCTCGAGGGACCTCGAACGAGCTCTGCAATGTGTTCCTCCAAAAAAGCTGAGAAGGGGCTGCAAATCGAGACTCTAATACCATGTTAGAAACCAAGATCTGATTGCAAACCAGAAAAATCACCTTCCATAGAAGAGAAAAATGAAAAAGTAGAGATTTGCAAAAGATGTGCAAATTGATATATTTGAAGTACCAAATATTACAAGAGATAATTTTCTTTATAAAAACAAAGATGCATAAACCTAATCTTATCTTGAGCAACAAGATAGCTCAAATAAGATAAAGATGAAAACCTATAACTTAGGAATTAAATAAAGCCTAAGTAAACTTATGCAAAGTGTAATGAATAATTAATTACACCAACAATGTGCTCCCATGCCCAAATATGAAGCAGAGTAACCCCTACACCGAGGGCTCTCCCATTGCAATAAACAAAATTATGTAAATCATGGTATAAGGAGGCTAGCATAACGAGGCCCCATGCAAAAAGAGTCCTCCTATGTAGCATCCAGTGCCATACCAAGCCCCATCCTAGGCTAAAAAGTCTACCACATCTGTCTAGAGCCACCAAACCCGAAATGATGGTTGCCATGATCAATCTAAAGGTCAACACGTGACCTCTATATGTCTCCAAATCAATCTACGATGTGACTAATGAAATTTGGTCCATCTCCATTACCTTGAGGTAAGCATCAAATCGAGCATCAGTGTCATATATCACGTGATCACCGTGGATAGGCAAACGTGATATCTACCACACATCCTCCAAAGTAACTATTGCCTCCCTCGTTGGAAGGTGGAAGGATGAGGTCTCACTATACCATCTCTCACACAGAGCTGTCATCATCACCAAATGAGTCCTAATAACAAGTGTGTATGCAATGTACCACAGACCAATCTCTCCCAAGTGCTCCTAGCGCAACTCTGAAAGATCACCTAATCTCTCCAAAATCGTGGGACTATGCTCCCTCAACATCAATAGTGGGAAGACCTCCTGCACTCACGAGGTGCACGACGCTAGGAAATCATCAAAAATTGAAGCTATTTGGAATTTTCGGCTCAAAAATCACAATAGTGTTGCTATTTACAATGGCATCACTATATTCAAATGTCAAATAGCGATGCTCAATGCATTTTAAATTTCAAATTGGAAAATGCATTGCCAGATAAGCTGGCATCACAATTTAGCTTCTGCACTGACATACCCCTAATTTCTAAATCAGCAAGTGTGTCACCAAATATGCCCACATCGCCATTTAAAATTAGAAACCCTAATTTTAAATAATAATAAAATGTTGCCATATACATGTGTCGCTATAAATGATTTGGGCGTCGCTATATAGTGAGGCTACCATAATCTAAATTCTAACACCTAATAAATGCATCAAAATTTCAAATTTCAAATCAGGTTTTGAATCACATACCGGTGGTCCTATGCCTAGAAGTCATTGGAACTCTTGAACTCAATCAGATATGTGTCTAGGAAGCTCTCAGCGTGCCATTTCGTCGAAGGGTCAGAGCTCAAATCGCAAGAATTCCTTAAGTGTGAATGCAAAAATGAATTGAAAATGACCCCTCTTGGCCTATTTAAGCTAGAAAATTAGGGATTTTTGCTCTAATTTAACCTTAATGATGGGGTTTATTGTCATTTTCACCAATTTTTCCAATCTGGACCTAATTTTGCATCGTTTTTTGTGTTTTTGGCATTATTCTTGCATCCTATAACCTTTTTGAACCCTTGGGGTGGCTTTTGAACATTTATCGAGAAATCAACCCAAAATTCAAAATTTTTGCCCGATTTCTCAAGGGGGTAGGGAGTTAGTTTTATCCTTTCGTTGGAGCATCTAAAAAATCAGAAGAAAAAAATATTTTTTGATTTGGGCAGAAATTTTTTATCTGAAAAATATCCTAATCAATATCATACATTTGAAACAAATTTACTAACATCATTTCCTCTTTAACCCATCCTCTTTTCACTTAATTGATTTAATTAGCCTAGTTAATTAATTAATTGAATCATTTCCATCTATTTGGACTAATTAATTAAATTGGGTGAATTCATCTCTTTTCACACTAACACTTCATCTAATTAAATTAAATACATCAAAATATTTAATTTCATATCCTAAGTCATCTTATTTAATTAAATAACTCTAAGTTATTTAATTAAATATCATTTCACCCCTCCCCTATTTATTAAATCATCTAATTTAATAAATATCTCTTAATTCTTCTAATTCCCTAATTGCATAAATTAAACCTTGTTTAATTAGCAATTAAACCTTGTTTAATTAGCAATTAAACCTTGTTTAATTAGCAATTAAACCTTGTTTAATTAGCAATTAAACTAATTTTCCTCCAAGCAAAGGGAATATTCCCATGGAATATTCTTTATCCTTTTTTGCACAATTAAAACTTTGTTTTAATTTGTAAATTACATTTTTCCTCACCCAAAGGAATATTCTAAGGAATATTCCCTCTCCTCCAATCAACTCACTTGGCTTCTTGAACAAGCTAAACCTTTAACCTCTTTAGCAAGTTACCTTCGACCTATGTGAGTAGGTCAAAAGTGTGTTTGTTTGAGGCAAGTGTGAGCCCTTGATTAACTTTCATCATGCATTATCATCCATTGATGAGAATCTATGATCCATGCCTCTCATCCCCTTCATCTTGAACCATTGATTAAGCTTTTTTATCTCAACCATTCATTCCTCATTTGCTCTCCTATAAATAGGTCACTATTTGGAGACAAATGGATCGATCTTTCAATTGCAAACTCATGTTGTTGAATTCACTTACATACATACTTATATTTTACTTACTTATTATCTTGTTTTAGTTCATTTTCAATGCATAATAGCTTAGAGCATCCATTAATGGATTCCATGCATCCATCTTAGCTTGTATATGAATTAGGGTTTTCATCTTTAAGCATAATTTTAGCTTAGATTAGCTTAGCAATAGCATAATTAGATCATTTATAGCATAAAATCATGGTTACTTAGCTTGCATCATGTTCATTTTTAGCATAATATAGGTTTTCATACATCAATCACTATGGTTTCATCGATTCTCTTCCATAGAATCGACTGAAACAAGCTCACTAATCACAGGATTGGGAAAGGGTCATCATTCCACATCAACACGACACCAATTCCACAACATGATAAGTTTTAGATGGATTAGAATAGATGTTTTGAAAGCTTTTATAATTTAGCATGTTAGGTTTTGATAAAATGTTTAGTTTCAATTTCATTTGATTGATCTTGTTGAGATTCGAGTATTGGTGGCTCCATTATGCTTCGATTCTTCATGGATCAAGTGTAATTCGGCCAATACCAGTATTTTCACATCATAGGTAGGATAAATGTAAAGAATATGATTTTGAAGATTATTGTAACCCTTGTAAACGTGCACAAGTTACTTGTATATAATGTCTCATATTTAAGTTTATTCCATATTTAAATGAGAGATTTTCATAGTTATTAAATTTGTGTAACATACAAGTATTAATATGTTTTTTATTTATTTAATAATGAAAAAGGAAAATAATTCGTATATATATGAGCATAATTTTTATATATACATTTATGTAAATATTTATATATATTAAATATATAAGAAGGATACATTTAAAATATATATGGATATTTAGAACTTAACAAATTTATTTTTTTATAAAAAAGGGGGAAAGAGTTGTTCATATATATTATAAGGAGGGATTTATAAATTTTATTTTAAACTAAATTATAAAAGTTTACACAACGAAAAGGAGGTTTATATATATATAAAGAAAAAATATGGGTGCAACCTTGTGGATCCATGACCTCGTATGGGGTGCAGCCTCCGTAGAGACCATCGCCCCCTTAGTAGGGCACGACCTTGACAAATTGTCGTCCCCTACTATGAGTTGCAGAATACGACCTCCCTTGAATGGGAGTGTTGCAGGCCTCAAACAATATATGGAATTCCTTTGTTATTTTGTTGTTATTTTTTTTAATAAATGTAGACTTTTGACAAAATAAAGGGGTATTAATATATACACATTATTGTGTGTTCATAATGTTATGAATATTTGTGTATATACACAAGACATTTTGTTTACATAGAAGGATACATTAATAAGTAAATATTGTTCATATGAGTATAAATGAGGTATATACAATGAACAACAAAATACAACTGTATACAATGATGTATTTACAGTGAATATTAAACAATATTGTACTCATACAAATAAACATATTTCAATATATAAACACCTCCATTGATGCAAACAAAAGAAGGGAGGTGGTTGAAAACTAACTTCTTTCCCTTTCATCTTTCCATGCCTCTTCTCAACTTGAAAAACCAAAATGAGGGATCATAAGAGGAAAATATTTTTTTTATAAGAATAATTATTTTTTAGGGTTCACTTAGTTTACCCTAGATCTAAGGGTTGTGGTGTAACATCATCCAATGGCTAGGAATGAGTGTACATTCCATTAACCTTTTAATTAGTGTTTTATTTACTTAATCTCATCTTAACAATAAATTAGTAGCCCATTGTGGGGACAATGAGACGTACCCTTATCTTTAAGTTGTGACTTAAAGTCCCTTTTGTAATATTTAATTGTGCACTATGAAACTTTATAAATTAAATTAAATTCACTTTTGAGATAATTGAATAAACACTTTAGATGTATAAATTATTAAAAGGGATACCTTATAATTTTATTAATTTGGATTAAACTCCAAAGCCTTCTTAAGGTTAACTAGGCCATGAGACCTTGAATATATAAACTATAAAATTTATCCAAATGAGCTACTCATTCTAGTAGTAAAGACAGTATGAATGTACATATAAATTAGATTTTATGAATTAAACTGATGTTATTATTTGACAAATAAGGGTGTTAGTAATGAACACAATGCTTCACCTCGAGATTTGTACCATTATGAATCAAATTAAAATAACATAAAATTATTAGTTTAAGAGATTGGTTACATTTAAGGGTTTAATCTTTTATGAATTCAATTGGTTATCAAGCTCACTAGACCTAACCTAGTGTAGTTAATGAATTTGGAGTAAAGATCATTATTCACTCTTTGAGCAACATATATCCAATTTAATTAAATTACTTTAATGGAGAAGGTTTAATTTATAGCTAAAATTAATTTAGTAAGATGGAAAAGTTATCAATATATTACCACCTTAGGAAAAGAAACAAATGTATACCTAACTACACATGTTTAACTATATAATGATATTAAAGTCTAAATATAGGATCTCAATCCCCTTAGGACATATGCAATCCTTGTTAAAACTAGATTGAACCTAAGGTTTTCTTGAAATCCATTAATAATGGAGTAACCCTTAGACTTAGGAATTATCCATATAGACATACTTTTGTTTAATTGAAACCTAAGTATTAAGGTCAATCTTAGAAGGTTATAAGAACATTTTTACAAGGAAACCCTAGACATGGTCATATGGAAGATCCCTTGGAGTTAACTTTCACACTTGAATTGGGATGTCATGAAATGTTTTTTAGTTCAAATCATGGCTAGGTTATCTATGCAAGTTAATGAACATACACTTGGGTGATGATAAGTACCTAATTACTGTTCAAAAAAAATTAGTCAAGTTTTCTTAGCGAAATATTTGGTCATTACAACAACTTTTTCTCTTCACTTTTATTAATGCATATTTCTAAATATATTTGGCTCTTTTTGACAAGTACATATTGATATTTAATTTTTGCTCTCATTTTTTACAGATTTAGATGGTGTTTTATTTTAGGGTATAAATTCAATTATATATATCAATTTTAGTCTCATTTTTATAGATTAATCTTGGTATTTAATTTTGGGTACAAATTAAACTATATTTGATTTTAGAGTACATATTCAACTTGGTATTCAATATATATTCAACTAGGTATTCAGCTTTGGGGATACAAGTTTAGTTAGGTGTTCTTGTTTGAGATACATAATGGTCCTTTTCTTCATTCATGTACCATTAATGATACATATTTTCAGCCTACGTTTCTTTATTACCATATCCTTTATGCTAGTTGATATTTCACATGTTTAATAGGTGCTTTCATAATTACATCTCATTGGATATGCATTTATGATTGTTCTTACATGTTAATCCCTAGAACATTGGCTATGATTACTTATTTATATTCACACTTAGGGGAAACATGGGGTAAATTTAATTACCTCTCTCTAAATTTTATGTCATGATCACATCTTGATACATTATTTGATGATTTTCTTTTATTGATAGCTTTAATAATATTACATGTATATTGAGCATACCTTGTTCTACTCGAAAGGAAGCTAGGTAAGTGGAAAAAAATTCATACACCAATCTAAGTGGGGGAGATAGTGTAAAATTTTCAAATTGAACCCTTAACAATTATAATTATTAGATGCACATACAAACAACATAATAAACTTACAAATAACACTAAATATACATGGGGAAAACCCTTTTGAGAGAAAATCACCACACTCCAAAAGCACAACCTAAATAATATTATCAATAAAAAATTAAGGTTACTATACAATCACAAAGCTAAGCTCATTTAGGAGTCTTCAACTACAACATAATTTTTGGAGTGATTTCGACAGCATAATGGTACCCATGAAATATTCAAACCTATACTACTTTCAAAATGAACAAGTAAAAAAATATATATATATCTCCACAAGAGAAGATGGAAAAAATACAATACCAACATGTTTGTCTTGAGTCTCTTTGACATGAATAACACTTGCATGCATGAAGTGCAATACCATGATTGGGACCCTTTATTTATTTTTTCCATTTCCAATTCCTACATTCTCATGTATAGGACCCCTCAAACATGTGCAATGTGATTGAATTGATACAAACACCTTGCATGCATAAGAACCTCAATCACATGGGGACCAATTCTCATAGTTAACTCATAATCTATCATCTTGACTCTTCCATCCATCATAATTAGTTATAAGTCAATTTGTTAGAAAATTTATCATAAGACTCTTACATGACATGGCACATGCCACCAAATTAGATTCATGGGGGGATCCACCAAATAGGATGAATACCTCTACAATTTGTTCTTATATATCATACACATCACCTCCATGTGGGATGCCACCTCAACTGATAAGTCCCACAAAGTAATATGACATAGTAGGCATAAAACACTATGATAAGATAAATAATTAAACAATAAATTAAATGCTCAAACTTACAAAGGTTGAGACACCTTAATCCAAAAATTCTCCCACTTGTCGAAGACCTTCTAAGAGTCAAATAACAATCAACTGTTAGGGGTCATGATGCCCATGTAATTAGAATACAACCTAAATTTCTATGTGCTCATAGGATTTTTCAATGCATCAACACCATTCATCAAAGGTGTCAATATTTTCCAGTTTCACCTTCCATATTCCACCGTCTAAAAAAAATAGAATTAAACATGAATGTTCTTTGTTCTAGCATAATGGGTAATATTTTTTCCAAGAAAATGGCTTCCTTACAAGCATGATTAGATGTCATATACTCTGCTTCTATCATGGACAAAGTGACTAAAACTTTCCACTCACGCATCCAACTGATAGAACCACCAAACATCATGAATACATATCTACTAGTGGATCTTCTAGTATCAATGTCACTTACCCAATCTGAATCCACATATCCATAAATAAAAAATTAATGTTGAGGTCTAGTAGGATAACCATGAAAACATAAGGAATGCTCAAAATTACCTTGTAAGTATTTGAACACTCTCTTAACTACATCTCAATGTACACATCTAGGATTAGCCATAAATTGAATCGTGACTCCCACTACATCTGGGCTTGTACAAATTGGTTATGATGTTTCTTGGAAATATTTGTAAAAATAAAAAAATATAGGAAACCACTTTGAGGGGGTGACCTCCAATAATCAAATAATATTATATGAATTCAATACTTGATTATATGATGATATGGGAGAGAGTTATCTTCCTTATTTATAGGCTTAACTATGTAGGGAGATAACCCTTCATCCTAATGAAGAGGGATTAGAGTACTAACTAATATTTATGTTATGGTTAATCATACCACAAGTTCTTATCCATATTATACTAGAGATATAATATATACTTAGGAATATATCATATTAGGATAATAACAAAACCATGGCATACATCAAGCTATCAACAATACTCACATATGATACTTTGTTGATATCATCCATCTTAGTAGGATATTTTGGACAATCCTCCATAGATAAATTCATTCCTTGCATAACAATAATAATCAATGGTTTATGAGCAGCAGTGTTGAATCTCTCCAATACCAAATTTACATACTTGCTCTAGATAAACCAAATCTTTCTATTGGACCTATCTCTTCTAATCTCCATTCCCATGCTATTCCTAACTAACCCTAGATATTACATCTCAAAATGTGTTGAAAATTGAGACTTCAAGTAAAAAATAAAACCCTTACCATTCCCAAGAAACAACATATCATCCACGTAAAATGAAATAATGAGAATTCAACTATTATCAATCTTATAGTAAAACAATGACTAGATTTAGACCTATGAAATCCCAATCTCAACACAAAGGTGTCAATAAATTTCTACCACATCCTAGAGACTATTTCAAACCCAAATAATTTTTCAACTTGTAATCTATATTTTATTTATATTTTACAATGAAACGCTTTGGATATGACATATATTTTATCCTCCAAATCACTATGAAGGAATGTTGTCTTCACATCCATCTGATCAACTTATAAATCATAAGCTACAACAAGTGATAATAGGAACCAAATGGATTTCAACTTTGTTATAGGAGATAATATTTCACTATAATCAATTCCCTCCACCTATGAATACCCCTTCATTACCAACCATGATTTATGCTTCTCAAGATTGCCATCAAAACTAAAAAAATTCTTGAACACCTAATTACAACCAACAAGTTTATGTCCTTCATACAAAGTTACAAAATACCAAGTGCAATTTTTCTTCAATACAACCATTTCTTCATCCATGGATTTCATCTAGGAATCTGCATCACTCATAACCATACCCTCTTTTACAATCCTAGGCTTGTTAGTGTTAGCAATCAAAGAAAAAATACAACTGAAATCAAACAATGAATAATCAAACCTTTTGATTTTCCATGTAACTTGTGTAGACCTCCTCAAAGGTTGAGGTTGAGGTTTTTATTCTTCTTTAAAACTTTCAAATTTTCTTGATCTCTCCTCATCATCAAGTCCAAAAAGTGTACACAATTCTTCATAAGATTAGGTGGAAGATGAACTACATCCTTTTCCTTCTCTTCTTTCTTTGGCTACAGAAAAACAAAAGAAGTTTTCAAATATTTTAAAATCACACTTATTCTATGGAGAATCTTCTTAGCCACTAGATCCCAAAGCTTTCACCTTTTCACATTGACACCATAGCCAATGAAGATAAACTTCATTGTCTTGTTCTCCAACTTCAAACTATTATTATTAGGAACATGTGCATATGCCTTGCAACCAAATACTTTGATCTATGTCTCAACAAATGAGTATTACCTAACTAAATCTCCATGGGTGTCTTATCAACAAGTTTTGTTGTAGAAGATCTATTTATTAGACAACACGTAGTGACAATAAATTCTACCTAGAATTTTTGTTCAAGGTTAGCCTCACTCAGCATACTCCTAGACCTCTCCATCAACATCCTATTCATCCTCTTCGTAACTCCATTCCATAGGGGGGCATATGGAGTCATCTTATGCCTCTCAATCCCATTCTCTTTATAAAACTTGTTGAGTTCTATCGAATAAAAATCACCACCATTTTCAATCCTCAAAAACATATTTTTTTTACTAGTTTAATTTTCAACCAAGTCTTTAAAATCCTTAAAATAACTAAAGACTTCAAATTTACTCCTAAGGAAATAAAAAATGTCCTACTAGAATCATCAATGAATGAATAAAAATATATAGATTTTGGTAACAAAGGATTGTTAATAGGACCAAACATAGTAGAATGAGTATAGTCCAAAACCAGAAAATATTTTTGAAAACTAGAGTAAAACTAAACATGATTTTTTTTCTCATAGATGCAATATTCACAAAAGTAAAAATCAAAATTACAATCATCAAGACCCTTGTTAAGGAATTTATTTTTCATGGCTCTAAGACCCTTCTCACCAATATTTCCATGTCTTTGGTGCCATAACATTCTCTTCTCTATTGGAACCTTCATTTGCAAGGAACAAGAACCATTAGGTACCCAAAATACATGACCATTGGAAGTAGATGCAATGAATTTCTTCATTGCTTGATTTGATGGTGAGGATGAAGAATCTAAGGCTCTTTTCTTCATCTTTTCAAAAGAACTATTGCTCTAAAAAATGCATGCATCTAGCTGGAATAAGGTGCCAATCCAAATACCCTTCACCATTATCATAGCTCCTCTTTTCATCTTACATCCTCCACTCGAGAAAACAACATGCACACTTGCATCATTCAACTTTCTCATAGAAAGTAGGTTTCATGTCAAACTAAGTATATGCAACACACCATCAATCCCCTCAATCTACAATCAGGGAATCTAATTTTGACTCTTCCATGGCCAAAAATACTCAAATAAGAGTCATCACCCAAGTAAAAATTCCCACCATCAAACACTTCATACTTTGAGAATCAACCCCTATAAGATGTCATGTGAAAAGATGCACCCAAGTCACCTTTTGATACATGCATTCCAATTCTATGAAAAAGGTTTCATGTCATCCTAAAAATATTTATTTGAGTCAAAATCAAATAAGTTCTTGTTTTTTATTATTTTTCTCCTCCTTACATTCTTTTTAGAAATTATTAGCTTTGCCGCAATTCCAAAATTCCACCTTCCAGACTTTCTAGGAGACTTAGATCTCCATGGTGGTTTGATTATTGAATTCTTGTCTTTCTCCTTCAATATACCATGAACAAAAATGATATCCTTATCCATCTTAGAAAATTTCCACCATATCTCTTCAAAAATAAATTATGAAACGACTTGATCTATCTTGAAGGTGGTAGTGGTACTCCTAATGGCTATCACAAGGTGATTCCACATGTTTGGGACAAAATATAATAGTGTCATGCAATGATCCTCATCCTCCATATTGAAACCAATAGAACCCAATTATGAATATAGAATGTTAAATTCATTCAAGTGATCAACCACAAATCCTCCTTCCATCCTTAGAGAATACAACTTATTTCTCAAGAATAGCTTGTTTACTTGGGATTTAGCATGATAAATCTCTCCATGCTTCTTCCAAAGGCTCATTGTAATCTTCTTTTCATGGAAATTAAACACAAGAGTATGTCAAATAAATTATTATCAAAACCTTGATTTTTTAATCCAACAACTCCCTATTTTCTTGAGTCATGTTGGTAGGTTTTACACTAGGTATTGTAGCTCAAAAATATTTGTTTAATGTGAGCATATCTTTCATTTTAAGCTTCCACAACTTAAAATTATCTCCATTAAAATTCTTCCATATCAATCCTTCTATGTTGTTTTTCCATATTTTTCTTACAAAAAGGTCATGAAAAATACTTCTACAAAAGTTTCCACTCAAACAAAGATCAGTTCAAAACACACTCTATTCAACAAAGAAATCAAAACTAGCTAAACTGATCTGATACCAATTGAAAGAAATTTGGGTAAGCGAAATAAAATTCATACGCCAATCTAAGTGGGAAGGATAGTTATTTTTTTGTCAAATTAAACCCTTAATAGTTACAATAACAAAATAAACATGCAAATTGCATAAATAGATAACATTGAATATACATAGGGAAAACCCTTCTAGGAGAAAAAAGCCCACTTCCAAAGCACAACCCAAATTTTATTAGTAGTAAACAATGAATGTTACACTATAGTCGCATAGCTAAGCTCATTTAGGATTCTTCAACTACAACATGATTTTTGGAGTGATTTCAATAGCATAACAATACTTGTGAAAATCTCCAAACCTATGCTATCTAAAAAATGAAAAGTACCAAATAAATACAACTCCATAAGAGCAGACGGATTCTTAGGATTTCCAAATGTAAAGAATATAATCTATGCATGCATTTATTAAGTCTCCTTCACATGCAAAAAAATTTCATGCATGCAACAAGCTTACACAAAGTGTAATGTCATAATTAGGACCCACCTGATTTGGTTTTTCTATTTCTAACACCTATCTCCTCACGCATAGGACCCATCAAACATGAAAATACCTTGAATAAATAGGAGCCTCAATCAGATGGGGCCTACCTAGATCATATTTAACTCATAATATGTCATCTTGACTCTTTTGTCTATCATAATTAATCATAAGTCAATATGTCATAAGACTCTTACATGACATGGCATATGCCACCAAATTAGCTTCATGATGGGATCCACCAAATGGGACACCTACTTCCACAATTTGTGCTTCCATGTCACACACATCACCTCCATGTAAGATTCCATCTCAATTGGTAGGTCCCACAAAGTAATATGACATAGTAGGCATACAATATTATAATTAAAAAATTAATCAATAAATTAAATGTTAAGACTTACAAAGGTTGATACACCCTAATCCCAACACTACTATCCTTAAATCCATTACACAATTATGTATGTATAATCCATTTGAGGGGAATATTATATCATTGATACTTTCTATTTTTATGGTTATAGCATCTCTCCAAGGGTCCTACACCATGCACTTATGATTATATGGCTTGTGAGTTGTCCTATATTGAGGTTGTATGGTTAAAGTGGCATGTTGGAAGTCCTACACCATATTTCTCATTAGGTCATAGTTTTAGTGGTTCAACAATAGATTCTCCCCATCTTATTTGTTGGTTACCATGGTCCATTTATGGAACCTACACTAGCTCCTTTCTTAGTTATAGTGGTCTATTTAGGGATCTATAGCTATATTTTTCTCACTCTATCTCTTTGGGGTTATATGGGTCTATTGAAGGGTTCTTTATGACCTTTCTTTTTACTTTTATACACTAGTTTTTGACATTTCTAATAATTTTTTATACCTATCTTAGTATTTTTTTATCAAATTGTACTGATATAATTTAGTGCATGTAACTCTAAATATTGATCTATTGAATTACATGGAGCATGAAAGAAACATTATCCATATGCATATCTTTTTAAATATGGTTGTCATTTAATTTTGTGTTGGCTACTTGTTACTTATACATGCATGATTCATGGTAGTGTACATGCAAGTCAAAGTTGGTTGAAATTTAGAATTGAAAAATGTATCCTTAACACTTTTTCTCACTTAGTTTGGACTTGCTTTCATCCCTGTACTTAATGCAATATGTTAGGAAATGTATCTCAACCTTGTAATCCTATGTGTAATATACATTATCTATGATAAGTGGACCCAAAGGGCCCCTCCATGTGGAGATAAATTCTCCCCCCATGGGAATCCAAATGCTCCTCCCTTAGGGGGTTTAGTGTTTAAAAAAAACTGGCCCCAATTTTTTTTTTTGGGTATTTTTCATGTTGTTTTCATGGCCCATTATTTTTGTGCCCATGGTATTATAAAAACACCTTTTTGATGTGCCTATTAATATTTTAATTTGTATTAGGGGTTGATATGGTAAGCTTTGTGTGTATAATTAAGCTACAATAACTCCTCCAAATCTCTTATTGGTGATACTCCTATAAAGGCTTAGACTTTGCAAGTGTATTATAACCATTGATTAATAAAATACATTGAGTTACTTTAGAGTGTGGGTTTTTTTCCTAAAAGGATTTTTCCCATGTAAATATTTTATTATGGTATATTTTTTGTGTTTATTTCTTTGAAATTGTAAGATCTTTTGTTTTTGCACATACCTCTCATATATTAGTGTAGGAAGGATATTCCACACTTCTACTTCCTTTAACATTCATCCTAAATCTAAGCTAGACTCGAGTCCCAATTACAATTAAATATATATTTGAGCCTTAAACTTCCTATTCCTTGTCCTAGGTCAAGCCTTCTTGTGTAATCTTGAACCTACCATAGAATCCTAAGTGTGACATTGGCCCTTATGTTTCTAAATTAAAGACTAATCATGGGCTAAAGATGACATTGTCCTAGCTAGTCATTACTCACAGACTCAAACATGAAATATTTAAATTTAAATGCTAGCTAGGGTGGTGTATACAGGGAAAATACCTAAGCAAATTAATCATTTAGAAATCAGATCTAAGAGCACTTATAAAGCACTATTTGATCATAGAGCAATCATTGCTTCAACATCTACATACACATAGACACCTACATATGTATTTACACTTTTTTGGCTTGTCTTCAAACTTGTTCAAACACCATTGAATTAGTACATGGGGTATAATCACCACCGGGACAAGTTGTAGATTCAACATCTTGATAGCATGCTTCATCAATGCTTTTTAGGACCACCTAGTCTAGATATACATAAATAAACAAGTTTTTTAATAAATAAGGCTCTAGCTTCAAGGAAATGATTTTAGGTTCAAGGCAATGATCATGTGGGGATAGGGTTGCAAGAGTAAGTTTGAACCTTGACATAGAATATGTCAATTTCTAGTCTATTGGATCTTTATTGATGAAAATTTGATAAAATTCCTATAAAAATTGTATGCATGTTAAAATAGAATATTCCTTGTTGCACATAGATATAAACATCTCTTCCCTTCATCATCAATTTTAGTACACATTTTAGTGCTTTAACTAGACCTGACTCATTTATTTAAGCTAATTTATGGTGTTAATTACTTAATTAATTGATTAGCCTAGATATGTTCAAAGAGTACATGTATTTATATCCTCTTTATATATTATTCTAAAAGAGAGTGTGAAAGTGATTTTAAAGGTTAAATGCTATAGTGTTGAAAATTGCATACCTTGCTCTTTTCCCCTTTGTTTGGGACTCACTGTGGCTAATTATTCTTGTATATAATGACAATTGTATAACAAACACATTTTCTATTGAGATACAACACATAACTCAAACCTTGCCTATCCCCATTTACACTCATTCCTAAGAATTGGTTTCAATTGTCAATTTCCTCTTTCCTACCCAAATTCAAATTCACAAATTTTGGAATTGAGCTAGGCTAGTCTTGTGATTTTTGGAAGTGAACCTAGTTTTTTATTTTAATTTTTATAATTTGTTCTCACTTTTTTTCTCCCTTGATTTAACCAATATATGTTGAATTTAAACATGCAACATTTTACTTGCACCTCCTTGTTGTGGTATTTAAGGAAACACTCCAATGTATTTGAGCATATCAAATTAAGAGTGAATTAAAGTCTATCTTGAAAACATCATAGATCATTAGAATATTTTCATGTTGCGTCAACATTTTAGGGAATACTAAGAGATTGATCAAGGGGAGATGTATTTTTTTGTCATTGGAAAAATCCTAACCCCACAACCAAGTTTGTATGCAAACAACATTATACAAACATTGAGGTGACTTAGAGGTGAAAATTCAAAGAATCACAAAAAATAGAAATACACAAAAGGCTCATTTTCTCAATTGTGTGATTGATTTCATAGTTGTGAAGATCAATTTCACAATCACAAAAATGAACCTACAATCAAACAAAATTTTGGTTAATTTTGATGCATTATATCAAATAAAAGTTTCATACAGTTTGATGCATTCATCTAACTGTCCTATTTTTTAGGTCTAGATCTAAATACATATAGCAAAGTCAATTCAACATCAATCTAAAAGCTAAAATGCCTTTATTTATTTAATTTAGTTTTCATACATTCATTTCAATTAGTTACTTATCTTGGCTCTTATTCCTAAGATAAATTTAATTATTATTTATTTATTTACTCAATCATTTATGTAGAGTGTTAATTTTTTTGACAAAAGGTGATAGATCACCTATGGTAAATATATTAAAAATAAGCAAATAGAATATTATAGAGAAAATTTAGAGGCAAGTAATTCAACTCCTAAAGAAATAGAATGAAAAAAATTATCATAAGTAGAGTTGAGAGGATGAGAAAAAAAACTAAAATTAATAAGTATAGAGAGCCATATGAGGGGCGATTCAAAGCATTGTCAAGTAGATGGGGAGACATTGGTTCTAGAGTGGACATGGAGGAAAGAGAAGTAGCAAGTGGCCAAGGTGGAGCATGTAATTTATAGAAGTGGCAAGAAAACATTTGAGACTCTCGTTGATAGATATGTTCATTTATTTAAAGAGGGATTATCCATCTTTATGTTTGTTTTAATGGACTTAATGATTACCCTTTTGGGAGAAAAAATCCACACTTCAAAAGCACAATCCAAAATTTATTATCAATAATAATGAATGTTACACTATAGTCACATAGCTAAGATCATTTAGGAGTCTTCAACTACAAGATTATTTTTGGAGTGATTTCAACAACATAACAATAATTGTGAAATCTTCAAACCTATACTACCTGCAAAATAAAAAAGTACCAAATAAATAAAACTCCATAAGAGATGATGGATTCTTAGGATTCCCACATGTCAAGAATATAATGTATGCATGATTTTCTTAAGTCTACTTGGCATTCACAAAACTTGCATGCATGCAACAAGCTTACATGAAGTGTAATGTCATAATTAGGACCCACCTGATTTGATTTTTCCATTTCCAACACCTATCTCCTCATGCATAGGACCTATCAATCATGAAAATACCTTGAATACATTGGACCCTCAATCACATGGGGCCCACATAGATCATAGTTGACTCATAATTTGTTATCTTGACTCTTCTATCTATCATAATCAATCATAATTCAATATGTCATAAGACTCTTACATGACATGACATATGCCACAAAATTAGCTTCATGATGGGATCCACCAAATGGGAGACCTGCTTCCACAATTTTTGCTTCCATATCACACATGTCACCTCCATGTAAGATTCCACCTCAATCGGTAGGTCCCACAAAGTGATATGACATAGTAGACATAAAATATTATAATTAAAAAATTAATCAATGAACTAAATCTTAGGACTTACAAAGGTTGAGACACCTTAATCCCAACACTACTCGAGTTTTAAATTCATTACACAATTATGTATGCAATCCATTTGAGGGTAATATTATATCATTGATACTTTCTATTTTTATGGTTATAACATCTCTCCAAGGGTCCTACACCATGCACTTATGATTATATGGCTCATGATTTGGCCTACATTAAGGTTGTATGGTTAAAGTGGCATGTTGAAATTCCTCACCATATTTCTCATTAGATCATACTTGGAGTAGTTCAATGATAGATTCCCCCCCAATCTTCTTTGTTGGTTACTATGGTCCATTTATGGAACCTACACTAGCTCCTTTCTTAGTTATAGTGGTCCATTTAGGGATCAATAGCTATATTTTTCTCACACTATCTCTTTGTGGTTATACGGGTCTATTTAAGGGCCCTTTATGACCTTTCTTTTCACTTTTATACACTAGTTTTTGACATTGCTAATATTTTTTTATATTTATCTTAGTTTTTTTTATCAAATTGTACTAATATAATTTAGTGCATGTAACTCTAGATATTGAGCTATCATTACATGAAGCATGAAAGAAACATCATTCATATGCATATCTTTTTTAATATGGTTGTCATTTAATTTCATGTTGCATACTTGTTACTTATACATGCATGATTCATGGTAGTGTACATGCATGTTAAAGTTGGGGGAAATTTAGAATTGAAAATGCAACACTTTTTCCCACTTAGTTTGGAATCACTTAGATCCTTGTACTTAATTCAATATGTTAGGAAATGTATCTCAACCTTGTAATCCTATATGTAATATATATTTTCTATGATAAGTGGGCCCAAAGGGCCCCTCCATGTGGAGATAAATGCTCCACCATGGGAAGCCAAATGCTCCTCCTTAGGGGGTTTATTGTTTAAAAGAATTGTCCCCATTTTTTTGTCTTTTTTGGGTATTTTTCATGTTGTTTTTGTGGCCCATTATTTTTGTGCCCAATGTATTATAAAAATACCTTTTTATGTTCCTATTAATATTTTTACATGTATTAGGGGTTGACATGGTGATTTTGGTGTGTATAATTAAGCTACAAGAATTCCTCCAAATCTCTTGTTGGTGATACTCCTATAAAGGCTTAGACTTTGCAAGTTTATTATAACCATTGATTAATAAAATACATTGAGTTACTTTAGAGTGTAGTTTTTTCCTAAAAGAGATTTTTCCATGTAAATATTTTGTTATTGTATATTTTTTGTGTTTATTTCTTTGAAATTGTAAGATCTTTTGTTTTTGCACATACCTCCTCTCATATATTAGTGTAGGAAGCATATTCCACACTTCTACTTCCTTTCACAATAATCTTGTGTCCATTGAGATTGTTTATGCAAGAGTTAGCATTCATCCTAAATCTAAGCTAGACTCAATTCCCATTTACAAGGAAATATATATTTGAGCCTTAAACTTCCTATTCCTTGTCCTAGGTCAAGCCTTCTTGTGTAATATTGAACTTTCCTTAGAATCCTAAGTGTGATATTAGCCCTTATATTTCTAAATTAAAGACTATTCATGGGCTCAAGATGACACCATCCTAGCTAGTCATTACTCACGGACTCAAACATGAAATATTTAAATTTAAATACTAGGGTGGTGTATAAAGGGAAAAATACTTAATCTGATTAGTCATTTAGAAACTAAATCTAAGAGCACTTATAAATCAATATTTGATCATAGAGCAATCATTGCATCAACATCTACATACACAGGGACACCTACATATGTATTTACACTTTTTTGGCTTACTTCAAAAATTTTGAAACACCATTGAATTAGTACATTGGGCATAATCACCATCAAGACAAGATGTAGATTCAACCTCTTGATATCATGCTTCATCAATGCTTTTTAGGACCACCTAGTCTAGATATACATAAATAAACAAGTTTTTTAAGAAATAAGACTCTAGCTTCAACATTATGAATTTAGGTTCAAGGCTATGATTTTAGCTTCAAGGAAATGATCATGTTGGGATAGGGTTGCAAGAGTAAGCTTGAACCTTAACATAGAATATGTCAATTTCTAGTCTATTGGATCTTTATTGATGCAAATTTGATTAAAAATTCCCACAAAAATTGTATACATGTTAAAATAGAATATTCCTTGTTGCACACAGATCTAAACATCTCTTCCCCTCTTCATCAATTTTAGTACACGTTTTAATGTTTTATCTAGACTCAACCCATTTATTTAAGTTAATTTATGATGCTAATTACTTAATTAATTGATTAGCCTAGATATGTTCAAAGAGTGTGTATTTTATCCTCATTATATATTATTCTAAAAGAGTGTGAAATTGATTTTAAAGGTTAAAGGCTATAGTGTTGAAAATTACATAACTTGCACACTTTTCCCCTTTGTTTGGGACATTGTGGCTAATTATTCTTGTATATAATGACAAGTATATACAAAACACATTTTCTATTGAGATACGCCACATAACTCAAACCTTTCCTATCCCCATTTAAACGAGCATTCCTATGAATTGGTTTTAACTATCAATTTTCTCTTTCCTACCCAAATTTAAATTCACAAATTTTGGAATTGAACTAGGCGTGATTTTTGGAAGTGAACCTAATTTTCTAATTTTAATTTTTAATAATTATTCTCATTTTTTCTCCCTTAATTTAATCAATATATGATGACTTGAAACATTAAACATTTACTTGCACCTCCTTGTCGTAGTATTTAAGGAAACACTCCAATGTATTTGAGCATATCAAATTAAGAGTGAATTAAAAAGTCTATCTTGAACACATCATAGATCACTAGAGTATTTTCATGTGACATCAACATTTTAAGGCATGCTAAGAGATTGACCAAGGGGAGACGTATTTTTTTGTCATTGGAAAACTCCTAACCCCACAACCAAATTTGTATACAAACAACATGATACAAACATCAAGGTGACTTAGAGGTGAAAATTCAAAGAATCATAAAGAATAAAAATACACAAAAGACTCATTTTCTCAATTGTGTGATTGATTTCATAGTTGTGAAGATCGCTTTCACAATTACAAAAATGACCCTACAATCAAACAAAAGTTTCATTAATTTTGATGCATTCTATCAAATAAAAGTTCCATAGAGTGTTATGCATGCATCTAACATATCCTAATTTTTAGAACTAGATCTAAATACATCTAGTAGGGTCGATTCAACATCAATCTAAAAACTAAATACCTTTATTTATTTTATTTCATTTCCATACATTCATTTCAATTAGTTACTTATCTTGGCTCTTATTCCTAAGGTAAATTTAATTACTATTTGTTTATTTACTATTTTATGTAGAGTGTTATTTTTTTTTTGACAAAAGGTGATAGATCACCCACATTAAATATACTAAAAAGAAGCAAACATAATATCATAGAGAAAATGTAGTGGAAAGTATGTCAACACCTGAAGGAATAGAATGAACAAATTTATCATAAGTAGCATTGAGAGGATGAGCAGAAAAAACTAAAGTTAAATAAGTATAGAGAGCCAAATGAGGAGGGATTTGAAGCATTGTTAGGTAGACAAGGAGACACTAGTTCTAGAGTGGACATGGAGGTAGGAGAAGTAACAAGTGGCCAAGGAGGAGCATGTCATTTATAGAAGTGGCAAGAAAACATCTAAGACTCTCGTTGATAGATATGTTTATTTATTTAAAGAGGGACATCTATCTTTATGTTTGTTTTAATGATTGACTTAATGTTGAAGGACTTGTACTCTTTAAAAAGATATCACAAATTCAAATCTCGCAAATGATAAAATATATATCTATATTCAAAACATAATAAAAACACGCGATAATTTTATATACTATAAACCACCTCTAAAACCATACCAACTCACCCAAACATCAAATCATAAAATTCCCTTTTGACCTTACCTTACCTTACCTTTTCCTTCTTTGAAGGTATAGTCCATCTATTGTCCTCTTTTATCACCATATTACTTAATGAAATGAACATTCCTCAGTAGATAGTTAATGGAATGAACATTCCTCAGTAGATTGTTTATTGTTTTTTGTGGTTGGTAAAAGTAGAATGATGGGGATTTTATGTGGGTGGAGAATTACATCATGGCAGCATTGAAAGGGAAAGGGAGATCCAAGTGAGATTCTAGTCATGTCTTTTTTCCACTCCTCATATGATGAAGCTTAGGAGAATCTCACAAGGTTCCCCACTTTTTCCAAAGTAACTCACATGGAAAAGTGTTCCCCTCCCTTTAATTTCAAGCAAAAATCAAATACCCATATCGTATGATATACTCCTTGTCAAAATCAACATTATGACCTCCATTGCCCGGCTTAATAAATAATTACCATGTCTTTCAAAGATTTGATGCCCATTACACGTGTAGGACTTATTTAAAATATCATAAGTATAAAAACGTCAAATCACAAATATACTTGAATGGAGATCCACTTACAAAACGCGTTACTTTTACATCATTACATGTATGATGGATATTCGTTTTGAATTGCCATTTAAATACTTTTTTAATAGTGGAATATAATAGAATAGAAGGTTTCTAAGGTTTAGAGGTCAAATATTATGATTTATGCATGTGAAAGCATATTTTTTAATATAAAAATAACTATATCAAGAACATAAATGGTAATGTTTATATAAAGTATTTACAATTTCAAAATAAATTAAACATTTCTTATATTTTTATATGTATTTAAAAAATAATCATGAAAATATAAAAAGTAACATCTTAATTTTGTAACGTTGTTGTATATTATTAAATATTTATTCACCCAAAACAAACTTCTTCCCCCCCACTTCCCGCCCTCGATAAACTCCATCCCCTCATTTTCCGCCCTCTCTCACACACACTTATATATAATGATGAAATTTGCATACTCATGCTATCTCCTATTAAATTTTCTGTTTGTCTTGGTGGAATGTCTTAATACAATAACATTTTGACAAGTGTTAAAGGTTTGGCTTATGCCTTGATCCCTATCCATATATATTTACTCTTGTTTACTTCGAGTGTTGTGCATTTTCCATTTAATTATTATTGTTGCATGTTCATTCACACTTCAATACATTAATTCCCTCAAATTATCATTTTTGCCACATGATTTTTGTAGCTTGGGATTGACTTGGATCAATCTTGGAGTGAGTGGGGATGAACTTGAAATTTTAAAATTCAAATTCTAGCTTTCCTATCACATTCTACTAATAATTATGAGTTAACTTAATCCACATTTATGTAAACATGTTGATATACCATGATATTTCAAGACATTCAATATGCACCTAGTTCATATGCGATTTCAAGGAGAAAATCACTAAAACACAATTTTTTTTAAAGGCAATAAAGAACCTACGATTTACATTATCATATAGACTATATGTGTTTGCATATTCTATCTTTGATATTAATCATTGCCATTAAAGCGACCTTCCAAAGGCGTTTGACCTAGGATAACATATTGACATATTGAGTTAGAAAAACTATAAATGGTGTCCTTAGAAACCACCTTAACAAGTTGAAATAGCAAAAAGGGTAAGTTGAGCAAGTTCTTAGGTGCACATTTAGATAAATCATTCCCATATGAAACAAATTAGATATATGTAGAAGATCAAATTTGTAGCAATTGGTATCAAACCTTTAGTGCTTAGATGAAACATAGCTTTTTGAGATCACACTAATTCTAAGACATTTTTGAGATAGAGGACATAAAGTTTTAGATAGTGACAAGCCAATGAACCATCATATCTACATAATTCTTTTATCATTGATTTTAGCACCAAATACCTCTATCCTTTGCATTTCATTATTAATTTAATTTCAATGTAATTATTTGTCCCAACACTAATTAATGGCTCTAGGAAAATTCATCACCAGCAATAGCCAAGAAAAATTCACCTCAAGGAAAATTCATCGCATTAAAAGTATTTTCTGTGGCAGTGAGTTGTTGGTGATGAATTTTCTTTGAAATGAATTTGTCATCGCAGTGAATTTTCATGCGGTGAATTGTTGACGGTGAATTTTCCAATGGTAAATTGCTATGGTAAATTTACCTCATACCCTAATTAATCTAGGTTAGTTTATACCTAAATGATTGTGTTCATTACAAACACCTTTAATGGCAATGTGCTCTTTGGAGGTGGTGTGACCAGGTCAAGGAAGCTCATGGAGACTAATGTTGGCACATTGGAGCCACAATGTGATTGACCATGCAGGCCATGCAGGTGAGAAAGGTCGATGGGTCTATGAAGGGTGGCATGAGGCCATGGTAGAAACAAAGCATCTAGTTATTGGATTTAGATTTACATTTACATTTCCTTCACTAATAGACAAAGCCTACCCAAAGATCAAAAACAATTGTCACATATCAACATGCCAATGGGAGATATACTCAAACCGTACAGATTGGATACCAAGACTACAGGTCACTGGGAGGCCGCATGATGTACACATTTGTAGGTAGGAGTCTTCAAATGTGCACAAATCTAGGCCTTCAAAAAATTTCCATCGAGCAAATCAATAATAACAAACAAACCATTGCCAATATGCGACAAAAAAAGTGCCAAGAACTAGGTGTTGGAAAGATGTAAAGCCTACAAACAGGCTATACAGGCCACAAAATTCTTGCAATAAAACAGAGAAATAATCCTTCAAAGAGGCCCAATAGGCCAAATTTTTTAAATGGCCAAAATCTTGTAAAAGAGAAAATGTCAACCCAAAATTGCACAATGGCAGAGGGCAGATTGGCCCTCTGCTAATTTTTTTTAGGATCAAAAAATTCAAAAATTTACAAAAAATCAAAGTTATCAAAATTGATAAAATGAAAGGTATTTTTTTTGTTTCCCTAGCCTTTTAGACACAATGATGGTGTCCATTTGGCTCCACGATGCTTTGTTGATAGGCCTATGTGTGGGAGTCACTTCAATGCAAGAAGGAATGTGCTCTCATGGCTTTGATACCATGTTGGAGAATGCCAAGATCAAGAGCATGAAACAAACTTCCATAAGTGAACAAAATAAGCATAATAGTATGTCTATCAATATATGATGAAGAGTATATAATAAAATAAGAAAGCCTTTCTTATATGGGAAATGTGGGTGAGGTAGGAAGGTAGGAAGGTAGGAAAGAACTACTAACCCTCCAAAGATGGGACACTTGTGAGCTCACTTCACAAGTATGTGAGCAAGTGTCAATAAGGTGTCTCAAGTGATGATATCACATGCCTCAAACATATGAAGTGAGACAAAAGAAAAAGAAGCCTAAGTAAACTTAAGCTATGTGTGAATAGGTCAATCCTAGAAAGATGACTAGGTAAATAATGACTCTTTACACTAACAACTCTATCTCTTTTTGTTCTAAATCATACAACTCTACCGCCTATTGCTTATTTCTTATAGTTTTTCCTTATAGGATTAGGTGTTTTTACCCATTTGTATCCCTTATGATGGATGGTAGGTTTCACTTTTTAGGTTTAGGAGTGTCAATCTCATCTAGTATTATTTTGAAATAATAAGGACTATGCTCACATAGGATTGCTTTCTTTGTACCTCTGGTTATATCTAGGTAGGTGTAGTTGTCATTTGATATTATTCTCTTTGTCCTTGTTGCTTTGTCTCATGTTGTTCTAAATCATGCAAATCTACCTCCTACTACCTATTTCTAGCAATTTTTTCCACATAGGACTAGGTGCTTTTTCTTTTATTTTTTATGTCTTCCTCTTAGGTCAAGGTTGTAGTTGCTACTTCTTGGGGAACGTCCTTTGTTATTTCATGAACTACCTTTCGTTTAACTTGTCCCTAGGAAAAATAATCATTTACTAATTTATTAACTTAAACATCTTCAACCTCCTCAATATCCTTTGCTTCCACATTTATTTGAATTTATTCAATCATTGGTTTGTTGTTTTTATTTATTTCCTTACTAATGGACTAATTCAAAAAAATTGGATTAGCCTCTTTGGCTATCTCTTCCAAAATTTCTTAGAGAGATATTATATATCATTCTTCATCCTGCTAAGGGGATTTTGGAGTAATATCTTCTTCTAGATCAATACTCTCTCTCTCTATCTCTATTTCTATCTCTCTCCCCTCCCTTTTTCTCTCTCCATTATTGGGTTATCTTGATGGTGTTGGAAAATCATAGAGGATATATACATTACATATTTTTTATTGGAGATTGTATTAGTATCATTACTAGTGGAAGGGATGTATCCTATGCTATTATCATTTTTTTTTTTTAATTATTTAAAAATATATATGTTGGATGAGTTAAAGATGATGGAACAATAGTGATTGTCACTTCTAAAGTCTCAAGAAAATTATTGGTCATTATTTATTGTGAATTGCCTGAACAACTATAGAGATAGTTTCCCATATCCTCCTTTTTGTACTAGTGCATCCTCTTCTTCCTTATCTTTTTTTTCTATTTTGGGGAAAATTTCTATTTTATGTGTGTTACCCCTTGTGATCTTAGTAATTTTATACATTTATCTAACCAATGACCATTATTATCCAAGATATGCTTGGTAAGAGTTCAAATGTTTAATTATTCTAGCTTTACCCACTATGGTTTTGGGACGGGTACACTTATCTACATCTCATAGGCCATATGTAAAATAAATTCATCATCCTTGACTTGATTTGGCATCCTATGTGTGTGAAACTTCTTCATTTGGGCTATGGTTAACTTGTAGTAACTTCTCTCTCATGTCCTTGTCACTGTTGTAGCTACCCAATAGTCCTCTAGATCAGAGATGTGTTTGAGAATGACAAATACCCAATTTTCTATTCTTCCAAAGGGATCCAAATTTGGCTAGGCTTATACAAGTATAGATTTTATAATTGTAATTCAACCTATGAATATTTATCATAGGCCAAGGACAATAGGAAATTGCACCCTAGTCTTATGTTTAGGCTAGAGGTGAACATGGTTGTCCACTAGTTGCCTTGACACTTCTAGTAGGATGATATTATTAGTAGGATACCCAAATAGCCTATATGAAGCACTAATGAATCCTTCTAGTTTGATATAGAACATAGGGATCTAGATGAACCATCTCCTATGCTTGTCAATTTTAAATTTTATTGCATATGAGATTATTTTAGCCATATTTCCTAAAAAGCTAACTAGCCACATTGAGAATGCATTGTTCACCCTTTTGTAGTGTAAAATTTATTATTTGTACTCTATTTAGGGATAGTGACCATATACCAAGACTTTTCCTACACTCAGACCTATTACTTATTTTCTCTTTAGATAGGTAGAAAGGTGAATTTCCTTCCCAATGAGTACACTAGGTAGGAAGTCATAAAAATTCTCTTATTTTCAATACTTGTTAATCAAGAAATTAAATTGTCATTGATGATATATATATATATATATATATATATAATGCAACATGATATATTCATTAAAATTATGGTTATGTACATGTACAACCATGACTCAAAAGTGGTTGTAGTTGTTAGTCCCATTACTCTACTTAGCAATGTGATAATATCTCCAAGTTCTTGTTCAAAGTCACTTTTGTACAAGGTTTTGGGTATTTTGAAAATGATAAATTTAGGATGCTCCATCCATTTGGAATTTACATCTTTGTGACACACCTCCATATCTTCTTCACATGTCTTTCTATCATTTTTCGTGTCAACTATTCCTACTTATTTGTAAAAGTGGATTTTGACGGTATCCTAAATGACATCAACAATTAGGTCAACCAAAATCCATTTGTATTCAAATAGAATCCTTATGGATGGATTATACTGTTGGGTGATCCCACAATACTGGTTTACAATTTTTGGCGAAACTGGACACTGAACTAATTTTTTCTAACTAAATCTTCACTTTCAGGCACCTATAACGGCTAAACTGTGAGGAATTTGAAGATGATGCAAACTAGTGATTTGTGACATTTTGTCTATAGATTCTAAATATATTTTTTTCAAAATTTTTGGAATCAGATTGCACTTTTTCCATCTCCTTCAAAAACTAGTTTTTTTTCAATAAACACCATTTTAAGGAGTGACGCTCACCGTATAACACAAATTTTTTTCCATGAAGGATAAAATTCTATTTTTTTCGAATTTAGATTTGTAATTATGATATCTAGTGCTTCCAATTGGTTTCATAGTGTTTTATTGAATATTTTTTCCTTAATCAAGTTTCAAAGTCAAACCAATTACAATTCAGACATAGGCGGACCATATAAAACTTTTTTTGTATGTATCGAAATTCAATTTTATTTTTTTTGTTGGATCAAGGACTTCAATATCTGGTGCACTCATATTTTTTAAAAACAAAATTGATAATATTCTATTTTTTCACTTATAGAACATAGAACTTGATTTTTGGTGAAAAACCTACATTCACAAGAAATAAAAAATAAATGTAATAATAAAATTAAATTTATTTAAAATTATACTTTTTGGGAAGCTTATAATAAGGACTACATACTTACAAAAAAATAAATTTTAAATGAATTCATTTGATCCCCCAAAAGGTAAATCAAAAGTGGTTTTTTTATCAGCATTTTGATAGATGTAAAGGAGACTTTGTTATAGGTATGGTTTAAAACTAGCAGGGTTCTATCCAAGGGGGTTTGATCTAAGGTAATTTGATCAAAGCCTATTCAATTGGAATGATTTAAATAGAACTTTTTAAGGCTTAAATCATTATATTTTCTAAAAATATGTGATTTCAACAAAAATCAAAATCTCCCAGAAATTGTAAACCAGTTTTGTGGGATCACCCTATTGGGAACACTCCATTACTAACTTTGGACACTATAGTGAGGTTGGAAAATTAGTTGCCTTGTCCAATCCATTTTTCACAATTTTTTTTCCTTATTGGTTGCATTCACACTAATCATTCTTTGGTCGAATTACGTCAAATTGACATGACATATATGTTGGTTATGTTTCCCCATATTGTGATGATATTAGTCTTAGGTCACACTAATTTGAACTCATACTTCATGGTTTTGGATCAATATTTTGTTAATGCCTACAATCAAAGATTAAAATTAAGTCAATTTCGAATTTTAAGGAAATTAGGACTTCTAACCTTATAAACTACAGATTTTAAATATTGTGTTATAACTCTCATTGAAATATTTTTTATATTATGTAGGTTATTTTTTTTATTATTAAATTTGTGATTATTACCCTCCTAGAGAATTACTATATTGTGGTAATTATCATATGATTGATGTACTATCATTTCTAGTTTAGTTTTGTTCTTTCTTACTTATCATTTACTTCATTTTTCTTATTTTAGAAAAGAGTAAATAAAATGACTGTTTAGAACACTTACATAACATTTTAAACCTTCATAATTATAGTGCTTCCTTTTGGAATTTTGATTAGACCTTTTTTCTTAGGTGGTTATTGCAACATGATTGTGGGTTACTTTTTTTTACTTATGAATGTTGATATTGAATCTTGATTTTGTATAGAAATTAGTTTATATTTATGCTTATATCATGCATTTATTATCTAAGGTGTTAGATAAGTCATTAATTCCTTCACAAGTGTAATCATATGATATTTACCTTATTAAATTTTAAAATATTAGGCTAAAAGTCAAGCTTCTACATTTGCAATATTTTAGGGTTCAACAAGATTTATAGGAAAATGTAGGTCAAATGCATGTAGATACTATGCTTTCAAAATATACAAGTCCACATCTAAAATATATAAAGTTAAAATTTTAATATTATTTGCAAAAATTCATGATGATACAAAGTCTCCAAATTATTACATGTGATTGAAATCAGGTTGGGAACATGGGTTTTTCAAAATTGTTTTATCCAATAAAATTTCATTTTAACTTTGGATAGGAAGTTCTTCATGTGGATTTTGAGAAATTCCCATCTACATGTGGATACATCTCGATGAAAAAAATTGGTTGGAAGATGAATTTATATAAGTTTGATTATTCAATAATTATGATATTGCTATCGATTCAAGCGCGCTTGAGCTGGAGCAAGACTGGGATGGGTGACCTCCCGGGACGGACAGTGCTTCACCTCTGTGAGCATCACCTAGATGCAATGAGTGCTAAGTGGACCATTCGATATCATGAGAGATGGGTTCTTGTTGAACCACTACTCATGAAACATGGGTCAATGAGTTTGACTCGAAACTACACGGTTGAATCCTGATAGCAATATCATAATTTGACACGCTGTGGAAAAATACCTCCTACTTATTCAATAATTCTCTTGTGTTCATTTTGAAAATGTTTTCTTCTTGTGGGAATTATATGTAGACAAGCATAAAAATGATGTTTAATATCCTATTCAAAATATTTGGTTGGAGTTCATATTTTTGCAAGTTGATCTATGAAATTTTTAAAAGGTTTTTTTTTTAATTTCTCATGAAGTTTGAAGGTTCTACTAGCTATTATGAGATTTTTAGTGTGAACATCACATCCACTTGAAAGGGTGAAGTCTAAAAGATGATTTATTTCTTTCCTTATCAATTTTTTTATAAATTTCAAAAGAGACTTAAGCTCATTTTTCATCCTTCATCCAACAAGGGAGAAACCAAAGCTTATAAATGGACCATTTTAGAGGTTTTGACTCAAACTAAGAGAACAAAGTTAACACTTGGAAATTGGATTAATGAAAGAAAAGGGGTCCTTATGTTTCAGAAATTAAAAATGGGGTGTTGTGAAAGGCACAATAAGTATTATCTATCCAATGTTGATCCACCCATTGTTTCATGTAATTTTTGTGTTAGAATTAGATGTTAAGATTAAGGTGCTATTTACCTTGTAATTTTATGTATTATTAATGTGTCTCCAACACTCTCAGAAAGTTTCCTTAAACACCTAGGGTGTAATTGGAAATTAATATTATAATGTAGATTCTGTGAGAATTTTGACATTAGTTTTTATATTCATTAGTAAAGGAGGTGGATTTGACATGATGGTTTTGATTAGAGGTAAAAAATGAGTTTTGAAGGGGCTTGAAACCCTTTACAAAAAGGAACAGCTGAATCAAAAAGGGAACAACATTAAACAACCATCAACCATTTTTAGTAAATTTCTCAACTTATGCATGAAAATTGAGCAATTTGAGTATATTTGATGTTAGTGGGTCCAACATGAGTTGGGTGAAGATTTTTAACTCTTACCTTGGGATATGGGTCATTATAGAGGATTTTTAATTCAAAGATGTTATCTATTATTGGAATGGAGGTTATTTTTGTTATTTATGGCTTATTAGGAATTTTTTGTTTTGTTTTGAAGATACTCTTCATTTTGGATTTGGGAGTTTTTTCATTTTACCATGGTTTGATGGTGTTGTTTTGGTAAACTATTTTTGCTATTTATCTTATTTATTTATAAATTAAAGACATGAGTAAGTAGTTTCATGATATTGTTTATAGGTACACAAGTTTTTCCGAAGTGTTGTTAGAGTGAAGAGAGTGTTAGTGTGTGGATGTATCTCTCCTTTGAAGATTAATACATAATTTTCCTCTTTCTTGTGTGGATTTTTTTGAAATATTTTTCTCCACATAAATCCTATGTTGATATGGTTTGTTGATTTATTTCTTGCTATGGATCTATGCATCCACTTTAATAATATTATTAGAATCCTATTTAAAGAAACCAATTTTAGATTTTCATACACTTGTATAAGTTATTCTTGTAATAGTTTCACCTTGTTTTTCATCATTTAATATTAGAAATAATAGTTCTACATGGAGACAAATTCCTATCTATTAAGTTTTAATTTTTTTTTACTATATAGTGGGTGTAATGCCCCGCCAAGAAACCCCAAAGGATACTAATACATCTAACACTTATGGCACCAATTTTTTTTTAAGAGTACTAACATACATCATAATAATCATATATCACATGAAATGATACTAAACATGAACTACATATAAAAAATCCCTCAGGTTTACATGACTGCATTACTTTTCACAATAACATCATTACATCACATGGAAGGTAAGTATACACTAGTAACCATAAGATAACATGAAGATGGACAATACAATAATCATGGATTACAATATTACAATGCCGCTTCCCAACATGAATGGGAAAGATACAATAAAATGGAATGATACATTTGAAATGAAGGAGTACAAAGTTGCAATACTGGATCCAACTCTGGTTCAACAAAGGAGTCACTACAAGGTACAATTTCGCACTTCTCGATCGATGACTGGGGACCCAATGGGGTGCATAGCACATTCCACCCAGCCACGTGGACCCTAAGGCCCACCTCCTGTGCTAAGAGATGACAAGAAGGACCCCAACGATAACCATCATATAGAACAAGGATACAAGACTTCACAACAAGAACCAAAATAACATAAGGCAATCTCCAACACAAGATATAAACAACACAAGATGTGCCCACCATAAGGAATAACCAATAAAGCATCAACACACAAATGTCAACATTTGTTTCCAGAGGTCCAAGAAAAACTTAGAGGGAAACAAAGCATACAAGGTTGTTAAAGGGTGGAGTGTCATCGCAATGTTGCATGGGTTACCCTGGAAAATCTTCCTAGGCCCCGGCCCCCAACTTGGGTTACCCTAGTGATCTCTTACGAAACCCGGCCCCACATGCAATCCAATGCAGAATCAATTATCTTTCATAAAGACAAGATAATGATCTTGCCATTCCAGGCCTTCTCGACTCATTCCCAAGTCTGAACTAGCCCTTGAGTCTATGAGCGAGGCATAATTTATCTAGTTAAATATTTTAGACTACCTAATGTATTGATTTAGTTTTCACTTATTAAACTAACTCCACATGAGTTACCCAGACACCACCTTTTGTGTCGGCCCCCATCAAAAGCCACTCCCCACTAACAACATATCGCAAAAACACAAAAAGGGAAAGCTAACTTGCACAAGAAACCAATTTCAATAAATAACTGCAACAAGTGAGGCATACACCATCTCACGATAGAACTTCAAAGTAACAAAAACTACATTCAAGTGCAAGGCTCAAAGCCACATAAAAATAATCCAAGTGCAAGATCAACCTACATCTAATTAACAGAGTCATAAAAATCACCCACTATCAGGTGAATCATCATAAAACTCAAATAAATACTTCAAACTCGGTATGGGTTACCCAAGGAAAATCCTCTTAAGTCGTCGGACCCCCATACCAACTCTTGCAAGTAAAAATCATATCCCTTCAACCTCTGGAAGACTTAATCACTAACACAGTAGTTTCCCCATGGCAACTACATCAAGATCTCAAAAGATTATAGACCATCCACAATTTACAAATCAACAAATGAAGTCATCACAATAAAATCTCACTCAAGCAAATACCAACATAAACAACTCACAAAACCACAATCTTCCCAAGGGCTAATTGGCTCAAACGGAGTTCCTCCCATAAACAGTATCTCATAACCATTGCAAAACCCAAAATTCATCACAATAGCCAACGACAATGTCAACCAAAAAAACAAGTGATCACAACAACATGAAATTTACTTCTTTTTAAGCAACTCACAATACCTTTAACACAAACTATTTCAAGTGAAGTCTTTTATCCAACAATTGCAGTCATACTATATCTTTCATCACCCCTATGGAGAATGATTCGCTATAGGCAAAGGATGAATCAGTGGATCTACTCAATGATAACTAATTGATTATAAGAAACTTGATTAACTAAATTGAATTTTCATGCCATAACAATAGAAACTTCATCAGGATAAGCATTTCTATAATAAGGGTTTAGTCAAGCCACAACACCTATAACTCTCGTAAGACACAAGGGTATTCTTAACTCGAAATTGAGAGATTGATCAACTTAGAACAAATGTCTTCCATGCTTATCTTGGCTGAACTATATAATCCAATATACAACTTTTCTTATGGAATCCCTACTATTCTTTCACTAAGAGCAATCTTGAAATTAAAAGAAAAATCTACTACAATCTGATTTAAAGATGATCTATGGAATTTAACTTCCATTTTAACCCATGAACGACCTTGACGCAAGCCTATAATGAATGTACTTAACGGATTAAACTATAACCTATATCAAGTTCGACATCTTCTCGGAAAATCTTGTAAACATCATGAAGACACTGTTTCAAGAGAAAGTTTCAACCATGACCATCTTCCTAAAGTTGTTGGGGAAAATCTTAGAGTGGCTAAAAGGATTCTAGCATGTCGAAGAGGGTCAAAGCAAAGTATGGGAGAGAACGGATTGGCAGAAGAAGGCGACGGGGTACACTCCAGATTCAAGGCTTGTGCTTAATGTTGCGGCTATGTTGATTACCAATGGAATCAAAAGAATCACATAAATCTTTAAAAAAATTCTATTTTATTCAAGTGCTTTAGCTATGACGGATTGATAGAGGAATCTGGAAGATTATTTAAACCTCTACAACATTCTATTTTCATGGCCTTCAAATGTGACAAGTTGCCAAAGGAATCTGAAAGATATTTTAAACCTCTGCAGCCTTCTATGTCCAAGTGCTGCATCTATGAGTGGTTGTCAAAAGAATCAGATAATTTATTTAAATCTATACACCCTACCATGTTCAAGTGCGCCGTTGTGACAGGTTGACAATGAAATCAGGGTGATTATTTGAACCTTTACAGCATTCTATTTTCAAGTACAAAAGATGGGGTAGGTTGTGAATTGAATCAGAGAGGCTATCTAGTTTACTACACCTTTGCAAGTCTAAAAGTTGTAGTTGTGACGGGTTGCCAATGGTTTCAGGAAGGCTATTTAATTTTGTACAATACCTCAACTCTAAATGTTGTAACTGTGATAGGTTGCCAAGTATATTAGAAAATGAATATATTGGAATTTGGAAATATCGCCATCTACATGTATTTTATCATTATTTTCAAGTGCTGCAACTGTGATAGATTGCCAGTAAAATCTAGTAGGTTATTTAAACCTTTACAGTCTTCTATGTTCAAGTGTTGCATCTTTGAGAGATTCCCAATGAATCAGGGAGAAATAAGGTATCAATTGAAACAAGTACAAACCACCATTGACTACAAGATCCTCCAGTCTAAAAATCACCAAAACTACAAAGAGGAACTAATCTGACGATTAAATGTCACGTAGGAGCTGCGTTGATAAGCTAGAACGAGTGGGTTCAAGATATTGTTCTGACTTGCAAATAGAAAAGAGTTCGTCAAGGCTATGTGTATGCAAAGGAGTTGGCTTAGCTAGCAAAGGCAGCAGGGTATTTCCAGATTCAAGTCATAATTCCATTATAGAGGAAAAAGAATCATTTATCTAACTCTATTGTGAAAGGTTAGCAACAACACAGAAAAATATATTATGCTGAAAGAAGTCATATCCTTATTTGGATCTTAAACAACGTTGCATTAGGTATTATTTTGATAAATATTTATGCAGATGTGGTAGGTGTGATGAGGTTTAGTTGGTAAGGAGAATGACGACTGATAGAGAATTTAAAAGACACCCACGTGTAGACAGATAGAAGACCATAAAATGGTACATACTTCATATGTGTGAGACAAACCACGTTCTCAAACACAAGAGATCTAAGCACTAGTTGAGAAATCTGCTTGGAAAATTCTTTAAAAATAATGTAATAGTAAATCAAGCTCACATTGATGTCTTAGTGCCTAAATGAGAATGGTGGAATAGGCATAAAGGTAGAATGTGAAAGCATAGATATGGGACACAATCCAAAATATTGAAGAAGATTTATACGCATCAGGGTGCAATGAAGACTCAAATCAATTAACAAAGCATACCTTTTGAAAAAAGAGGAAGCTAATTTTGCACACTGGTCTACTTTATAATGACGGGATTACAGTTTATCTCTCATTGCTCTATCTCTCTCTCAGTCTGAAAGTGACTAGTAACAATTATGCCTCAATCTATTTTTTTTCCATGTCCCACAGAGACACTCAAAACTCCACACAAACTATGTTACGCATGTAACACACCAGATTCCTCAACCTTCGCCATCATGTACTCTACCTGGAATGGAAGGCACTTCCTCATAAAAACCCTTTATTGAATGGCTCATAATCAATCTCCTCCTGATTGAGAGGAGGAATGGGTATAGTGTTCTTCTTATCAATAGTAACCATAGGATTATCCTTTGAATCATACTCAATGAATCCTGCATCGACCCCCTTGGCAGTAGCATAAACCTCGTTCACTTCTCTTCCCCCCTGAACTACTACTCCCCGCGCCTATTTTTGGAGGAGTTAAGAAAAATCCCAATTCTCATGCATGTCCATTACACTTTTCATGCAGAACTCTTTGGAGTAAGCTTCTACACCCCTTACTTCATGCACATGCACTACTAAATTTGGTAAACAATTAAAGTCATCCCTTCCACATGCAAAGTTGTTACAAACTAACACTCGTGCATATAAATGCATTTAATTGTATTCCAAATTAACAATTTTCAAAAATTATTTTATTCATTCTTTCATATCGTTAGCATCTAATTCAATTATCTAAAGGATTTTAACCTTAATAATCTTATTTTGATGTATTGATTAATCAAAGTACTAATAACCAGGTTTAAATCAAATGAGCTAAATACCCGACCATAAAACAAGTCACAACAATACTAATGGACTACCCGAACAACACCAATAAGGTGAAATATGGAGGGCATTACATTCTCCCCCCCTTTTCTTCGACTTACTCCTGGAAGTTAGAAAATAAAAGAAAATGTACGCAAACAAAAACTACATCAATTTCAACAATAACATCATGACATAATCAACTAACGAAAAACATCCAACAAAACAACTGTCAAAACATGAAAAATATACCGACAGGGTTACACGGTGAAGGTAATCATCCTTGTCAAGGATGATGGCAAGGTTGGGGAAACTTTCTTGTCAACTCTATTTTTCCACATTATTCCCATTGGGTTTCATGAGGCTCGCCTAGTCCTGCCAGAGCAGGTGGAATCGAGGCTTACTACCTACAATCCTGCATAAAAGCAAACATTGTGTACACCATATATATATCAAATCAACCTAGTGTAGAGGGAATTGTCGTGTCGTATGCCTCTCATGAATGAGTGATACGACATTGTCCTTCTAACACTCTATAATTAGTGATACATCATAAACAATCATCAATAACAATTACTAATCAGATGCAACCATAGTATTAAATTCACTTGTTAAACATAACCAATTAATTACCTTCATCATCAAGATTCGAAGCCGACTACCTAAAAATCATAAACTAAGATGGAAACATAACACATTAGCACCAGTTATTCATGCTAATTCATTGCCAAGATACACATTTCTGGTTAAACTTCATCATTTAAACATCATGTACTACATTCTATTCATTACTCAATGCAAAATCTCACAATATATGTGTCACAAGATCATAATTTATGGCCTTTTCAGAAACAGAAACATAATTATCACTTCAAAACACACATAATTTCAGATTTAACACACATACACCGGATACACACTCAAATTCACTTCACACCAGAGACACCACAAAGCAACTTAAGGGTAACACAAGAGTTCCAAAATGCATTTCCAGTAGGAAGGATATCGGTGCATTGTGCACTACACCGAGGGTCCTATCCATTCCACCGGATTTCTGCACCATTGAACCTACATCACCCAGAGACAAACTAGGGCAACCAAGTATAGACTACACAAACAGACTGACACACCCTTACGAGTACGAGCATCTAGGTCAACACAATGGGCTCATAGTGCCTCAGTGTATGAACCTATGCTCTGATACCAAGCTGTAATGCCCCACCAAGCAACCCCAAAGGATACTAATACATCTAACACTTATGGAACCAATTTTTTTTTAAGAGTACTAACATACATCATAATAATCATATATCACATGAAATGATACTAAACATGAACTACATATAACAAATCCCTCGGGTTTACATGACTGCATTGCTTTTCACAACAACATCATTACATCACATGGAAGGTAAGTATACACCAGTAACCATAAGATAACATGAAGATGGACAATACATTAATCATGGATTACAATATTACAATGCCGCTTCCCAACATGAATGGGAAAGATACAATAAAATGGAATGATACATTTGAAATGAAGGAGTACAAAGTTGCAATACTGGATCCAACTCTGGTTCAACTCAGGAGGCACTGCAAGGTACAATTTTGCACTTCTCAATCGATGACTGGGGACCCAATGGGGTGCATAGCACGTTCCACCCAACCACATGGACCCTAAGGCCCACCCCCTATGCTAAGAGATGACAAGAAGGACCCCAACGATAACCATCATAAAGAACAAGGATACAAGACTTCCCAACAAGAACCATAATAACATAAGGCAATCTCTAGCACAAGATATAACCAACACAAGATGTGCCCAACATAAGGAATAACCAATAAAGCATCAACACACAAATGCCAACATGTGCTTCCAAAGGTCCAAGAAAAAATTAGAGGGAAACAAATCATACATGGTTGTTAAAGGGTGGAGTGTCATCGCAATGTTGCATGGGTTACCCTGGCAAATCTTCCTAGGCCCCGGCCCCCAACTTGGGTTACCCTAGTGATCTCTTACGAAACCTGGCCCCACATACAATCCAATGCGGAATCGATTATCTTTCATAAAGAAAAGATAATGATCTTGCCATTCCAGGCCTTCTCGACTCATTCCCAAGTCTGAACTAGCCCTTGAGTCCATGAGCGAGGCATAATTTATCTAGTTAAATATTTTAGACTACCTAATGTATTGATTTAGTTTTCACTTATTAAACTATCTCCACATGAGTTACCCAGACACCACTTTGTGTGCCGGCCCCCATGAAAAGCCACTCCCCACTAACAACATATCACAAAAACACAAAAAGGGAAAGCTAACTTGCACAAGAAACCAATTTCAATAAATAACTGCAACAAGTGAGGCATGCACCATCTCACAATAGAACTTCAAAGTAACAAAAACTACATTCAAGTGCAAGGCTCAAAGCCACATAAAAATAATCCAAGTGCAAGATCAACCTACATCTAATTAACAGAGTCATAAAAATCACCCACTATCAGGTGAATCATCATAAAACTCAAATAAATACTTCAAACTCAGTATGGGTTACCCAAGGCGAATCCTCCTAAGTCGTCGGACCCCCATACCAACTCTTGCAAGTAAAAATCATATCCCTTCAACCTCTGCAAGACTTAATCACTAACACAGTAGTTTCCCCATGGAAACTACATCAAGATCTCAAAAGATTATAGACCATCCACAATTTACAAATCAACAAATGAAGTCATCACAACAAAATCTCACTCAAGCAAATACCAACATAAACAACTCACAAAACCACAATCTTCCCAAGGGCCAATTGGCTCAAATGGAATTCCTCCCATAAATAGTATCTCATAACCATCGCAAAACCCAAAATTCATCACAATAGCCAACAAAAATGTCAACCAACAAAACAAGTGATCACAACAACATGAATTTACTTCTTCTTTTTAAGCAACTCGCAATACCTTTAAAACAAACTATTTCAAGTGAAGTCCTTTATCCAACAATTGCAGTCATACTATATCTTTCATCACCCCTACAGAGAATGATTCGCTATAGGCAAAGGATGAATCAGTGGATCTACTCAATGATAACTAATTGATTATAAGAAACTTGATTAACTAAATTGAATTTTCATGCCATAACAATAGAAACTTCATTAGGATAAGCGTTTCTATAATAAGGGTTTAGTCAAGCCACAACGCCTATAACTCTCGTAAGACACAAGGGTATTCTTAACTCGAAATTGAGAGATTGATCAACTTAGAACAAATGTCTTCCATGCTTATCTTGGCTGAACTATATAATCCAATATACAACTTTTCTTATGGAATCCCTACTATTCTTTCACTAAGAGCAATCTTGAAATTAAAAGAAAAATCTACTACAATCTGATTTAAAGATGATCTATGGAATTTAACTTCCATTTTAACCCGTGAACAACCTTGACACAAGCCTATAATGAATGTACTTAACGGATTAAACTATAACCTATATCAAGTTTGACATCTTCTCAGAAAATCTTGTAAACATCATGAAGACACTGTTTCAAGAGAAAGTTTCAACCATGACCATCTTCCTAAAATTGTTGGGGTGAATCTTAGAGTGGCTAAAAGGATTCTAGCATGTCGAAGAGGGTCAAAGCAAAGTATGGGAGAGAACGGCTTGGTAGAAGAAGGCAAAGGGGTACACTCCAGATTCAAGGCTTGTGCTTAATGTTGTGGCTACGTTGATTACCAATGGAATCAAAATAATTACATAAATCTTTAAAAAAATTCTATTTTATTCAAGTGCTTTAGTTATGACGGATTAACAGTGGAATATGGAAGATTATTTAAACCTCTACAACATTCTATTTTCATGGCCTTCAGATGTGACAAGTTGCCAAAGGAATCTGAAAGATATTTTAAACCTTTGCAGCCTTCTATGTCCAAGTGTTGCATCTATGAGTGGTTTTCAAAAGAATCAAAGAATTTATTTAAATCTATACACCCTACCATGTTCAAGTGTGCCGCTGTGACAGGTTGACAATGCAATTAGGGCGATTATTTGAACCTTTACAACATTCTATTTTCAAGTACAGAAGATGGGGCAGGTTGCAAATTGAATCAGAGAGGCTATCTAATTTACTACACCTTTGCAAGTCTAAAAGTTGCAGCTTTGACGGGTTGCCAATGGTTTTAGGGAGGCTATTTAATTCTTTACAATACCTCAATTCTAAATGTTGTAACTGTGATAGGTTGCCAAGTATATTAGAAAATGAATATATTGGAATTTGGAAATATCGCCATCTACATGTATTTTATCATTATTTTCAAGTGTTGCAACTGCGATAGATTGCCAGTAAAATCTAGCAGGTTATTTAAACCTTTATAATCTTCTATGTTCAAGTGTTGCATCTGTGAGAGATTCCCAACAAATTAGGGAGAAATAAGGTATCGATTGAAACGAGTACACACCACCATTGACTACAAGATCCTCCGGTCTAAAAATCACCAAAACTACAAAGGAACTAATCTGATGATTAAATGTCACATAGGAGCAGCGTTGATAAGCTAGAACGAGTGGGTTCAAGATATTGTTCTGACTTGCAAATAGAAAAGAGTTCGTCAAGGCTATGTGTATGCAAAGGAGTTGGCTTAGCTAGCAAAGGCAGCAGGGTATTTCCAGATTCAAGTCATAATTCCATTATAGAGGAAAAAGAATCATTTATCTAACTCTATTGTGAAAGGTTAGCAACAACACAGAAAAATATATTATGCTGAAAGAAGTCGTATCCTTATTTGGATCTTAAACAACATTGCATCAGGTATTATTTTGATAAACATTTATGCAGATGTGGTAGGCGTGATGAGGTTTAGTTGGTAAGGAGAATGATGACTGATAGAGAATTTAAAAGACACCCACATGTAGACAGATAGAAGACCATAAAATGGTACATACTTCATATGTGTGAGACAAACCACGTTCTCAAACACAAGAGATCTAAGCACTAGTGGAGAAATCTGCTTGGAAAATTCTTTAAAAACAATGTAATAGTAAATCAGGCTCACATTGATGTCTTAGTGCCTAAATGAGAATGGTGGAATAGGCATAAAGGTAGAATGCGAAAGCATAGATATGGGACACAATCCAAAATATTGAAGAATATTTACATGCATCAGGGTGCAATGAAGACTCAAATCAATTAACAAAGTGTACCTTTTGAAAAAAGAGGAAGCCAATTTTGCACATTGGTCTACTTTATAATGACGAGATTATAGTTTATCTCTCATTGCTCTATCTCTCTCTCAGTCCGAAAGTGACTGGTAACAATTATGCCTCAATCTTTTTTTTTTTCCATGTCCCACAGAGACACTCAAAACTCCACACAAACTGTGTTAGGCATGCAACACACCAGAATCCTCAACCTTCACCATCATCTACTCTGCCTGGAATGGAAGGCACTTCCTCATAAAAACCCTTTATTGAATGGCTCATAATCGATATCCTCCTGATTGAGATTAGGAATGGGTACAGTGTTCTTCTTTTCAATAGTAACCATAGGATTATCCTTCGAATCATACTCAATGAATCCTGCATCGACCCCCTTGGCGGTAGCATAAACCTTGTTCACTTCTCTTCCCCCCTGAACTACCACTCCCCGCGCCTATTTTTGGAGGAATTAAGAAAAATCCCCATTCTCATGCATGTTCGTTACACTTTTCATGCAGAACTCTTCGAAGTAAGCTTCTACACCCCTTACTTCATGCACATGCACTACTAAATTTGGTAAACAATTAAAGTCATCCCTTCCATGCAAAGTTGTTACAAACTAACACTCATGCATATAAATGCATTTAATTGTATTCCAAATTAAAAAAATTCAAAAATTATTTTATTCATTCTTTAATATCGTTAGCATCTAATTCAATTATCTAAAGGATTTTAACCTTAATAATCTTATTTTGATGTATTGATTAATCAAAGTACTAAGAACCAGGTTTAAATCAAAAGAGCTAAATACCCGACCATAAAACAAGTCACAACAATACTAATGGACTACCCGACCAACACCAATAAGGTGAAATATGGAGGGCATTACAGTGGGAGCTTTTACATTGTGTGGTTTTATAGATTTGAGGAAAGGATTTTAAACCATGGCTTCTACTTTCTATATGGATATTGAGAAATTCAATGATACTATATATGATATGTAGAAATTGAAGATGGAAGATCTCATTAAATAAAGAGATTAGCGGTTACTTGTTTCACAAGTCAAAAATCCATCTAATATGTTTGATTAAGATTGATCAAAACCAAACAAGAAGGAATGAGAAACCATACAATTGTGTCTTGAAGATTCTATCCTCTTGAATATTTCTAAGGAGACTATTGCATTCAATTTGTGGAAGAGGATAGGTGATATATGTCAAACCAAAGGTCTTACTAATAAGTTATACCTCAAGATAATATCATATTTATTAAAAATAAAAGATTGTGATTTTATTAAAAATCATTTGAATTTTTTTAATTTGGTTATAACTTAGTTTGCTTATATATATGTTAAGTTGGAAGAGGAAGATTAAAGCATCTTATTAATCTCCTATTTACATAATACCTGGGGAAAATTTAATTGTTGCCATTAATGGTAGTGGTGCAGAGCTAAAAATGGATAATATTATTGCTACTCTTAGATGAAGAGGTAAGAAAATTCATAAATGAAAGCTTGATAGAGTTTTACATGTATAAGAAAGGGCCAAATAAAAAGGAAGATCGGAAATTGTCAAACCCCAAGGGATAAGAATAAGAAAATATAGTATAATAGAAATTGTCAAACCCCAAGGAAGTAGAGTAAAATATAGTGCAAGATGAATTTTGCAAAACCTTTTCATTTCCCAACAAAATTATAATAATGTAAGTTACAAAATATGAAGGAAATACTTTATCACAAATAGAAGAAGTTAAAAATATATGTGAAGATAGGATATATTAGACCATCTCATGAAAAGTAAGAATAGTTTGGAAACTTATAGTATAGACATATAAGATAGATACTCTATTACAAAATTTATTTTATTCTATAAGAAAAATAAGATGTGGATGAGGAAGAAGATGCTAAAAAAATGGAAGTAAAAGTTGATGAAGGAGAAAGGTAGTCACTACCAATGCACTAGAAAATGAATAATTTAATCAAACTTTAAGAACAAAATAGGATAATATAGAAATCAAAGGAAGCCTTAAAATTGTTAAAATTGGAGACTATTAGAATGATAAGTAGGTCATGCAAGTTGTAGAGATACTAAGAGAATATGAAGATTTATTTCCATATACTTTCAATAATATTAAGGGCATTACTTGGAGGATTTTATAGTAAAATATAGAGAAAAATACCCTACAAACTTAATTCTAACATAAAATCTAGAGTCAAGAATAATTTAGACAAAATGCCAACTAGTGGTATAATCAAACTGGTAGAGGATGCTCAATGGATAATCTCTATGATGGTACAAAAAATAAAATATGTGAAATAATGGTGTGTGTTGACTTTAGGGAACTCAATAAGGCTTGTGTATATGATCCCTTCCCCACATCATTTATAGAAGAGGTGCTTGAATTAGTAGTAGGTGGGGGAGTTAATTCTTTTAAACAAATGGTTTTTAAGGTAAAATTAGATTTAAAAAATTAGGAAGGTGTATAAGGGGAATAATGGGAAGTGATTAAAGATTACAATTAAAGAAATTAGGGTTAGAAAAACATCAAGAGTCCACAAAATAAAGATCAATTAAACCCATTAACAAATGAAGTTGAATGCAATGCACAAATCAAAAATGTAATTCTAATTAAGATCTAAATATTCAAAGACATGCAAACCTTGTACTCCATTGTTTGGAATTATGCCGATTTGATATGTGGATTGCTCAATTGTGCATAACCCATGTTACAAAAGCTTGGTTGATGATGATATTGATCACAAATACTCAAAATGATAAAGAAATGCTCACAAAAGAATATCAATTTCTCATGATAATCGTGAATGGTTTTGATGAAGGATGAAGGTTATTTTATCTAAATATAGATATTTGATGAAAGGTGGAGATTGAAGGATAAAGATCAATGGATGAGATTATATCAAGAGATCAAGGGTGGAGGACTAATGAGAGCTTGATTTAACTAAAAATATCTCTTTATTTCAAGGAAAATAGTTTGGGATATTTTGGAGGGAAGATATTTTAAAAATGGACTATGCCATTGCAATTTGGAGGAAAAATTAGTAATTAAATAATTAAACCATTATTTAATTGTGAGGTGAGAGGGAAATTAAGATTTAATTAAATAATTGAAGTTATTTAATCAAAGTGAGGAGATAGAAATTTGAATTTAATTAAATAATTCAAAATTATTTAATTAATTTGAAAAGAGCAAAATTGATGAATTTTAATGAATTTTAATGAATTAATGAATTAATCAAATAATATTAATTATTGAATTAATAGAAGAAAATAATTAATTTAATCAAATAATTAAAAATTAATGAATTAGGAGATGATGAGGAAAATGATGGAAAATAGCGAATTATGAGTGTGTAATGCGTTTAGAAAAAATTAGGTGTCTATATTTTGCTCCTCTTTGAGACAATGTACTTGTCATGTTTCAAAGACATGATGTTGATTAGAAAAAAATTGATGTCCCATTATGCCTCAATGGATGAAGGAATGATGGAAGGATGGCAGGCTGCCCCCTTGAGAGGTCGGTCAAAAAATATAATTTTTAGATTGGGATCACAACATGATGATAGGATAGGTTTAGTGAAGAAGAGGAGAAAATTAGGTCCTAGGAGGCCAAGAAAGTGATCAAGAAAGATGGGAAAGTCAGGAAAATAAGATGAAGGGGGTGGGATGGATAAAAACCTAGGGTTTTGGGGTCATTTTCAATTCATTTACACCTTGAGAGTTTAAAATTTCTAGAGCTCATAGCCATTTTGGTTCACAAACACCTTCTAGAAATGGCTCACATTCCACATGCCCCACATCGTGTTGATGTAGTCCACTAGTTCTAGTGGCCTACTGGAGTAGACCCCCTAGTGTGTACTTAGCCTTTGTGCCTTTGCACATAGTCTTAGGCACTTTAAATGCTAGCTAAAGGTAAGGCATCAAATGCATTGAGTTAGACTTGAGACTTCTAAAACCTAATGTGATGTGATTGAACACTGAAATGACACATTTGATTTTAGAGCGATGCTTCTGCATAAGCGAGTCACTTCAAGATTTTTGGTTCGATTTTGACTAATGCAAAGATGAATTTTTTAAAATAATCTCACTTTTTATATTTACCATGTGACAATTTTAGAAAAGGCTCACTTATGATTGCGCTAAAGTGGTACTTTTGAAAAAATCTCACTTTTGACTTAGGGTATTCACACTAGGATTTTAAAAAAATTCAACAAATTGATGTTGTGGGTGCTATGCTTGCAATTAGTGCTTGATCCCATCTTTTCGAGGGAGTGATGAACCATGGTACTAGACCAAATGGCTCATCTGACAAAGATGGATGTCGAGTTCCTCAACATGATCAATTTGTATCATATAGCTTACATGCCTAAGATCAAGGCACATCACATGTTCATGATAGTGATCATGGATTAGTGACACTTAGACATTGCTACCTTCAAATTCCCTACAAGAGAGGTGACATCCACCTTGAAGGATGTGTGGCACATTCTAAGGGTTCCCATTCATGGAGCTAAGGTTTCTTATGAGTCGGATTCAGGTGTGGAGGCTTTGGAGAGGGTCTTTCTTAATGATGAGCTCGAGATAAACAACAAGCATATTGATCTGAGGAAGTATAACAATGCTATAGATGGTTTAGGGGATTCTCGATCAGATGGGGTTGAGTACTCAAGAGGATGATCGAGGATGCTAGGGTTTATGCATGCGTCCATACATCTTGGCACACTTATATCATTATATGCACTAGGTTGTGTATCAACATGCTACTAGTTCATCAGCTAATATGACCTTGCTCCACATCTAGGCATGGGAGCTTATTTTAATGACACGACCTATTAGAGAGGCCATTCAATTAGTGGGTTATCCATTTGTTTACATATATGATACCTTTTTGACATAGTGCAGATTAGGAGATCTTGATTATTGGAATCATATTATTGATGATATTGATGAGTTTAGGTGGTGACCATGGATTTGATGTGAGGCATGGGATGATGACAATGTCCACCTTCCCTTTTGTAGATAGACCTAATGGATGATTGGGAGGACACCATATGTTCTCAAGAGATTCCTTCCAAATAAGGCTAGACACCAATTTGGGGAGACCCAAGATGTCCTTGCAGTTGATTATCATGCACTATTTCCCTAGACACAGCGAGAGATAGTAGATTAGGGACCCATGTTGGTCCCATAGATAGTGGTTACATAGGTTCTATAGTTGGCATCGGTGTAGTGGTTATGGAAATATGGGGTAGAGGACCCAAAGGTGACAGGTGACTATGATTCCTAGTGGATCCTGCAAAGACCTCTTAAATTCACACATCCTGATGGTAGAGCGGTGGTATCTCAGAGGAGGAGGGGAGGACCGAGGCAAGTAGAGCCCATTGTCAACAGTAGAGAGTAGAGGTTGAGATCCCTATGGTGAAGGATAGATGGTAGAAAAAGGTGGGGGAGTAGAGATGGGGTGACAATGTGATGCCCCTAGGGGTAGGCCCTGATGATGTCAAACTTTAGGTTACCCTCATGGAGAGAGACTAGACTAGATGAGAGACAGATGGTTATCGAGCTGGGTAAGATAGCCTGACCATTCACTTAATCTAAAGGACAATTGAGAGAGATTAGAGGGTGATGGAAAGGAATACTGAGATTGTCCGAAGATAGCAGGTAGAGGCTCAATTGACTCAGGTCACAATAAAGTGAGATACTAAGAGGGCTAAGACATAGTAGCTGGAGGCTTCAAGATAGGGTGTTATGATCCTAATGGTGGATCATATCAAGGATATCAAGCTTCTTAAGCAGGAGGCTACATATTGGTTGTGTGCAAGAAGTTGAGACCACTTTTTGGTCATTTAGTGGAAGTGTTTTCCCTTATTTTCAGAATTCGACATATTTGACCTTAAAATTTGAAGAACTTAGAGATGGAATCTTGAAAAAAATCACTAATTAAAAAATGTAATTAGAGTCTAGTTTCCAAATATGTAATTTGTTTCAATACCTAGATGATACAAATTGATTTTGAATAGGCATTTCTAAAACCATTGTTTAAAAGTAACTCTTTTTACCATACCATGCATGTGTACATCATTCATATTTTGATCCAAATAATCACATTTTTCTAAATCCTTCTGGGAAAAGATTTGTAACTCACTGAAGCACACTTTCCATATTTTTTGTAATTTTTTATTGAATATATTTTTTGTTAATTTTTTTTTTGCCATATTTGGTGTTTTGAAAAATCATCGTGTACATGCATAAGATGACCTAAAATTATCATTTTTTTATTTTTATTTTTAAATTGAAAGAATTTTATGAAGTACGCTTTCATACAATTTGTTTTTCAAAAAATGGTGTTAATAAAAAGTTATTAAAATACTAAAAAACCCTGATAATTCAAGTTTATGGATTTGTTTCATCAAAAATTAATTGAAAAATAGAAAAAGTAATCCAATTGTTAAAAAAAAAATACATATTGGAATCTACACTGTCTCATCTATAATGGATTTTAATTTCGTCTAAAAATTCTACAAAAGATGTCTTCAGACATATACCCAAGGTCACTATTTTCTTGTGACATTGCCAAGACCTTTAATTTGTAGGTCAAACTAGGTCCAGGGGCTAGGTTTGGGTCCCCAACCCTTTTCCCAAACCGAAAAAAAAGCACAAACCCGACCAAAAATTCATATTTTAAAAAATGGGATCATGTTCTAAAATGGGATCTTGTTTCATAAAAAAATATTTTTTCATGCTTCTACGAAACGGGATCCCGTTTTGAAAATTTTCCAAAAATGGAAACTTTCCAAAAATGGAATTTTTTCAAAATGGGATCCCAATTTGAAAAGTTTTCAAATGGGACCCTATTTTGAAAATTTTCCAAAAATGGAAACTTTTTAAAACGAGATCCTGATTTTAAAAAAAGTAGGATCCTGTTTTAGTTTTAGGTTTGGGATCACAAACCTAAATGGGATCCCATTTATTAAAAAACAGGATTTTGTTTTGTTGAACCCAATTTTGGGATTTTGGCTAAGGCAAAAACTTCAATGTTTCATGGACTCAACTTTGTGCATCTACCCTACTACTACACCCTCTATGAGGTGGTGATACCTGCAGACTAGAGACAACTAAGATTCTTAGCGAAGAGTGCATTATCATAGTCTTATAGATTAGATGGTGGATTTATAGATTGGCCCTCACAGGTGCAACAACCTTCTCAACAACCATAGGGAGTAGGTGGTCAAGAAATGCAACAACAAGTACTTGGGGCTTAACAACCTTCGACACAATAGGAATCTCCTCTTCATCCTCCTAGTCAAGAAAATGAATCAAAGACTTCAAACTTTTTTAATAAATACATGAAAGTGTATTTGTAAAAATCATCAATTAAGGTCAAAAAATATCAAGCTAAAGATAGATGTGGAAATGGTCTAGCCAAATCACTATGTGCCAAATCCAAAATCTATAAAGCTCTCCAAACTTTTCCTTTTTCAAATTTCTCTTTTGGATAATTTCCAAGAATTCATTCCTAAAAAACACAATAAAAAAACTAAATTATAGACAATCTTGTAACCATGTTCTACTGATTGAGCTACTACAAGTAGCAGTAGTTCAAGTGGCCAAACTATTGATTTTGTAAATTTCTCACTTCATCAAAATGAGTGAGTAAAATAGACAAAGGGGGGTCAAGAACAAAGTGAAGAAAGAAGAAAGAAAAATTTGTGATTGATGATCTTATCTCCCAACTATAACTACAAAATTACTATGCAAATAATGAGTTACCACTAAATTAAGAGAAAACTAAACCCACTTGTTTGAACCTATGTGAGTTATTTGATATACTAATAGGAAATTAGTTGATAATGAGGGTATGCAAAGAAAATCTTGAAATGTGTCATCCCCCACATCAGCAAACCCTTTCCCACACACCTCAACAGGAGTGGCATCACCCATCAAAATGGAAGGTATAGTACATGTCTCCAAAGATGTAAGTTCAACCTTGGATGAAGCCATGTGGTGCAAGGAACCTAAATCAAGAACCCAAGTAGATGGTGGAGAAGAAACTACTACAAGGGCCTCACCCTTTCCTTTTCCCTTTCTATTATCTTGTGCCTTGTGAGACCCCTCATCTGAACTATTTTTTACTGATTTTGGAACACTGAAATTATTCTTTTCAAGAATATGTGCCAAGTGATCAACTTTTTTCTTCAAACATTTATTCTCATCATGAATAGGTCTTTTACAATAGGCACATTTACCCTTCTCTTTCTTACAATTGTCATCATTTGAATATGAGGTCTCATTAGCTCCATTTGGGGTAGCTGGTTTATGATCTTTCTTCTCCTTTCTATTTTTCCATTTCTTATCCTTGTTGTTACTAATTTTTCCCCACTATTATTTTATTCCTCAGTTTGCAGCTAGGACATGTGATTTAGAGGATTTTAGAGTTCCCATCTAGATTATCTTATCTTGCTCCTATGTGAGAGAAATTAAAAAATCATCTAAATATGGCATGGTGGATTTAGTTCCAAATGCATCTTTAGTAGCATAGAAGCTAGAAAAAATATTGAATATTCATAACTTAGCTTAGAGAGAATACTAAGTATCATTTTTTATCTTTCTTTTCAATTCCACATTATTTTAACTACAACCTTACTAATTTCAATTTTGTGAATAAATGTTGGATTGTGTAAAAGTTTTCTACACTTAGAATGATGTGTTTATTTTCCAACATATAACCCCTCATAGAATTCTGAGTTCCAAATAGTGTTTCTAGCTTAGTCTAGATTTCATTTGGTGTATTCAAAGATTCAATATGAAAGAGAAAATCAAGAGAAAAAAACAAACAAAAATTTCCATATGCTTCATCACATCTATTGAACCACTTAGAATTTTATTCATATTTAACATGTTTAGTTTCTCATCCCATTTTTATTCTAAGTAAACTAAGGGTTCTTAAGTGGATTGTCATGCGAGATTTCCACTCAAAATAGTTGTAAGCAATTAAAATAGGAACTATTGTTTAAGCCATGATGCAAAAATGTAGAAAGAAGTGTTGAAATAAAGAGGACACAAGAACACCAATACACCCCCACCCTTTTCACTAGTATTAACAATCAACACCCCCCCTAAAGATTGCAAGGTTGTTGGCACTTTATAGTTTAGTGTGTTACCAAAGCTTTTTCAAATATAATTATTACTAGGCCCACAATGGCCAAAATTATAAATTATGATACAAAATGAAATTGATACAAAATATGGAAATATCCCTATTGTTGTGTTGTGCTCTTCAATACCTTTCCAATGTGTATTCATTTCTAAAAAATAAAGTTTTTGGGAACAAGATATGGCTAGTTTAAGGAAAAATACAATACCAATTTCAACCTTCAAAATCAAAGAGAAAAAGAAAAAAATATTGATCAAACCTCTGTGGATAGAAATTTCTCGTCTCCAACTTTCCATTGATATCTAATTTTCCAAAAATTGATATCTAGAGCAAAAGTTATGCATGTTTGAAAAAATGTCCAATTTGTTTTCCATATTTGTTATTCAAACCCCTGCTTATAATTGTGTCAAATGATCTCTAAATTGGATGAAATAAAAGTCAATATTAACTTTCTTAAGCATCCTAGATGCGTTGGAATTTCCAAAAATGCTACCATTATAACTAGAATTATTACAATCACCCAAATCTTGCAAACACATATGCAAAATGAAAAGTTTATCAGATCTTCATAAATCCTTTTTGATTCTCCAAATCGTTCAAAAACCCATGCAAAGAGCATACAACATGTTTTGTAAGATCTCACTTAATAAGCTCAAACTCTCGATTAGCAATATACAAACTCAAAATTCTCAAAACAAATCCTTTCATACCATGTTAGAAATTTGAAATAATTGATAACCCACAAAATTTTATGAGAAATTTTAAGCTCCATAAATTGGAAAAACATAAACAATGCAAGCTAGAGACTCTAAGAGATCTACAATGTCATCATGATTGAATTGCATTAAGAGCTTCCAATATGCAAAATTATACAATAGAAAATGGATACAAATACAAGCTAGGTAGCGAGTTTATATATATCTAAGGAGAGGATGGGGGTGGAAAATCCAACCAATAGGGAGAGATCACCAATATTAAATAACTTTAGTGATCAAAATAATAAATGCTCCACCCTTTTAGGATGGTGACACCTCATCACCTTATCTCCTAGTTATTAAATAATTAAATTCATTTTCCCATGACTAAGAGAAAATAAATTAACCCACTAGAAAAATAAAACCCTACACTAATATGTAGATTGTAAGGAAAGGAAATGGTTGGGTTAATATTTTCCCATTTGATTTAGGATTTATATAGAGAAACTTATCCATGTAATTTATTTATTTAAACAAGGATTTAAAATTCTTTTTCTTTTACCTTTGAAAAATAGATTATCTCTATATATATTTTTCAAATTTGAAAACATATTTTTATATGCATGGTAGATTTATGAAAAAATATTCAATTTACATTATATGTTTTTTTTAATTTATTAATTAACATGTATTTTACTAAACAAACACAAAATAAATGTAGTGTGTCCAAGATTTTTAAAATGGTGTAAGAATTGGTTTCATCATGCTTAATGAGATGGTAATTGCATGATTTTAAGTCGAGAGGCTTCCTACAGTCACATAAGGATTGAAAAACCTAAGTACATTTTTATTTTTTGCATTTATTTTGACGTGTAAGTGGCTGACACAATGACTAGCGTGAAGTGATAGCGGAATACTTGCATTACACAAATGGTGAGAGTGGAAGAGTCACCATAGCCAACAAGAGTGGAAATGTTACCATATACAAATTATAAGGAGAAGTTGTGCATGATGTATGCTATTGTGTGCTTTGCTCTATTCCGTACATTTAGTTTCAATTTCTATTGTTGTTACCTACGATGCCATTGAGATATTTTCTATTGTGTGATTTGCTTTGTCAATAGTAATCTTTCTTCTACTAGCTATAGGATAAATGAGAGAAATTTAGAATAGCAAGGTATGGTTTCTTATTTAGAGGCACATTTACAATTTTTTATTTTTTGAGATTAGTTGAATGATCTACTTTGCATGAGATCAGATTGACAGATGAAACAAAGTTTTTTTATTTGATCTCTATGTTTTGTTCTTTTCTTTTTATAAGGGTTTTCAGATCAAACATGGAGATTTTAGCTTGTACAAAAGGGGATTTTTGAGCAATAGAAGAGAAGAGGCAAAGCAAGTAAACATTTTTTATAGATGTCTATGTAGAAGATTGTTCTGATCTGTCATGAGTTGTTTTGCAGAGAAGTGATAAGATAAATACAAAAATGAGATTTGCATACTGTGTAAGTGTTGATGCAGGCACTCTATGGCACCCTCATATTGGCTAATGAAGATGTTATTACAAAGGGTGTGGGTGGAGAGCAAATGGAGATTCATGGATGGTGCCACCAATTGTTATATTTGGTGCCATATCTCAAGGCTTTTATATAAGATATTGGAAGGTCCCTTTCTCTTTCTTTCTTTTTGTAACTTAATTGCAACTTGTAAGCTAACTTATTTATTGTTATTTTTATTCTAAAATTTAAAACAAATTTCTTTGTTTTTGGTTTATAACAAGATCTTGGAAGTGCCTTGGAAGACTTTGGGCCTTTTGATAGGGAAATAGTTGCACAAAATGGAGCTTAGTAACTTTTTCCAAATTTTATGTCTACCATTTGTACTATTCCTTTGTATATCTGAATACCAACAACACGAATGGGATAATTTATCTCTATGTTTATTTGCAATTTTTTTACACAAATAGTTTCTTGGATAATTTCAAATAGTTTCTATGTTTATGGGATAATTTCTTGGAAAAACTATTTGTGTTGCATGCAGGTCTACCAGGATAGTTGCAACTACATTTGACAAAATCCCTCTATCCTTTATGCTTTGATGGATGTTCATATTCTATTCCAAAGCTCCCATTTTCAAATACATAGGGAGGATGTTAGGGAAGATGATAGGAAGGTCATGGAATTTGGTTTTACACTTGCCAATTGCATTTGCATGAAATTTTCTCTAACCTTTTTAAGGAATCCATTTTTTGAATGAAATAATTATAAAAGAGGATGAAAAGAAAGGGCATTCAGAATTATGTTGTAAATTTGAGTTATATATAACAATGTTAAGCAAGGGAAGTTGAATTCAATTAGGGAAAATATATATTTTTTATTATGTTGAATATATTTTCTTTTTCTTTTGAAAATTATATTGATAAAATAGAATTTACATATATTTATAATATAAAGATCTCAAGATTGTCATAACTATCAATAAAGTCTCATATGTTTTTGATTAGATAAGCAGGGAAAGGGCCCTAATCTGATGGTTACAACCACACAAACAAAAAGGAAAAATAGGGTTGGAAACAACACCACCAGCCAACATAAAAAACATCCAGGTGGCATGCAAGCCATATATCATAACCATAACCATAGACCAACCATAATTAATCAAAAAAATAAAGTTACTGCTAGAGTACTTAAAGCTACATAGACCATTAATCAAATCCACCATGTACCAACAAGTCCTAAACCATAACAAAGCTATTATGAAAAAGCAGTTTGGAATCTGGAAGCAAAAAGGAAAAAAAGGAGAGCAGTCATAGAACAACATCAAAAGAGAAGTCCATTACTCAGCTTTTCCCAATAGGTCCTAATATTCACCAATTAGGGAGATATACTCCCTCCAGTCAGGTCCCTCTTATTCATCCAGCACATTCAAATCATCAAACTTCCCCAACTTTTTTAGCTTCTTGGTAATTTTAGTTTGTCCAAAAACCACACCAATCATCGCTCTTCGCATCAACCTATTAGTCACCTTCATCAGCGTAATGAAGGCCTTCTCCATGTCATCCATCTGAACCTACAAATATGTTAATCTGCTTTTCATATAATCCATGCTTGAATCATCAACATTATTAACATTTCCAGTATTCCCAACATCTAGAATAGTCAGAGTATCATTCTTTTGGTCCTCCTCCATTTCATTTTTCTCCTCATCATCATCTTCCTTTTCCTCTTCCAATTCCTCTTCCCCCATTTCATAGGTAGTATCCTCAAAATCCATCCCATCAAAATATTCATCCACCAGGGCTTTGAATTCTTCAATTCCTAGGTCTTCCTCTTCATACACAAAGTTTTTTTGTTTTCCTTTCCTATCCTTGGAAGCAACCTTTTTCCAATTGTGTAGACCTATGACCACCACTACCACCACTACCTTTTCCCTACTTCATCTCTTTCAATTCCTCTTTTTGCATGCCCTTTTCACTGATTGTAATAACTTCATTTTGAGGGTTCAAATCTTTTTTAATCTTCTTAGACTTGGGTAAATCCAAGCAGGGATAACTTTAAGAACCCCCCCTTGACGAAGGTGTAAAATCCTGGCAAATATTGTATACTTCTCGATTAAAATATTAATTTTATTAGCGAATTTTTTCTTTTTTCAGGAAAAATTTAATCTCAATCGGCGAATCTTTTCTAATTGCTAGAATTCTATGGAAAATCCTGACGAATTGCAATTTTTTTTAATCCAATAAAATATTTTCATTGGTGATTGGAACCTTTTTTCAAACCAATAAAATATTTCCATTGGAAAATAAACATGTTTTCATAACAGGAAAAACATTTTTGTTGGCGATTAAAACTTTTCTTCAAACCAAAAAATATATTTTCATTAGCAAATTAAGCCTATTTTCAAACTAATAAAAAAAATTCATTGGTGAAATTCAATTGGCAAAAATATCAAATTCTGAGACAAATTTTACGTACATTCAAATTCCTTCATAAATTGTCCAAAATGGGGACAAGTGTCAACATATTTATTATGTCTGAAGCCAGATGTTAGTACAAAATAATATAATCCATGACCGTTCGATGAATTTTCAATGGACAGTTGTAGTTGCATTCTAAAAGAAAATCTCTGAAGCACTAGACTTGCAAATTGAAACCTTTGGAATAACACTAGAACTGTTAGATTTCCAAAAATCAATGGTTGAAATTTTATTACTTATTAAATCACTTAAAGTCATGACAACCAAAATAATATTTTATCGTTGACTGGCTACCAATAGTTGAAGGTCGCTTAAGTTATAACTTAAGCCTTTGGAGTCATCATGGTGACGAAACCCTCGACATAGGGGAACAATGGGTTTGATGATAAAAATCAACAACACATTCAAATCCATAAAACATATTCAAATAGTTAAATAGTTGCTATATGGGGCAATACCCTATATTAATCAAAAAAAAAATTACATTCCTTGGATGGGATCAGACGCTTGACCAAGTCACTAGGGACTCATCCCAACAGTATTCACAATGAAGCCTTCTTTTCCACAAAATATTACAGAACCAAAATATTGAACGGATTGACATTGGACACTTATATAGACTACAAATATTTAATAGACCATCACAAACCAAAATGACCTTCCACAGACACTAGATTATGCATTTCTATAGTCGGCCTTGCTGGTCTTCTTGGATTTGATTACATTCAGAATCACCAAACAATCACCACCATAGGCTCTATGGGCAAGATGGTTTGCTCGTTCCTCCTAAATCTCAGTGTCATTCGCTACCCATTCTTCACTAGTTCCTAGCTCCCAATCCTCCTCATCCAAAGACCACCTTTCTCCACCGAGAGCTTTCACCACCATAAATGCCTACACCCAACCCTTTAGCCGATCTTTGAGAATTTTAGCCGCACACAAAAGAAAGTTGATACACCTGTCAATCTCCCCCCACCGGTTTTTGAGGGTTGCATGGTCCAGTGAGCACACTAGGGGAAACTTTGGTACTGACCATTCATTCCCATGAGCCTTGTAGTAGTGCAGCTACAGAGGGGTCATGAAATTGTCAGTGATTTTGTCCAGTGCCGCATCAATATTTTTCAACAGAGAGTGTGGAAAAATTATTTGGCATAGCTTCTTCCCCTAAGCTTTCAAGACACCCATGTACACGATCATTTCCAGAAACATGGCAGGTATTTCTAAATTCCCCCTAAGCTTGTGGGTAGCTAGCAAAAATCTTGGGCCCAAAACACCCTTTACTGCCTGGAGCACCAGTGGGTGCTTGGACACCATTATCACTTTCAATCATTTCTCAGTGATTTCACCATGGAAAGCATTCTATTGCTTCATGGAATTCAGAAACAAAGGATTCTCCATTGCCCCTTAGTGTTTGTCAAGAGTGCTAAGCCAATTTGAGAAAAATGAGCACAACCCCTATTTGTAGCAAAACCTCCCGCAGCCTTATGAAGACCGTACCAAGAAATGAAAACCAACGTGTTACATGTCCTACATTCTTTATAGAAAAATCTTTTTGTGATCCTGCCACACATTCCCTTGATCAAATTAACCTATAAATTAATGTTGAGTGATGCAGCCATCTTGCCATCTATCATGGACATACCTTTTAAGCACATGTTTTAAAGGAAATCAATACATCTTAATCTGAGTCATCCATCTGGTCTGAGGGTTATGCACAGCTGAAATAATATTGTCACATCAATGATTAAGGATTCAAGTGGTGAATTAAATTTTAATTGGCACATCAATGATAGTGGTGAATTAAATGTTAAGTGTGAGTATTTGATGTCATACTCATTGTCTTCATTCTAACTTCTATACATACTTCACCAACTTGATGTTCTTCATACCATTTATAATATATTTGGCTTTGATTTCTTTCTTCTTTATTCTATACATACTTCACCAATTTAATTTTAATATTATGGAGTCTTCGTGGCATGTCATGCTACCCAAATGTTTTTGGGAGAAATGAAGGGACGATGCATACGACAAACGAAAGTTGGGTATGGTTTTTACAATTCCTTGTGTACAGGTTGAGGATTCTATAAGAAAAATTGTGGGTATGGAATGGCTTTAGAACAACCTCTATGCTCTATATTCTGAGGTAGCTTTGGCTTTCTTTTCCAATTGCATGGACATTTTGCTCAAAAAATATTTGGTGAAGACATTGGCAATATGTTATTTGCAACCTTTCATTTACTATATTTCTTCATTGGAGTTGGCACTAGAGCATTACAATTTTGAAAGTGGGTTAGCACCTATTGGTGGAATATTTTGGAAAGTGGAATTGCATGCTTCTACAATGCAAGCTTTTTCCCTGGTTAATATGAGATGGGAAAAAAGAATCATTAAAGAGCCTAGAGTTTTGGAGGAAGGTATTGGGTGATTCGCTTTTCTTCTTTGTTGTTACTTTGTTAAATTTGATCCACCTTCTACTCAAACACTTAGTTGATGGCCTCAGCTAATGTTACAAAAAAATTAGTAATGAATTGATTTGTCTATGTTTTATCATACAACGTAATAGTTCTTGTAATATGTATTTTGTGACTAGTTTTTTGTCACAGTTAGTGGATTTTTGGCCAAGCTGGCTATGTACTATGTACTTCAATCTTTAGCTACTTAAATTAAAATACTTTTCATGGCTCCATTCTTGGAAATTATCAGTGAACACAACTGAAATCATTTGTTGAAGGCTAAAAAGGATTTACCATTGAGTGCAATGTTCTGAATTCTCATAAGGGCTTTCATTTTGTAGGGTTAATAAGGATTCAAGAAGAAGATGATGTGGTATTATTGGGGATACTCTAAATTATTCTCCCTCCAGTTATGTAGTTACAGAGTAAAAGACCAATTTCCTTCAAGTTCGAAATGGGTGGAATTGGAAAGAAGTTGATCTGGTTCACCTAACTTATGAG
>VDFB02086081.1:341212583-341351437 GCA_007258455.2 Sequoia sempervirens
AATCCCAACACTACTCAAGTTTTAAAGTCATTACACAATTATGTATGCAATCCATTTGAGGGTAATATTATATCATTGATACTTTCTATTTTTATGGTTATAGCATCTCTCCAAGGGTCCTACACCATGCACTTATGATTATATGGCTCATGATTTGTCCTACATTAAGGTTGTATGGTTAAAGTGGCATGTTGAAATTCCTCACCATATTTCTCATTAGATCATACTTGGAGTAGTTCAATGATAGATTCCCCCCCAATCTTCTTTGTTGGTTACTATGGTCCATTTATGGAACCTACACTAGCTCCTTTCTTAGTTATAGTGGTCCATTTAGGGATCAATAGCTATATTTTTCTCACACTATCTCTTTGTGGTTATATGGATCTATTGAAGGGCCCTTTATGACCTTTCTTTTCACTTTTATACACTAGTTTTTGACATTGCTAATATTTTTTTAGATTTATCTTAGTTTTTTTTATCAAATTGTACTAATATAATTTAGTGCATGTAACTCTAGATATTGAGCTATCATTCATGGAGCATGAAAGAAACATCATTCATATGCATATCTTTTTTAATATGGTTGTCGTTTAATTTCATGTTGCATACTTGTTACTTATACATGCATGATTCATGGTAGTGTACATGCATGTTAAAGTTGGGGGAAATTTAGAATTGAAAATGCAACACTTTTTCCCACTTAGTTTGGAATCACTTAGATCCTTGTACTTAATTCAATATGTTAGGAAATGTATCTCAACCTTGTAATCCTATATGTAATATATATTTTCTATGATAAGTGGGCCCAAAGGGCCCCTCCATGTGGAGATAAATGCTCCACCATGGGAAGCCAAATGCTCCTCCTTAGGGGGTTTATTGTTTAAAAGAATTGTCCCCATTTTTTGTCTTTTTTGGGTATTTTTCATGTTGTTTTTGTGGCCCATTATTTTTGTGCCCAATGTATTATAAAAATACCTTTTTATGTTCCTATTAATATTTTTACATGTATTAGGGGTTGACATGGTGATTTTGGTGTGTATAATTAAGCTACAAGAATTCCTCCAAATCTCTTGTTGGTGATACTCCTATAAAGGCTTAGACTTTGCAAGTTTATTATAACCATTGATTAATAAAATACATTGAGTTACTTTAGAGTGTAGTTTTTTCCTAAAAGAGATTTTTCCATGTAAATATTTTGTTATTGTATATTTTTTGTGTTTATTTCTTTGAAATTTTAAGATCTTTTGTTTTTGCACATACCTCCTCTCATATATTAGTGTAGGAAGCATATTCCACACTTCTACTTCCTTTCACAATAATCTTGTGTCCATTGAGATTGTTTATGCAAGAGTTAGCATTCATCCTAAATCTAAGCTAGACTCAATTCCCATTTACAAGGAAATATATATTTGAGCCTTAAACTTCCTATTCCTTGTCCTAGGTCAAGCCTTCTTGTGTAATATTGAACTTTCCTTAGAATCCTAAGTGTGATATTAGCCCTTATATTTCTAAATTAAAGACTATTCATGGGCTCAAGATGACACCATCCTAGCTAGTCATTACTCACGGACTCAAACATGAAATATTTAAATTTAAATACTAGGGTGGTGTATAAAAGGAAAAATACTTAATCTGATTAGTCATTTAGAAACTAAATCTAAGAGCACTTATAAATCAATATTTGATCATAGAGCAATCATTGCATCAACATCTACATACACAGGGACACCTACATATGTATTTACACTTTTTTGGCTTATCTTCAATTTTTTTGAAACACCATTGAATTAGTACATTGGGCATAATCACCATCAAGACAAGATGTAGATTCAACCTCTTGATATCATGCTTCATCAATGCTTTTTAGGACCACCTAGTCTAGATATACATAAATAAACAAGTTTTTTAAGAAATAAGACTCTAGCTTCAACGTTATGAATTTAGGTTCAAGGCTATGATTTTAGGTTCAAGGAAATGATCATGTTGGGATAGGGTTGCAAGAGTAAGCTTGAACCTTAACATAGAATATGTCAATTTCTAGTCTATTGGATCTTTATTGATGCAAATTTGATTAAAAATTCCCACAAAAATTGTATACATGTTAAAATAGAATATTCCTTGTTGCACACAGATCTAAACATCTCTTCCCCTCTTCATCAATTTTAGTACACGTTTTAATGTTTTATCTAGACTCAACCCATTTATTTAAGTTAATTTATGATGCTAATTACTTAATTAATTGATTAGCCTAGATATGTTCAAAGAGTGTATTTTATCCTCATTATATATTATTCTAAAAGAGTGTGAAATTGATTTTAAAGGTTAAAGGCTAAAGTGTTGAAAATTACATAACTTGCACACTTTTCCCCTTTGTTTGGGACACTGTGGCTAATTATTCTTGTATATAATGACAAGTATATAAAAAACACATTTTCTATTGAGATACGCCACATAACTCAAACCTTTTGTATCCCCATTTAAACGAGCATTCCTATGAATTGGTTTTAACTATCAATTTTCTCTTTCCTACCCAAATTTAAATTCACAAATTTTGGAATTGAACTAGGCGTGATTTTTGGAAGTGAACCTAATTTTCTATTTTTAATTTTTAATAATTATTCTCACATTTTTCTCCCTTAATTTAATCAATATATGATGACTTGAAACATGAAACATTTACTTCCACCTCCTTGTCGTAGTATTTAAGGAAACACTCCAATGTATTTTGAGCATATCAAATTAAGAGTGAATTAAAAATTCTATCTTGAACACATCATAGATCACTAGAGTATTTTCATGTGACATCAACATTTTAGGGCATACTAAGAAATTGACCAAGGGGAGACATATTTTTTTGTCATTGGAAAACTCCTAACCCCACAACCAAATTTGTATACAAACAACATGATACAAACATCGAGGTGACTTAGAGGTGAAAATTCAAAGAATCATAAAGAATAAAAATACACAAAAGACTCATTTTCTCAATTGTGTGATTGATTTCATAGTTGTGAAGATCGCTTTCACAATCACAAAAATGACCCTACAATCAAACAAAAATTTCATTAATTTTGATGCATTCTATCAAATAAAAGTTTCATAGAGTTTGATGCATGCATCTAACATATCCTAATTTTAGAACTAGATCTAAATACATCTAGTAGGGTCGATTCAACATCAATCTAAAAACTAAATACCTTTATTTATTTTATTTCATTTCCATACATTCATTTCAATTAGTTACTTATCTTGGCTCTTATTCCTAAGGTAAATTTAATTACTATTTATTTATTTACTCTTTTATGTAGAGTGTTATTTTTTTTTTGACAAAAGGTGATAGATCACCCACAGTAAATATACTAAAAAGAAGCAAACATAATATCATAGAGAAAATGTAGTGGCAAGTATGTCAACTCCTGAAGGAATAGAATGAACAAATTTATCATAAGTAGCGTTGAGAGGATGAGCAAAAAAAACTAAAGTTAAATAAGTATAGAGAGCCAAACGAGGAGGGATTTGAAGCATTGTTAGGTAGACAAGGAGACACTAGTTCTAGAGTGGACATGGAGGTAGGAGAAGTAACAAGTGGCCAAGGAGGAGCATGTCATTGATAGAAGTGGCAAGAAAACATCTAAGACTCTCGTTGATAGATATGTTTATTTATTTAAAGAGGGACATCTATCTTTATGTTTGTTTTAATGATTGACTTAATGCTGAAGGACTTGTACTCTTTAAAAAGATATCACAAATTCAAATCTCGCAAATGATAAAATATATATCTATATTCAAAACATAATAAAAACACACGATAATTTTGTATACTATAAACCACCTCTAAAACTATACCAACTCACCCAAACATCAAATCATAAAATTCCCTTTTGACCTTACCTTACCTTACCTTACCTTTTCCTTCTTTGAAGGTATAGTCCATCTACTGTCCTCTTTTATCACCATATTACTTAATGAAATGAACATTCCTCAGTAGATAGTTAATGGAATGAACATTCCTCAGTAGATTGTTTATTGTTTTTTGTGGTTGGTAAAAGTAGAATGATGGGGATTTTATGTGGGTGGAGAATTACATCATGGCAGCATTGAAAGGGAAAGGGAGATCCAAGTGAGATTCTAGTCATGTCTTTTTTCCACTCCTCATATGATGAAGCTTAGGAGAATCTCACAAGGTTCCCCACTTTTTCCAAAGTAACTCACATGGAAAAGTGTTCCCCTCCCTTTAATTTCAAGCAAAAATCAAATACCCATATCGTATGATATACTCCTTGTCAAAATCAACATTATGACCTCCATTGCCCGGCTTAATAAATAATTACCATGTCTTTCAAAGATTTGATGCCCATTACACGTGTAGGACTTATTTAAAATATCATAAGTATAAAAACGTCAAATCACAAATATACTTGAATGGAGATCCACTTACAAAACGCGTTACTTTTACATCATTACATGTATGATGGATATTCGTTTTGAATTGCCATTTAAATGCTTTTTTAATAGTGGAATATAATAGAATAGAAGGTTTCTAAGGTTTAGAGGTCAAATATTATGATTTATGCATGTGAAAGCATATTTTTTAATATAAAAATAACTATATCAAGAACATAAATGGTAATGTTTATATAAAGTATTTACAAATTCAAAATAAATTAAACATTTCTTATATTTTTATATGTATTTAAAAAATAATCATGAAAATATAAAAAGTAACATCTTAATTTTGTAACGTTGTTGTATATTATTAAACATTTATTCACCCAAAACAAACTTCTTCCCCCCAACTTCCCGCCCTCGATAAACTCCATCCCCCCATTTTCCGCCCTCTCTCACACACACTTATATATAATGATGAAATTTTCATACTCATGCTATCTCCTATTAAATTTTGTGTTTGTCTTGGTGGAATGTCTTAATACAATAGCATTTTGACAAGTGTTAAAGGTTTGGCTTATGCCTTGATCCCTATCCATATATATTTACTCTTGTTTACTTTGAGTGTTGTGCATTTTCCATTTAATTATTATTGTTGCATGTTCATTCACACTTCAATACATTAATTCCCTCAAATTATCATTTTTGCCACATGATTTTTGTAGCTTGGGATTGACTTGGATCAATCTTGGAGTGAGTGGGGATGAACTTGAAATTTTAAAATTCAAATTCTAGCTTTCCTATCACATTCTACTAATAATTTTGAGTCAACTTAATCCACATTTATGTAAACATGTTGATATACCATGATATTTCAAGACATTCAATATGCACCTAGTTCATATGTGATTTCAAGGAGAAAATCACTAAAACACAATTTTTTTTAAAGGCAATAAAGAACCTACGATTTACATTATCATATAGACTATCTGTGTTTGCATATTCTATCTTTGATATTAATCATTGCCATTAAAGTGACCTTCCAAAGGTGTTTGACCTAGGATAACCTATTGACATATTGAGTTAGAAAAACTATAAATGGTGTCCTTAGAAACCACCTTAACAAGTTGAAATAGCAAAAAGGGTAAGTTGAGCAAGTTCTTAGGTGCACATTTAGATAAATCATTCCCATATGAAACAAATTAGATATATGTAGAAGATCAAATTTGTAGCAATTGGTATCAAACCTTTAGTGCTTAGATGAAACATAGCTTTTTGAGATCACACTAATTCTAAGACATTTTTGAGATAGAGAACATAAAGTTTTAGATAGTGACAAGCCAATGAACCATCATATCTACATAATTCTTTTATCATTGATTTTAGCACCAAATACCTCTATCCTTTGCATTTCATTATTAATTTAATTCCAATGTAATTATTTGTCCCAACACTAATTAATGGCTCTAGGAAAATTCATCACCAACAATAGCTAAGAAAAATTCACCTCAAGGAAAATTCATCGCATTAAAAGTATTTTCTGTGGCAGTGAGTTGTTGGTGATGAATTTTCTTTGAAATAAATTTGTCATCGCAGTGAATTTTCACGTGGTGAATTGCTGACGGTGAATTTTCCAATGGTAAATTGCTACGGTACATTTACCTCATACCCTAATTAATCTAGGTTAGTTTATGCCTAAATGATTGTGTTCATTACAAACACCTTTAATGGCAATGTGCTCTCTGGAGGTGGTGTGACCAAGTCAAGGAAGCTCATGGAGACTAATGTTGGCACATTGGAGCCACAATGTGATTGACCATGCAGGCCATGCAGGTGAGAAAGGTCGACGGGTCTATGAAGGGTGGCATGAGGCCATGGTAGAAACAAAGCATCTAGTTATTGGATTTAGATTTCCATTTCCTTCACTAATAGGCAAAGCCTACCCAAAGATCAAAAATAATTGTCACATATCAACATGCCAATGGGAGATATACTCAAACCATAGAGATTGGATACCAAGACTACAGGTCATTGGGAGGCCGCATGATGTGCACATTTGTAGGTAGGAGTCTTCAAATGTGCACAGATCTAGGCCTTCAAAAAAATTCCATCGAGCAAATCAATAATAACAAACAAACCATTGCCAATATGCGACAAAAAAAGTGCCAAAAACTAGGTGTTGGAAAGATGTAAAGCCTACAAACAGGCTATACAGGCTACAAAATTCTTGCAATAAAATAGAGAAATAATCCTTCAAAGAGGCCCAATAGGCCAAATTTTTTAAATGGCCAAAATCTTGTGAAAGAGAAAATGTCAACCCAAAATTGCACAATGGCAGAGGGCAGATTGGCCCTCTGCTAATTTTTTTTAGGATCAAAAAATTCAAAAATTTACAAAAAAATCAAAGTTATCGAAATTGATAAAATGAAAGGTATTTGTTTTGTTTCCCTAGCCTTTTAGACACAATGATGGTGTCCATTTGGCTCCACGATGCTTTGTTGATAGGCTTATGTGTGGGAGTCACTTCAATGCAGGAAGGAATGTGCTCTCATGGCTTTGATACCATGTTGGAGAATGCCAAGATCAAGAGCATGAAACAAACTTCCATAAGTGAACAAAATAAGCATAATAGTATGTTTATCAATATATGATGAAGAGTATATAATAAAATGAGAAAGACTTTCTTATATGGGAAATGTGGGTGAGGTAGGAAGGTAGGAAGGTAGGAAAGAACTACTAACCCTCCAAAGATGGGACACTTGTGAGCTCACTTGACAAGTATGTGAGCAAGTGTCAATAAGGTGTCTCAAGCGATGATATCACATGCCTCAAACATATGAAGTGAGACAAAAGAAAAAGAAACCTAAGTAAACTTAAGCTATGCGTGAATAGGTCAATCCTAGAAAGGTGACTAGGTAAATAATGACTCTTTACACTAACAACTCTATCTCTTTTTGTTCTAAATCATACAACTCTACCACCTATTGCTTATTTCTTATAGTTTTTCCTTATAGGATTAGGTGTTTTTACCCATTTGTATCCCTTATGATGGATGATAGATTTCACTTTTTAGGTTTAGGAGTGTCAATCTCATCTAGTATTATTTTGAAATAATAAGGACTATGCTCACATAGGATTGCTTTCTTTGTACCTCTGGTTATATCTAGGTAGGTGTAGTTGTCATTTGATATTATTCTCTTTGTCCTTGTTGCTTTGTCTCATGTTCTAAATCATGCAAATCTACCTCCTACTACCTATTTCTAGCAGTTTTTTCCACATAGGACTAGGTTCTTTTTCTTTTATTTTTTATGTCTTCCTCTTAGGTCAAGGTTGTAGTTGCTACTTCTTGGGGAACGTCCTTTGTTATTTCATGAACTACCTTTCGTTTAACTTGTCCCTAGGAAAAATAATCATCTACTAATTTATTAACTTAAACATCTTCAACCTCCTCAATATCCTTTGCTTCCACATTTATTTGAATCTATTCAATCATTGGTTTGTTGTTTTTATTTATTTCCTTACTAATGGACTGATTCAAAAAAATTGGATTAGCCTCTTTGGCTATCTCTTCCAAAATTTCTTAGAGAGATATTATATATCATTCTTCATCCTACTAAGGGGATTTTGGAGCAATATCTTCTTCTAGATCAATACTCTCTCTCTCTCTCTCTATCTCTATCTCTATCTCTCTCCCCCTCCCTTTTTCTCTCTCCATTATTGGGTTATCTTGATGGTGTTGGAAAATCATAGAGGATATATACATTACATATTTTTTATTGGAGATTGTATTAGTATCATTACTAGTGGAAGGGATGTATCCTATGCTATTATCATTTTTTTTAAAAATTATTTAAAAATATATATGTTGGAGGAGTTAAAGATGATGGAACAATAGTGATTGTCACTTCTAAAGTCTCAAGAAAATTATTGGTCATTATTTATTGTGAATTGCCTGAACAACTATAGAGATAGCTTCCCATATCCTCCTTTTTGTACTAGTGCATCCTCTTCTTCCTTATCTTTTTTTTCTATTTTGGGGAAAATTTCTATTTTATGTGTGTTACCCCTTGTGATCTTAGTAATTTATACATTTATCTAACCAATGACCATTATTATCCAAGATATGCTTGGTAAGAGTTCAAATGTTTAATTATTCTAGCTTTACCCACTGTGGTTTTGGGACGAGTACACTTATCTACATCTCATAGGCCATATGTAAAATAAATTCATCATCCTTGACTTGATTTGGCATCCTATGTGTTTGAAACTTCTTCATTTGGGCTATGGTTAACTTGTAGTAACTTCTTTCTCTCATGTCCTTGTCACTGTTGTAGCTACCCAATAGTCCTCTAGATGAGAGATGTGTTTGAGAATGACAAATACTCAATTTTCTATTCTTCCAAAGGGATCCAAATTTGGCTAGGCTTATACAAGTATAGATTTTATAATTGTAATTCAACCTATGAATATTTATCATAGGCCAAGGCCACACATGCACAATTACCAAGGACAATAGGAAATTGCACCCTAGTCTTATGTTTAGGCTAGAGGTGAACATGGTTGTCCACTAGTTGCCTTGACACTTCTAGTAGGATGATATTATTAGTAGGATACCCAAATAGCCTATATGAAGCACTAATGAATCCTTCTAGTTTGATATAGAACATAGGGATCTAGATGAACCATCTCCTATGCTTGTCAATTTTAAATTTTATTGCATATGAGATTATTTTAGCCATATTTCCTAAAAAGCTAACTAGCCACATTGAGAATGCATTGTTCACCCTTTTGTAGTGTAAAATTTATTATTTGTACTCTATTTAGGGATAGTGACCATATACCAAGACTTTTCCTACACTCAGACCTATTACTTATTTTCTCTTTAGATAGGTAGAAAGGTGAATTTCCTTCCCAATGAGTACACTAGGTAGGAAGTCATAAAAATTCTCTTATTTTCAATACTTGTTAATCAAGAAATTAAATTGTCATTGATGATATATATATATATATATATATATATAATGCAACATGATATATTCATTAAAATTATGGTTATGTACATGTACAACCATGACTCAAAAGTGGTTGTAGTTGTTAGTCCCATTACTCTACTTAGCAATGTGATAATATCTCCAAGTTCTTGTTCAAAGTCACTTTTGTACAAGGTTTTGGGTATTTTGAAAATGATAAATTTAGGATGCTCCATCCATTTGGAATTTACATCTTTGTGACACACCTCCATATCTTCTTCACATGTCTTTCTATCATTTTTCGTGTCAACTATTCCTACTTATTTGTAAAAGTGGATTTTGACGGTATCCTAAATGACATCAACAATTAGGTCAACCAAAATCCATTTGTATTCAAATAGAATCCTTATGGATGGATTATACTGTTGGGTGATCCCACAATACTGGTTTACAATTTTTGGCGAAACTGGACACTGAACTAATTTTTTCTAACTAAATCTTCACTTTCAGGCACCTATAACGGCTAAACTGTGAGGAATTTGAAGATGATGCAAACTAGTGATTTGTGACATTTTGTCTATAGATTCTAAATATATTTTTTTCAAAAATTTTGGAATCAGATTACACTTTTTCCATCTCCTTCAAAACTAGTTTTTTTTCAATAAACACCATTTTAAGGAGTGACGCTCACCGTATAACACAAATTTTTTTCCATGAAGGATAAAATTCTATTTTTTTCGAATTTAGATTTGTAATTATGATATCTAGTGCTTCCAACTGGTTTCATAGTGTTTTATTGAATATTTTTTCCTTAATCAAGTTTCAAAGTCAAACCAATTACAATTCAGACATAGGCGGACCATATAACACAACTTTTTTTGTATGTATCGAAATTCAATTTTATTTTTTTTGTTGGATGAAGGACTTCAATATCTGGTGCAATCATTTTTTTTAAAAACAAAATTGATAATCTTCTATTTTTTCACTTATGCAAACATAGAGGCTTGATTTTCGGTGAAAAACCTACATTCACAAGAAATAAAAAATAAATATAATAATAAAATTAAATTTATTTAAAATTATACTTTTTGGGAAGCTTATAATAAGGACTACATACTTACAAAAAAATAAATTTTAAATGAATTCATTTGATCCCCCAAAAGGTAAATCAAAAGTGGTTTTTTTATCAGCATTTTGATAGATGTAAAGGAGACTTTGTTATAGGTATGGTTTAAAACTAGCAGGGTTCTATCCAAGGGGGTTTGATCTAAGGTAATTTGATCAAAGCCTATTCAATTGGAATGATTTAAATAGAACTTTTTAAGGCTTAAATCATTATATTTTCTAAAAATATGTGATTTCAACAAAAATCAAAATCTCCCAGAAATTGTAAACCAGTTTTGTGGGATCACCCTATTGGGAACACTCCATTACTAACTTTGGACACTATAGTGAGGTTGGAAAATTAGTTGCCTTGTCCAATCCATTTTTCACAATTTTTTTTCCTTATTGGTTGCATTCACACTAATCATTCTTTGGTCGAATTACGTCAAATTGACATGACATATATGTTGGTTATGTTTCCCCATATTGTGATGATATTAGTCTTAGGTCACACTAATTTGAACTCATACTTCATGGTTTTGGATCAATATTTTGTTAATGCCTACAATCAAAGATTAAAATTAAGTCAATTTCGAATTTTAAGGAAATTAGGACTTCTAACCTTATAAACTACAGATTTTAAATATTGTGTTATAACTCTCATTGAAATATTTTTTATATTATGTAGGTTATTTTTTTTATTATTAAATTTGTGATTATTACCCTCCTAGAGAATTACTATATTGTGGTAATTATCATATGATTGATGTACTATCATTTCTAGTTTAGTTTTGTTCTTTCTTACTTATCATTTACTTCATTTTTCTTATTTTAGAAAAGAGTAAATAAAATGACTGTTTAGAACACTTACATAACATTTTAAACCTTAATAATTATAGTGCTTCCTTTTGGAATTTTGATTAGACCTTTTTTCTTATGCGGTTATTGCAACATGATTGTGGGCTACTTTTTTTTACTTATGAATGTTGATATTGAATCTTGATTTTGTATAGAAATTAGTTTATATTTATGCTTATATCATGCATTTATTATCTAAGGTGTTAGATAAGTCATTAATTCCTTCACAAGTGTAATCATATGATATTTACCTTATTAAATTTTAAAATATTAAAGTCAAGCTTCTACATTTGCAATATTTTAGGGTTCAACAAGATTTATAGGAAAATGTAGGTCAAATGCATGTAGATACTATGCTTTCAAAATATACAAGTCCACATATAAAATATGTAAAGTTAAAATTTTAATATTATTTGCAAAAATTCATGATGATACAAAGTCTCCAAATTATTACATGTGATTGAAATCAGGTTGGGAACATGGGTTTTTCAAAATTGTTTTATACTTTGCATAGGAAGTTCTTCATGTGGATTTTGAGAAATTCCCATCTACATGTGGATACATCTCGATGAAAAAAATTGGTTGGAAGATGAATTTATATGAGTTTGATTATTCAATAATTCTATTGTGTTCATTTTGAAAATGTTTTCTTCTTGTGGGAATTATATGTAGACAAGCATAAAAATGATGTTTAATATCCTATTCAAAATATTTGGTTGGAGTTCATATTTTTGCAAGTTGATTTATGAAATTTTTAAAAGGTTTTTTTGAATTTCTCATGAAGTTTGAAGTTTCTACTAGCTATTATGAGATTTTTAGTGTGAACATCACATCCACTTGAAAGGGTGAAGTCTAAAAGATGATTTATTTCTTTCCTTATCAATTTTTTTATAAATTTCAAAAGAGACTTAAGCTCATTTTTCATCCTTCATCCAACAAGGGAGAAACCAAAGCTTATAAATGGACCATTTTAGAGGTTTTGACTCAAACTAAGAGAACAAAGTTAACACTTGGGAATTGGATTAATGAAAGAAAAGGGGTCCTTATGTTTCAGAAATTAAAAATGGGGTGTTGTGAAAGGCACAATAAGTATTATCTATCCAATGTTGATCCACCCATTGTTTCATGTAATTTTGTGCTAGAATTAGATGTTAGGATTAAGGTGCCATTTACCCTATAATTTTATGTATTATTAATGTGTCTCCAACACTCTCAGAAAGTTTCCTTAAACACCTAGGGTGTAATTGGAAATTAATATTATAATGTAGATTCTGTGAGAATTTTGACATTAGTTTTTATATGCATTAGTAAAGGAGGTGGATTTGACATGATGGTTTTGATTAGAGGTAAAAAATGAGTTTTGAAGGGGCTTGAAACCCTTTACAAAAAGGAACAGTTGAATCAAAAAGGGAACAACATTAAACAACCATCAGCCATTTTTAGTAAATTTCTCAACTTATGCATGAAAATCGAGCAATTTGAGTATATTGGATGTTAGTGGGTCCAACATGAGTTGGGTGAAGATTTTTTACTCTTACCTTGGGATATGGGTCATTATAGAGGATTTTTAATTCAAAGATGTTATCTATTATTGGAATGGAGGTTATTTTTGTTATTTATGGCTTATTAGGAATTTTTTGTTTTGTTTTGAAGATCCTCTTCATTTTGGATTTGGGAGTTTTATCATTTTACCATGGTTTGATGGTGTTGTTTTGGTAAAGTATTTTTGCTATTTCTCCTATTTATTTATAAATTAAAGACATGAGTAAGTAGTTTCATGATATTGTTTATAGGTACACAAGTTTTTCCGAAGTGTTGTTAGAGTGAAGAGAGTGTTAGTGTGTGGATGTATCTCTCCTTTGAAGATTAATACATAATTTTCCTCTTTCTTGTGTGGATTTTTTTGAAATATTTTCTCCACATAAATCCTATGTTGATATGGTTTGTTGATTTATTTCTCGCTATGGATCTATGCATCCACTTTAATAATATTATTAGAATCCTATTTAAAGAAACCAATTTTAGATTTTCATACACTTTTATAAAGCTTTTTAGCGGGGAATCCCGGACGGCCATGGCCCCATATAACCCCCGTGAAACTTTCACAAGTGGCCGTGATTTGTGAGGACACACCAACCACTGACAGAGGAGAGTCCGAACCCATGGTGAAGCCACCTTTCTGAGGAACACCTTAACCAAGCTGAGCTAGGACAGCCCCCATACACTTGTATAAGTTATTCTTGTAATAGTTTCACCTTTTTTTTCATCATTTAATATTAGAGATAACAGTTCTACATGGAGACAAATTCCTATCTATTAAGTTTTAATTTTTTTTTACTATACAGTGAGAGCTTTTACATTGTGTGGTTTTATAGATTTGAGGAAAGGATTTTAAACCATGGCTTCTACTTTCTATATGGATATTGAGAAATTCAATGATACTATATATGATATGTAGAAATTGAAGATGGAAGATCTCATTAAATAAAGAGATTAGTGGTTACTTGTGTGATAGGTCGTCTGTTATGGCATGACAAGCACCAAGCACAAAACACCAAAGCAGCCAATCACACTGGAGGTTGCCACAACACAATGATACTACGAGATCTTGTTTCACAAGTCAAAAATCCATCTAATATGTTTGATTAAGATTGATCAAAACCAGACAAGAAGGAATGAGAAACCATACAATTGTGTCTTGAAGATTCTATCCTCATGAATATTTCTAAGGAGACTATTGCATTCAATTTGTGGAAGAGGATAGGTGATATATGTCAAACCAAAGGTCTTACTAATAAGTTATACCTCAAGATAATATCATATTTATTAAAAATAAAAGATTATGATTTTATTAAAAATCATTTGAATTTTTTTAATTTGGTTATAACTTAGCTTGCTTCTATATATGTTAAGTTGGAAAGAAAGATTAAAGCATCTTATTAATATCCTATTTACATAATACCTGGGGAAAATTTAATTGTTGCCATTAATGGTAGTGGTGTAGAGTTAAAAATGGATAATATTATTGCTACTCTTAGATGAAGAGGTAAGAAAATTCATAAATGAAAGCTTGATAGAGTTTTACATGTATAAGAAAGGGCCAAATAAAAAGGAAGATCGGAAATTGTCAAACCCCAAGGGATAAGAATAAGAAAATATAGTATAATAGAAATTGTCAAACCCCAAGGAAGTAGAGTAAAATATAGTGCAAGATGAATTTTGCAAAACCTTTTCATTTCCCAACAGAATTATAATAATGTAAGTTACAAAATATGAAGGAAATACTTTATCACAAATAGAAGAAGTTAGAAATATATGTGAAGATAGGATATATTAGACCATCTCATGAAAAGTAAGAATAGTTTGGAAACTTATAGTATAGACATATAAGATAGATACTCTATTACAAAATTTATTTTATTCTATAAGAAAAATAAGATGTGGATGAGGAAGAAGATGCTAAAAAAATGGAAGTAAAAGTTGATGAAGGAGAAAGGTAGTCACTACCAATGCACTAGAAAATGAATAATTTAATCAAACTTTAAGAACAAAATAGGATAATATAGAAATTGAAGGAAGCCCTAAAATTGCTAAAATTGGAGACTATTAGAATGATAAGTAGGTCATGCAAGTTGTAGAGATACTAAGAGAATATGAAGATTTATTTCCATATACTTTCAATAATATTAAGGGCATTACTTGGAGGAGTTTATAGTAAAATATAGAGAAAAATACCCTACAAACTTAATTCTAACATAAAATCTAGAGTCAAGAATAATTTAGACAAAATGCCAACTAGTGGTATAATCAAACTGGTAGAGGATGCTCAATGGATAATCTCTATGATGGTACAAAAAATAAAATATGTGAAATAATGGTGTGTGTTGACTTTAGGGAACTCAATAAGGCTTGTGTATATGATCCCTTCCCCACATCATTTATAGAAGAGGTGCTTGAATTAGTAGTAGGTGGGGGAGTTAATTCTTTTAAACAAATGGTTTTTAAGGTAAAATTAGATTTAAAAAATTAGGAAGGTGTATAAGGGGAATAATGGGAAGTGATTAAAGATTACAATTAAAGAAATTAGGGTTAGAAAAACATCAAGAGTCCACAAAATAAAGATCAATTAAACCCATTAACAAATGAAGTTGAATGCAATGCACAAATCAAAAATGTAATTCTAATTAAGATCTAAATATTCAAAGACATGTAAACCTTGTACTCCATTGTTTGGAATTATGCCGATTTGATATGTGGATTGCTCAATTGTGCATAACCCATGTTACAAAAGCTTGGTTGATGATGATATTGATTCACAAATACTCAAAATGATAAAGAAATGCTCGCAAAAGAATATCAATTTCTCATGATAACCGTGAATGGTTTTGATGAAGGATGAAGATTATTTTATCTAAATATAGATATTTGATGAAAGGTGGAGATTGAAGGATAAAGATCAATGGATGAGATTATATCAAGAGATCAAGGGTGGAGGACTAATGAGAGCTTGATTTAACTAAAAATATCTCTTTATTTCAAGGAAAATAGTTTGGGATATTTAGGAGGGAAGATATTTTAAAAATGGACTATGCCATTGCAATTTGGAGGAAAAATTAGTAATTAAATAATTAAACCATTATTTAATTGTGAGGTGAGAGGGAAATTAAGATTTAATTAAATAATTGAAGTTATTTAATCAAAGTGAGGAGATAGAAATTTGAATTTAATTAAATAATTCAAAATTATTTAATTAATGTGAAAAGAGCGAAATTGATGAATTTTAATGAATTTTAATGAATTAATGAATTAATCAAATAATATTAATTATTGAATTAATAGAAGAAAATAATTAATTTAATCAAATAATTAAAAATTAATGAATTAGGAGATGATGAGGAAAATGATGGAAAATAGTGAATTATGAGTGTGTAATGCGTTTAGAAAAAATTAGGTGTCTATATTTTGCTCCTCTTTGAGACAATGTACTTGTTACGTTGTTTCAAAGACATGATGTTGATTAGAAAAGAATTGATGTCCCATTATGCCTCAACGGATGAAGGAATGATGGAAGGATGGCAAGCTGCCCCCTTGAGAGGTCGGTCAAAAAATATAATTTTTAGGTTGGGATCACAACATGATGATAGGATAGGTTTAGTGAAGAAGAGGAGAAAATCAGGTCCTAGGAGGCCAAGAAAGTGATCAGGAAAGATGGGAAAGTCGGGAAAATAAGACAAAGGGGGTGGGATGGATGAAAACCTAGGGTTTTGGGGTCATTTTCAATTCATTTACACCTTGAGAGTTTAAAATTTCTAGAGCTCATAGCCATTTTGGTTCACAAAAACCTTCTAGAAATGGCTCACATTCCACATGCCCCACATTGTGTTGATGTAGTCCACTAGTTCTAGCGGCCTACTGGAGTAGACCCCCTAGTGTGTACTTAGCCTTTGTGCCTTTGCACATAGTCTTAGGCAATTTAAATGCTAGCTAAAGGTAAGGCATCAAATGCATTGATTTAGACTTGACACTTCTAAAACCTAATGTGATGTGATTGAACATCGACGTGACACATTTGATTTTAGCGCGATGCTTCTGCATAAGCAAGTCACTTCAAGATTTTTGGTTCAATTTTGACTAATGCAAAGATGATTTTTTTAAAATAAGCTCACTTTTTATATTTACCATGTGATGATTTTAAAAAAGGCTCGCTTATGATTGTGCTAAAGTGGCACTTTTGAAAAAATATAACTTTTGACTTAGGGTTTTCACACTAGGATTTTTAAAAAATTCAACAAATTGATGTTGTGGGCACTATGCTTGCAATTAGTGCTTGATCCCATATTTTTGAGGGAGTGATGAACCATGGTACTGGACCAAATGGCTCATCTAACAAAGATGGATGTCGAGTTCCTCAGCATGATCAGTTTGTATCATATAGCTTACATGCCTAAGATCAAGGCACATCACATGTTCATGATAGTGATCATGGATTGGTGGCACTCAGACATTGCTACCTTCAAATTCCCTACAAGAGAGGTGACATCCACCTTGAAGGATGTGTGGCACATTCTAAGGGTTCCCATTTATGGAGCTAAGGTTTCTTATGAGTTGGATTCAGGTGTGGAGGCTTTGGAGAGGGTCTTTCTTAATGATGAGCTCGAGATAAACAATGATCATATTGATCTAAGGAAGTATAACAATGCTATAGATGGTCTAGGGGATTCTCGATCAGATGGGGTTGAGTACTCAAGAGGATGATCGAGGATGCTAGGGTTTACACATGCTTCCATACATCTTGGCACACTTATATCATTATTTGCACTAGGTTGTGTATCAACATGCTACTAGTTCATCAACTAATATGACCTTGCTCCACATCTAGGCATGGGAGCTTATTTTAATGACTCGACCTACTAGAGAGGCCATTCGATTAGTGGGTCATCCATTTGTTTACATATATGATACCTTTTTGACATAGTGCAGATTAGGAGATCTTGATTATTGGAATCATATTATTGATGATATTGATGAGTTTAGGTGGTGACCATGGATTCGATGTGAGGCATGGGATGATGACAATGTCCACCTTCCCTTTTGTATATAGACCTAATGGCTGATTGGGAGGACACCATATGTTCTCAAGAGATGCCTTCCAAATAAGGCCAGACACCAATTTGGGGAGACCCAAGATGTCCTCACAGTTGATTATCATGCACTATTTCCCTAGACACAGCGAGAGATAGTAGATTAGGGACCCATGTTGGTCCCATAGATAGTGGTTACATAGGTTCTATAGTTGGCATCAGTGTAGTGGTTACGGAAATATGGGGTAGAGGACCCAAAGGTGACAGGTGACTATGATTCCTAGTGGATCCCGCAAAGACCTCTTAAATTCACACATCCTGATGGTAGAGTGGTGGTATCTCAGAGGAGGAGGGGAGGACCGAGGCAGGTAGAGCCCATTGTCAACAGTAGAGAGTAGAGGTTGAGATCCCTATGGTGAAGGATAGATGGTAGAAAAAGGTGGGGGAGTAGAGATGGGGTGACAATGTGATGCCCCTAAGGGTAGGCCCTGATGATGTCAAACTTTAGGTTACCCTCATGGAGAGAGACTAGACTAGATGAGAGACAGATGGTTATTGAGCTGGGTAAGATAGCCTGACCATTCACTTAATATAAAGGACAATTGAGAGAGATTAGAGGGTGATGGAGAGGAATACTGAGATTGTCTGAAGATAGCAGGTAGAGGCTCAATTGACTCAGGTCACAATAAAGTGAGATACTGAGAGGGCTAAGACATAGTAGTTGGAGGCTACAAGATAGGGTGTTATGATCCTAATGGTGGATCATATCAAGGAGATCAGGCTTCTTAAGCGGGAGGCTACATATTGGTTGTGTGCAAGAAGTTGAGACCACTTTTTGGTCATTTAGTGGAAGTGTTTTCCCTTATTTTCAGAATTTGACATATTTGACCTTAAAATTTGAAGAAATTAGAGATGGAATCTTGAAAAAAATTCACTAATTAAAAAATGTAATTAGAGTCTAGTTTCCAAATATGTAATTTGTTTCAATACCCAGATGATACAAATTAATTTTGAATAGGCATCTCTAAAACCACTGTTTAAAAGTAAAATTTTTTACCATACCATGCATGTGTACATCATTCATATTTTGATCTAAATAATCATATTTTTCTAAATCCTTCTGGGAAAAGATTTGTAACTCACTGAAGCACACTTTCCATATTTTTTGTAATTTTTTATTGAATATTTTTTTTGTTAATTTTTTTTGGCCATATTTGGTGTTTTGAAAAACCATCGTGTACACGCATAAGATGACCTAAACTTATCATTTTTTTATTTTTATTTTTAAATTGAAAGAATTTTCTGAAGTACGCTTTCGTACAATTTGTTTTTCAACAAATTATGTTAATAAAAGTTATTAAAATACTAAAAAACCCTGATAATTCAAGTTTATGGATTTGTTTCATCAAAAATTAATTGAAAAATAGAAAAAGTAATCCAATTGTTAAAAAAAAATACATATTGGAATCTACACTATCTCATCTATAATGGATTTTAATTTCGTCTAAAAATTCTACAAAAGATGTCTTCAGACATATACCCAAAGTCACTATTTTCTTGTGACATTGCCAAGACCTTTAATTTGCAGGTCAAACTAGGTCCAGGGGCTAGGTTTGGGTCCCCAACCCTTTTCCCAAACCGAAAACAAAGCACAAACCCAACCAAAAATTCATATTTTAAAAAATGGGATCATGTTCTAAAACAGGATCTTGTTTCATAAAAAAATATTTTTTCATGCTTCTACGAAACGGGATCCCGTTTTGAAAATTTTCCAAAAATGGAAACTTTAAAAAAATATAATTTTTTCAAAATGGGATCCCATTGTGAAAAGTTTTCAAATGGGACCCTATTTTGAAAATTTTCCAAAAATGGAAACTTTTTAAAACGAGATCCTGATTTTAAAAAAAGTAGGATCCTGTTTTAGTTTTAGGTTTGGGATCACAAACCTAAATGGGATCCCATTTATTAAAACACAGGATTTTGTTTTGTTGAACCCAATTTTGGGATTTTTGCTAAGGCAAAAACTTCAATGTTTCATGGACTCAACTTTGTGCATCTACCCTACTACTACACCCTCTATGAGGTGGTGATACCTGCAGACTAGAGACAAGTAAGATTCTTAGCGAAGAGTGCATTATCATAGTCTTATAGATTAGATGATGGATTTATAGATTGGTCCTCACAGGTGCAACAACCTTCTCAGCAACCATAGGGATTAGGTGGTCAAGTAATGCAACAACAGGTACTCGGGGCTTAACAACCTTCGACACAATAGGAATCTCCTTTTCATCCTCCTAGTCAAGAGAATGAATCAAAGATTTCAAACTTTTTTAATAAATACATGAAAGTGTATCTGTAAAAATCATCAATTAAGGTCAAAAAATATCAAACTAAAGATAGATGTGGAAATGGTCTAGCCAAATCACTATGTGCCAAATCCAAAATCTATAAAGCTCTCCAAACTTTTCCTTTTTCAAATTTCTCTTTTGGATAATTTCCAAGAATGCATCCCTAAAAAACACAATAAAAAAACTAAATTATAGACAATCTTGTAACCATGTTCTACTGATTGAGCTACTACAAGTAGTAGTAGTTCAAGTGGCCAAACTATTGATTTTGTAAATTTCTCACTTCATCAAAATGAGTGAGTAAAATAGACAAATGGGGGTCAAGAACAAGGTAAAAAAAGAAAAGAAAAAAAGTTGTGATTGATGATCTTCTCTCCCAACTATAACTACAAAATTACTATGCAAATAATGAGTTACCACTAAATTAAGAGAAAACTAAACCCACTTGTTTGAACCTATGTGAGTGATTTGATATACTAATAGGAAATTAGTTGAGAATGAGGGTATGCAAAGAAAATCTTGAAATGTGTCATCCCCCACATCAGCAAACCCTTTCCCACACACCTCAACAGGAGTGGCATCACCCATCAAAATGGAAGGTATAGTACATGTCTCCAAAGATGTAAGTTCAACCTTGGATGAAGCCATGTGGTGCAAGGAACCTAAATCAAGAACCCAAGTAGATGGTGGAGAAGAAACTACTACAAGGGCCTCACCCTTTCCTTTTCCCTTTCTGTTATCTTGTGCCTTGTGAGACCCCTCATCTGAACTATTTTTTACTGATTTTGGAACACTAAAATTATTCTTTTCAAGAATATGTGCCAAGTGATCAACTTGTTTCTTCAAACATTTATTCTCATCATGAATAGGTCTTTTACAATAGGCACATTTACCCTTCTCTTTCTTACAATTGTCATCATTTGAATATGAGGTCTCATTAGCTCCATTTGGGGTAGTTGGTTTATGATCTTTCTTCTCCTTTCTATTTTTCCATTTCTTATCCTTGTTGTTACTAATTTTTCCTCACTATTATTTTATTCCTCAGTTGGCAGCTAGGACATGTGATTTAGAGGATTTTAGAGTTCCCATCTAGATTATCTTATCTTGCTCCTATGTGAGAGAAATTAAAAAATCATCTAAATATGGCATGGTGGATTTAGTTCCAAATGCATCTTTAGTAGCATAGAAGGTAGAAAAAATATTGAATATTCATAACTTATCTTAGAGAGAATACTAAGAATCATTTTTTATCTTTCTTTTCAATTCCACATTATTTTAACTACAACCTTACTAATTTCAATTTTGTGAAGAAATGTTGGATTGTGTAAAAGTTTTCTACACTTAGAATGATGTGTTTATTTTCCAACATATGACCCCTCATAGAATCTTGAGTTCCAAATAGTGTTTCTAGCTTAGTCTAGATTTCATTTGGTGTATTCAAAGATTCAATATGAAAGAGAAAATCAAGAGAAAAAAACAAACAAAAATTTCCATATGCTTCATCACATCTATTGAACCACTTAGAATTTTATTCATATTTAACATGTTTAGTTTCTCATCCCATTTTTATTCTAAGTAAACTAAGAGTTCTTAAGTGGATTGTCATGCGAGATTTCCACTCAAAATAGTTGTAAGCAATTAAAATAGGAACTATTGTTTAAGCCATGATGCAAAAATGTAGAAAGAAGTGTTGAAATAAAGAGGACACAAGAACACCAATATACCCCCACCCTTTTCACTAGTATTAACAATCAACACCCCCCCTAAAGATTGCAAGGTTGTTGGCACTTTATAGTTTAGTGTGTTTACAAAGCTTTTTCAAATATAATTCTTACTAGGCCCACAATGGCCAAAATTATAAATTATGATACAAAATGAAATTGATACAAAATATGGAAATATCCCTATTGTTGTGTTGTGCTCTTCAATACCTTTCCAATGTGTATTCATTTCTAAAAAATAAAGTTTTTGGGAACAAGATATGGCTAGTTTAAGGAAAAAGACAATACCAATTTCAACCTTGAAAATCAAAGAGAAAAAGAAAAAAATATTGATCAAACCTCTGTGGATAGAAATTTCTCGTCTCCAACTTTCCATTGATATCTAATTTTCCAAAAATTGATATCTAGAGAAAAAGTTATGCATGTTTGAAAAAATGTCCAATTTGTTTTCCAGATTTGTTATTCAAACCCCTGCTTATAATTGTGTCAAACGATCTCTAAATTGGATGAAATAAAAGTCAATATTAACTTTCTTAAGCCTCCTAGATGTGTTGGAATTTCCAAAAATGCTACCATTATAACTAGAATTATTACAATCACCCAAATCTTGCAAACACATATGCAAAATGAAAAGTTTATCAGATCTTCATAAATCCTTTTTGATTCTCCAAATCGTTCAAAAACCCATGCAAAGAGCATACAACATGTTTTGTAAGATCTCACTTAATAAGCTCAAACTCTCAATTAGTAATATACAAACTCAAAATTCTCAAAACAAAAGCTTTTATACCATGTTAGAAATTTGAAATAATTGATAGCATACAAAATTTTATGAGAAATTTTAAGCTCCATAAATTGGAAAAACATAAACAATGCAAACTAGTGACTCTGAGAGATATGCAATGTCAGCATGACTGAATTGCATTAAGAGCTTCCAATATGCAAAATTATACAATAGAAAATGGATACAAATACAAGCTAGGTAGCGAGTTTATATATATCTAAGGAGAGGATGGGGGTGGAAAATCCAACCAATAGGGAGAGATCACCAATATTAAATAACTTTAGTGATCAAAATAATAAATGCTCCACCCTTTTAGTATGGTGACACCTCATCACCTTATCTCCTAGTTATTAAATAATTAAATTCATTTTCCCATGACTAAGAGAAAATAAATTAACCCACTAGAAAAATAAAACCCTACACTAATAGGTAGATTGTAAGGAAAGGAAATGGTTGGGTTAATATTTTCCCATTTGTTTTAGGATTTATATAGAGAAACTTACCCATGTAATTTATTTATTTAAACAAGGATTTAAAATTCTTTTTCTTTTACCTTTGAAAAATAGATTATCTCTATATATATTTTCAAATTTGAAAACATATTTTTATATGCATGGTAGATTTATGAAAAAATATTCAATTTACATTATATGTTTTTTTTAATTTATTAATTAACATGTATTTTACTAAACAAACACAAAATAAATGTAGTGTGTCCAAGATTTTTAAAATGGTGTAAGAATTGGTTTCATCATGCTTAATGAGATGGTAATTGCATGATTTTAAGTCGAGAGGCTTCCTACAGTCACATAAGGATTGAAAAACCTAAGTACATTTTTATTTTTTGCATTTATTTTGACATGCAAGTGGCTGACACAATGACTAGTGTGAAGTGATAGCAAAATACTTGCATTACACAAATGGTGAGAGTGGAAGAGTCACCATAACTAACAAGAGTGGAAATGTTACCATATACAAATTATAAGGAGAAGTTGTGCATGATGTATGCTATTGTGTGCTTTGCTCTATTCCGTACATTTAGTTTCAATTTCTATTGTTGTTACCTATGATGCCATTGAGATATTTTCTATTGTGTGATTTGCTCTGTCAATAGTAATCTTTCTTCTACTAGCTATAGGATAAATGAGAGAAATTTAGAATAGCAAGGTATGGTTTCTTATTTAGAGGGACATTTACAATTTTTTATTTTTTGAGATTAGTTGAATGATCTACTTTGCATGAGATCGGATTGATAGATGAAACAAAGTTTTTTTATTTGATCTCTATGTTTTGTTCTTTTCTTTTTATAAGGGTTTTCAAATCAAACATGGAGATTTTAGCTTGTACAAAAGGGGATTTTTGAGCAATAGAAGAGAAGAGGCAAAGCAAGTAAGCATTTTTTATAGATGGCTATGTAGAAGATTGTTCTGATCTATCATGAGTTGTTTTGCAGAGAAGTGATAAGATAAATACAAATATGAGATTTGCATATTGTGTAAGTGTTGATCCAGGCACTCTATGGCACCCTCATATTGGCTAATGAAGATGTTATTACAAAGGGTGTGGGTGGAGAGCAAAGGGAGATTCATGGATGGTGCCACCAATTGTTATATTTGGTGCCATATCTCAAGGCTTTTATATAAGATATTGGAAGGTCCCTTTCTCTTTCTTTCTTTTTGTAACTTAATTGCAACTTGTAAGCTAGCTTATTTATTGTTATTTTTATTCTAAAATTTAAAATAAATTTCTTTGTTTTTGGTTTATAACAGGATCTTGGAAGTGCCTTGGAAGACTTTGGGCCTTTTGATAGGGAAATAGTTGTACGAAATGGAGCTTAGTAACTTTTTCCAAATTTTATGTCTACCATTTGTACTATTCCTTTGTATATCTGAATACCAACAACACGAATGGGATAATTTATCTCTGTGTTTATTTGCAATTTTTTTAATAATGGAGTGAAATACATCTACTGCAATAGCTACACATAGTTTTTCCAAGAAATTCAAAATGGTCCAATGCAGTCCATGATAAATACACTGAATTAAAGTAATGCATAATCATGGTTTTGTCTACCTAATTCCTTTGACAACATATCTCTAGACCATTGCATTTCATGAGATCAAATTTCTTTTTTGTTAGAGGTTTGCAAGTCTTGCCTATATTTCCATATTTTTGCATGCAGGTCTACCAGGAGAGTTGCAACTACATTTGAAAAAATCCCTCTATCCTTTATGCTTTGATGGATGTTCATATTCTATTCCAAAGCTCCCATTTTCAAATACGTAGGGAGGATGTTAGGGAAGATGATAGGAAGGTCATGGAATTTGGTTTTACACCTGCCAATTGCATTTGCATGAAATTTTCTATAACCTTTTTAAGGAATCCATTTTCTGAATGAAATAATTATAAAAGAGGATGAAAAGAAAGGGCATTCAGACTTATGTTTTAAATTGAGTTATATATAACAATGTTAAGCAAGGGAAGTTGAATTCAATTAGGGAAAATATATATTTTTTATTATGTTGAATATATTTTCTTTTTCTTTTGAAAATTATATTGATAAAATAGAATTTACATATATTTACAACATAAAGATCTCAAGATTGTCATAACTATCAATAAAGTCTCATATGTTTTTGATTAGATAAGCAGGGAAAGGGCCATGATCCCATGGTTACAACCACACAAACAAAAAGGAAAAACAGGGTGGGAAACAACACCACCAGCCAACATAAAAAATATCCAGGTGGCATGCAAGCCATATATCATAACCATAACCATAGACCAACCATAATTAATCAAAAAAATAAAGTTACTGCTAGAGTACTTAAAGCTACATAGACCATTAATCAAATCCACCATGTACCAACAAGTCCTAAACCATAACAAAGCTATTATGAAAAAGCAGTTTGGAATCTGGAAGCAAAAAGGGAAAAAAGGAGAGCAGTCATAGAACAACATCAAAAGAGAAGTCCATTACTCAGCTTTTCCCAATAGGTCCCAATATTCACTAATTAGGGAGATATACTCCCTCCAGTCAAGTCCCTCTAATTCATCCAGCACTTTCAAATCATCAAACTTCCCCAGCTTTTTCAGCTTCCTGGTAATTTTAGTTTGTCTGAAAACCACACCAATCATCGCTCTTCGCATCAACCTATTAGTCACCTTCATCAGCGTAATGAAGGCCTTCTCCATGTCATCCATTTGAACCTGCAAATATGTTAATCTGCTTTTCATATAATCCATGCTTGAATCATCAACATTATTAACATTTCCAGTATTCCCAACATCTAGAATAGTCAAAGTATCATTCTTTTGGTCCTCCTCCATTTCATTTTTCTCCTCATCATCATCTTTCTTTTTCTCTTCCAATTCCTCTTCCCCCATTTCATAGGAAGTATCCTCAAAATCCATCCCATCAAAATATTCATCCACCAGGGCTTTGAATTCTTCAATTCCTAGGTCTTCCTCTTCATACACAAAGTTTTTTTGTTTTCCTTTCCTATCCTTGGAAGCAACCTTTTTCCAGTTGTGCAGACCTATGACCACCACTACCACCACTACCTTGTCCCTACTTCATCTCTTTCAATTCCTCTTTTTGCATGCCCTTTTCACTGATTGTAATAACTTCATTTTGAGGGTTCAGATCTTTTTTAATCTTCTTAGACTTGGGTAAATCCAAGCAGGGATAACTTTAAGAACCCCCCCTCAACGAAGGTGTAAAATCCTAGAAAATATTGTATAATTCCCGATTAAAATATTAATTTTATTGGCGAATTTTTTCTTTTTTCAGGAAAAAAAAAATCTCAATCGGCGAATCTTTTCTAATTGCTAGAAGTCTGGAAAATCCTGACGAATTGCAATTTTTTTTAATCCAATAAAATATTTTCATTGGCGATTAGAACCTTTTTTCAAACCAATAAAATATTTCCATTGGAAAATAAACATGTTTTCATAACAGGAAAAACATTTTTGTTGGCGATTAAAACTTTTCTTCAAACCAAAAAATATATTTTCATTAGCAAATTAAGCCTATTTTTAAACTAATAAAAAAAATTCATTGGTGAAATTCAATTGGCAAAAATATCAAATTCCGAGACAAATTTTACGTACATTCAAATTCCTTCATAAAGTGTCCAAAATGGGGACACGTGTCAACATATTTTTTTATGTCTGAAGCCAGATGTCAGTACAAAATAATATAATCCACGACCGTTCGATGAATTTTCAATGGACAGTTGTAGTTGCATTCTAAAAGCAAATCTCTGAAGCACTAGACTTGCAAATTGAAACCTTTGGAATAACACTAGAACCGTTAGATTTCCAAAAATCAATGGTTGAAATTTTATTACTTATTAAATCACTTAAAGTCATGACAACCAAAATAATATTTTATCGTTGACTAGCTACCGATAGTTGAAGGTCGCTTAAGTTATAACTTAAGACTTTGGAGTCATCATGGTGACGAAACCCTCGACATAGGGGAACAATGGGTTTGATGATAAAAATTAACAACACAATCAAATCCATAAAACATATTCAAATAGTTAAATAGTTGCTATATGGGGCAATTCCCTGTATTAATCAAAAAAAGTTTTTACATTCCTTGGATGGGATCAGACGCTTGACCAAGTCACTAGGGACTCATCCCAACAGTATTCACAATGAAGCCTTCATTTCCACAAAATATTACAGAACCAAAATATTGAACGGATTGACATTGGACACTTATATAGACTACAAATATTTAATAGACCATCACAAACCAAAATGACCTTCCACAGACACTAGATTATGCATTTCTATAGTCGGCCTTGCTGGTCTTCTTGGATTTGATTGCATTCAGAATCACCAAACAATCACCACCATAGGCTCTATGGGCAGGATGGTTTGCTCGTTCCTCCTAAATCTCGGTGTCATTCGCTACCCATTCTTCACTAGTTCCTAGCTCCCAATCCTCCTCATCCAAAGACCACCTTTCTCCACCAAGAGCTTTCACCACCATAAATGCCTACACTCAACCCTTCAGCCGATCTTTGAGAATGTTAGCCGCACACAAAAGAAAGTTGATACACCTGTCAATCTCCCCCCACCGATTTTTGAGGGTTGCATGGTCCAGTGAGCACACCAGGGGAAACTTTGGTACCGACCATTCATTCCCATGAGCCTTGTAGTAGTGTAGCTATAGAGGGGTCATGAAATTGTCAGTGATTTTGTCCAGTGCCGCATCAATATTTTTCAACAGAGAGTGTGGAAAAATTATTTGGCATAGCTTCTTCCCCTAAGCTTTCAAGACACCCATGTACATGATCATTTCCAAAAACATGGCGGGTATTTCTAAATTCCCCCTGAGCTTGTGGGTAGCTAGCAAAAATTTTGGGCCCAAAACACCCTTTACCACCTGGAGCACCAATGGGTGCTTGGACACCATTATCACTTTCAGTCATTTCTCAGTGATTTCACCATGGAAAGCATTCTATTGCTTCATGGAATTCAGAAACGAAGGAGTCTCCATTGCCCCTTAGTGTTTGTCAAGAGTGCTAAGCCAATTTGAGAAAAATGAGCACAACCCCTATTTGTAGCAAAACCTCCCGCGGCCTTATGAAGACCGTACCAAGAAATGAAAACCAACGTGTTACATGTCCTACATTCTTTATACACAAATCTTTTTGTGATCCTGCCACACATTCCCCCGATCGAATTAACCTATAAATTAATGTTGAGTGATGCAACCATCTTGCCATCTATCATGGACATACCTTTTAAGCACATGTTTTAAAGGTAACCAATACATCTTAATCTGAGTCATCCATCTAGTCTGAGGGTTATGCACAAGCGAAATAATAGTCACATCAATGATTAAGGATTCAAGTGGTGAATTAAATTTTAATTGTCACATCAATGATAGTGGTGAATTAAATGTTAAGTGTGAGTATTTGATGTCATACTCATTGTCTTTGTTCTAACTTCTATACATACTTCACCAACTTGATGTTCTTCATACCATTTATAATATATTTTGCTTTGATTTCTTTCTTATTTATTCTCAATTTAATTTTAATATTATGGAGTCTTCATGGCATGTCATGCTACCCAAATGTTTTTGGGAGAAAAGAAGGGACGATGCATACGACAGACGAAAGTTGGGTATGGTTTTTACAATTCCTTGTGTGCGGGTTGAGGATGCTATAAGAACAATTGTGGGTATGGAATGGCTTTAGAACAACCCCTATGCTCTATATTCTGAGGTAGCTTTGGCTTTCTTTTCCAATTGCATGGACATTTTGCTCAAAAAATATTTGGTGAAGACGTTGGCAATATGTTATTTGCAACCTTTCATTTACTATATTTCTTCATTGGAGTTGGCACTAGAGCATTACAATTTTGAAAGTGGGTTAGCACCTATTGGTGGAATATTTTGGAAAGTGGAATTGCATGCTTCTACAACGCAAGCTTTTTCCCTGGTTAATATGAGATGAGAAAAAAGAATTGTTAAAGAGTCTAGAGTTTTGGAGGAAGGTATTGGGTGATTCACTTTTCTTCTTTGTTGTTACTTTGTTAAATTTGATCCACCTTCTACTCAAACACTTAGTTGATGGCCTCAGCTAATGTTACAAAAAAATTAGTAATGAATTGATTTGTCTATATTTTATCGTACAACATAATAGTTCTTGTAATATGTATTTTGTGACTAGTTTTTTTGTCACGGTTAGTGGATTTTTGGCCAAGTTGGCTATGTACTATGTACTTCAGTCTTTAGCTACTTAAATTAAAATACTTTTCATGGCTCCATTCTTGGAAATTATCAATCTTTTCAATGCCATTTAATTATCTCTTTTCAATGCCTTGAAGCACTACATTTCATTTAATTGAAATTCTCAATCTTTTTGAAGAAAGTGTGGCACACCATATGGACATCCCAAGTGATTGATTGGATAACTTTATATTGAAAATTGCACAATGTACTATAGAATCATAGATGATGATGTCATTAATCCAATGATCTAGTGAAACAAGATTTGTAATGATTTCATATCATTTGAGTGGCATTGGAAATTTTGATAGCTTGTTAGCTTGAGGTATAGTTTGCATGTAGCCACACGTCAATCAAATTAAACATTTTAAATTTTAAATTGTAAATGTAAGGCTTAACTTAAAGTTACACGAATTGATTGAGTTGGTTTTTTGGATTGCGTGAATTGTGATTATCAATATACCCAACCTCACGTGTGACACATGTGAGGTGTACACAGGGATTAGATTGGTAGTGGCACTATTGGCCCATAAATAGGGATAGTGAACACAACTGAAATCATTTGTTGAAGGCTAAAAAGGCTTTACCATTGAGTGCAATGTTCTGAATTCTCATAAGGGCTTTCATTTTGTAGGGTTAACAAGTATTCAAGAAGAAGATGATGTGGTATTATTGGGGATACTCTAAATTCTTCTACCTCCAGTTATGTAGTTACAGAGTAAAAGACCAATTTCCTTCAAGTTCAGAATGGGTGGAATTGGAAAGAAGTTGATCTGGTTCACCTAACTTATGAGGCAGGTTTTGAACCAGGATGAGGAGCTCTGATGGAGATAAGTACTATCCTAGTGCATAGAGGCTGCGCGCAAAAGATGAGAGCAATTTTACTACCCCTCATCTTTTGCATGACTTTGGTTTTCAATAAGAATAGATACATTTTGTATCTTCATAGCTCCCTTTTCCCCAACATGGTTGGCCAGGAAAATCCCTTACATTTGTATTTCCAAAGCCACATTTATATTTGAGAGCACATGCTTTCCCAAGAAAGTCTCATGCATTTATTTTCAATTCCCATTGCTTACCAGGAAAGTTCCTTGCATTTATTTTCAAAGCCCATGGCTGACCCGACAAGTCCAGTCACCATGCATTTATTTTCAGAGCGAAATTTTTATTACGTCATCACCAACGGTCCAACAGAAGCTTGGCGCTTACATTTGTATTTGTATTATGTAAAGTACTAAAGCAACATATGTTATTTATACAAAACAAGAGCTTGGCGGTTGCATACTCTACTCAATGACTCATCCTTAAAAAGATATGTAATAATGTGACATTGTAATTCAATTATAATAAAATAAATGGTTGTGTTATTCTTCGTTATTCATTTACAGTAAAGAATTATTTTCTGAGTTCAGTGTCTAGGAATCTATTCAAATCCATTTTTTTTTCCTTTAAGAAATTAAGTATTATCTATTTATGAAATAATTTCATGCAGATTTAAAAGTAAAACATAAAGCAATGCAAATGAAAAAAGAAAGTTGCCATCAAATTGACAAAAAATATTATAAACACTAAAATTTGTCACTCTTGTTAGGGTTTACCAAAATATTATTGATTTCTAATTTGTCGTTGACCTTCTCCCCTAGTTTCCAGTATCATTATTCATTTTATTAAGGCCTTTGCAATGTTAAGTTGCCGGCCCCTTAGCCTTGATGTCAATCCTAGCGCACTGAAGTTTAAAACAACTTTAAAACACATGTTTATTGTTTATATCATAAATTACTCAACCATTCGATGAACATTTGATATATGGTTGTAGTTGCATTCTGGAATGAAATGCACAAAGCACTAGTCTTGTGAACTTAAACCTCTGGAATCACCCTATAACCATTAGATTTACAAAGATCAACGGTTTAGAATTTGTTGTCAATGTAGGACAACCATGTACTAATTGTGTAGTTCGGACTCTGGAAGCAACACATTGACGTTTCAATGTTTCATTCACTTTAATTTGTCATTGATCTCCCCCAGTTCCTGCCCCAAGTATCATTATTCATTTTATTAAGTCCTTTGCAACGTTAAGTTACTGGACCCTTTAAAACACATGTTTATTATTTCTATCATAAATTTAATCAAGTTTCAACCATTCAATGAAAATTTGATGTATGGTTGTAGTTGCATTCTAAAATGAAATGCACATAGCACTAGTCTTGTGAACTTAAACCTCCAAAATCACCCTATAACCATTAGATTTACAAAGATCAACGATTTAGAATTTGTTGTCAATGCAGGACTAAATGGCTTGTTTTAAATGTTTTCAGCCATGTACTAATTGTGTATTTCTAAATGCTATCAGCCATGTACTAATTGTGCAGTCCAAAAGCAATACGTAGACGTTTCATTCACTTTAATGTTCGAAAAAAAAGCACTTTCTACTGCTAAGTGATTTTATTTTTAAGTGAGAGGGTCAGCACATCGGGAGATTTCAGTCTTTAGTTTTCTCATGGCAGTGCACCACCCTATTCTGGGTTCCACAGTTCCACTTCCAACAAATTCATTCTAGTTTACATGACTTTCAGCATTAATCTTTTCAAGAATCAAAATCCAGGTAAGTGAAAGAATTCCTGCGGCTATGTTTCATTGTTTGATGTTTCTTCAAATCTTATTTTTTCAAACTTTGAAGTTTGGGTTTAGGGTTGAGAGACTTAAGAATTAAGAAAAACTAAGGAGGACTAATAGGGAATCATAATTTCACATTGTATAAGCATGTCTACCACCAGTACCACTAGAGCAATGTCAGATAAAAAAATACATTATGCAAAATTGCTTAAAACCCTAGGTTTCATTGATGAATACCATGATATTTATGATCCTGAAACCTATGGTAGGCATACCTCAGAACTTAGATTTTAATCTCAAAATAAGGCTTCAAAGCAAATGCAAGTTAATAGTATCAGTGCACTGTGGATAATTGGATTAGGGCGCATGATGTTACATGAGGTTTTCCCTTTTCCATAATTTATCATGGTTTGTGCCCAAAATTATGATGATAACAAAAGAGCAATTGTTAATGAAGATATCAAAGAAGAATTGTTATCCATTAATGCAGAAGAACTTGGAAAAGTGTTGGGGTTTACAATCAAATAATTTGGAAATTTCCATATTGACCTAGAAAAGCTTGCTAGTGATTATGAAGCAGTGGATGAAATGGAGAAAAATTCTTTCATAAATAAAATAGTTCAGGATAGAAACAAATTGAAAGGTGATCATAAGCCTCCTTATGATTTTGATATTTTTAAACCATGGGTTTAGGATACTATTTCCATGCTAGCATTTTTCCTCGGACTGGGTAACAATTTGGAAGTGGGTGCAAGCCTCCTTGAAATGGTATTTAATATCCATTATGGACCACATGTCAAATATAACTATATTGAGCACATTGTAGAATCCGTGCATAAATAATTTTAATGATTAAAAGAGGTCCCACCAAGAGATTTAGGCTCACAATGTTAGTGTAATTAAATTAATTATTACACTAGCATAAGTTAACTTAGGTCATGCATCTTTAGTCCTAGGTTAGATTTTAATAAATCATTTAATAAATGGGGTAATATTCCCTTCCATGTTTGTAGGGATAAGATTCCTTCTAGAAGATGATTTGTCCTTCTAGAACTTATCTCAACATTTAATAATTTTCTAGATAGGGTTCACATGTTGTCACATGTTGTTAGATCATGACACATGGCAACATCTCACGCATCTTAGGTTTTCACTCATGCCTATATATTCAGGGAATTTTGTACATTTGTAATCATCCAATATCATATCAATCAAATATCAATCTATGATCTAATGTTGTAGATCAATAGAAATCTCTCTTTGCAGCCCTTAGTTGCAACACTTTCTATGTGGTGTAATTTTTCTTGGCAAGATCCCTTGAAGTGTGCGCAGCTTCATTGGATGATTCAGCATCCATCATTTCAACATGATATCAGACCATGTTGAATTCTAACATGGTATCAGATCCATTCCATTGAGAGTTCATCACAGGATCAAGAAAGTTGGGCTGGAGAGATTCATGGTAGGCTTGAAGATTTCCATTGAAGGCTACTTGTTTCCACCTGGGGACCAAGCTGATTTTTGAAGCAGATAGAGTCAAATCCGAGCTCGCCATTGTCTTTAGAAGGCCTCGAAACCCTAGGATCGCCTGTCCATTCATCAAAATTGGATACATCAACCCAGGAGCCATTAGAGGTATTTGGGTTTGCAAAATCAATCGTACGATCCGTACAATTTGCAGTGAAAAATCATCCCAATCAGTTGTCCTCTGAGGCAAAAAAAATTTAGTAGCAGGCTTCTTTTCTATTTCAGAAAAAAATTGGGCTTTATCTCATATTATTTTGGCAAAAAAATTTGGGCAATTTCTCCATAGTTTGTAAATAAATCAAATTGACCTGCATTTTTATTCACCGTCAGCTTGATTTATTAAATCTATAGCTATAGTCTTCATCAACATAATATTCAAATAAGGGTTTGATTTTTTTTTAAATCATCGGCTTTAATATTTCCTTTGGTTGGCATTATATATTTTAATCCATCAACATTTTTTTCTGCATATATACTAAATCCGGTCGGCATTCTATTTTTTATTTTTTAATTGCAATTCTTGCAATATTAAAAAATCTAAAATATCGATCAAAATGTCTACAGAAAAAGTGCCTTTGTCGGCCACATTCTGATTTGCAAAGGGGTACAATGGCATTTACATTTCGACAAGGGGAGAGGTACCATTGTCGACCCATTTGGGGGGCCGACCCTATCAGCCATCGTTCACCACTTGCCTGGCTTTCTTCAACACCGGGTATTTTTTCGCTGACCGAAGCATCCTCCCATCGGAGCCCTCTCTTCGCCGTTGATGTGTATCCTGAGCCGTTAATCTTTACCGACCATCACGATTTGTTGCTGATAATGGGTATTTCCCTTTACCAGTGGAGACCCATTCATTGATCGCACCATCTCCTATAGTCGCTCATTGTTTTTCTCTAGGTACTCTCATTGTCGGTACCATTTTCTCCTTGTCACCAGTAATCATCTTTCAGCCATCGTTCCATACAACCGCCAGCCCCTCATTTGGGCCCGTGGTTTTATCGTGGGAACAGGGGCTTATTACCTGTACTATCATTTGGAGCAACACTGCTGCCGAATATTGCCACCCTATTGGGGATTTTTTTTGCTAGCTCAAGCCTGTGGTCACATCAAGGACCAAGGGCGGGGCTTTCTTTAGTGCTCGGGGGCTTGATTTTTTCCCCTCATTAGCCTACAGAGTGCCTAATATAGGCATTTTTTTCATTTTATCATAACTTTTCACCATGGTATTAGAATTTTGCAAATGAGATACTGTCGGAAAGAGAATTCCAAGCACTTTCCAGTGGTACAATCAATTTTGTGAAATTTTGCTCGCAGAAAATTCTACAGCCAAATGAAGACAAAACCCTAATCTGGACTCAAAGGCTCACAACTTCACAACTGTTCATTGAATTTTAGTGATTCCAGCGGCATCAAGAAGGTGATTCAGATTTTTTTTCATCCGTCTAAATCCTTTTGATTAGTTTCAGCTCCAGGTAATCTTGCATTGATTTTTTTTTAGTTAGGTGCATTTGTTCAATAACTTGGATATCCTAAAGCTTGGGAAAATATTTCTTGATCCGAGTAACATCACTTCAGTTGCACATCATCCTTGGAAGTCTTTATTTTCTGTTGAAGGTCAGTGTCTTTGTTTTTTGTGGAGAAATTTCATTATGGGGTTTGCATATACTCCTTCTTTGACTATGTTGCACAAGGGAAACTATAAGCAATGGCGAGATGGGATCATCCACCATCTCCAATCACTTGATTTATTGCCACATATGTATGGTATAGTTCCCCATCCAAGTGAAGGTATTCATGAACTTGCTTGGAGTTGCAGCAGATACATTGTTTTGGTGATCATTGAGATGCAAGTTGATTGTGATGTTTTGAGTTCTATTGATCATTGTGATTGTCCTCATATCCTTTGGGCTAAGCTTTGGGAGCTATATGGAGATTCAGTTACTCCACTATTCCCTTATGGTCATGATTCAGAATGTCATTCTTTAGATCAGGTACCCCATGATGATATTGTTGTGCAAGAGGTTGATTACCTTGAATCTTCCAAAGAGGTTGACAAGGTTCCTTCAGGTGCTTCTTCTCCATCAAAGACAATTGGTATCCTTCACATTCAGTGATTCCTTGTCCAGATTCATTTATTGAGGCTTCCACTATCATCATCCATCAAGACACATTTAGTTTTCCAAACTTGACATCACAGGATGGCTTCGTTTCAAGTATCACTGACTTGGCTACTTCTACAAGTTTGGAGGACATTCTTGAGGGGCTATCACTCCTCTATTCAGATCTGACTTTGGAGAGTGTTCTTGAGTCTCCTCATCCCTTTTTCTTGACCTTGATTGGGAATCCAAAGACTATCTTGGAGGAATTTGGTTTCTCTTCAGATATTTCATGTATGAGACTTCTTCCCTGTCATTACATTCAGGATTTGAGGTTTCTTCAGCATTCACCATTGGATTTGTTTCTTCCTAGTGGGATACTTGTGGTTTGGACACATTTGTTGCTTCAGACTTCTTTCATTGGTTTTTAGGACACTTCATTCAGGGGGCAATCAAGTCTCCATCATATTCATCACATCGTCTTTGGATATTGTTTAGCATCAATTTCCGCATCGCCCTAGTTTGTCACCCTCTTCATTTTTTGGGACTATGGCATCTTCTTCATTAGGAAAGGAGACATTTGAGTAGCTTTCAGAGACATCATCATCCATTTTTATCATTTCTTCCTTCAATTCCTATTCGGAATGGGAAGCATCTCTACACTTGCACTTGGTTTTGTTTCTTCTGAAAGGGAGACAAGTTGTTTGTCGACATTGGATCATGTTATGTCTTCAGACACTTACCATTTCTACAGGTGATCACATCTTCTGGGGGGCTATATTGTTTCTCTATTTCCTCCCTATGGGGGGGCTATTGTATTATATCCATGTGACGGATGGTGTACTTGGGGGGTATTTGGGAGTCCATCCTTCCCTTCCTATCCCACATTTTTTTTCTTTTTTCATCTCCTTTTTGGAGAGGGGTTTTGTTCCCACTAGGTTTTCCCCTTTTCTTTAGTTGTGGGAGATTTTCTGCATCTTCATGTACATGGGTACCTAACATGGCCTCGTAGCCAGGACCCATCATCAATCATTTCTACATAATCATTGCATTTTCCTCCCTAAGTTGAACTTATGAGGGGGGGGGTGTTAGTGTAATTAAATTAATTATTACATTAGCATAAGTTAACTTAGGTCATTCATCTTTAGTCCTAGTTTAGATTTTAATAATTCATTTAATAAATGGGGTAATATTCCCTTCCATGTTTGTAGGGATAAGATTCCTTCTAGAAGATGAGTTGTCCTTCTAGAACTTATCTCAACATTTAATAATTTTCTAGATAGGGTTCACATGTTGTTAGATCATGACACATGGAAACATCTCATGCATCTTAGGTTTTCACTCATGCCTATATATTCAATTTTGTACATTTTTAATCATCCAATATCATATCAATCAAATATCAATCTATGATCTAATGTTGTAGATCAATAGCAATCTCTCTTTGCAGCCCTTAGTTGCAACAATTTTTGTGTGGTGTAATTTCTCTTAGCAAGATCCTTTGAAGTGTGCACAACTTCATTGGATGATTCAACATCCATCATTTCAACATGATATCAGACCATGTTGAATTCTAACACACAACCTACTTGTGCTATTTTTTTCTACTCAAGTTTAGAGGAATGTTTCAGACCAACAAGCTTCAAATTCAGCCCTATAGTAATGCTCAAGAAAATCAAATGGCTCCAGTATATGATTGTACCACTAAGTTAAGGATGCATGATTCTCAAAGGAACTACAGTCATTTTGTAGACTAATTTTTGGCTCCATTTCATCAAGCAATTACAAATACTCCAATGCCTAGATTGCCTATATCATGTAGAAATTGCATTCAACTAGGAAAAGAAATACAATTGGTTGATTGGTACTTAATGGAAGAATATATTGTGCTAAGATTTTATGGATCAGGAGTACAACCATACAAACTTCCAATACATGTGACAAAAAGGGTTTTTGCATTGGAATATATAAGGTAGATAAAAAGTACTAATGAACTGCACTTTGTCGGTCAGCAAAAGAAGACCTTATTTCCTTATTTACCTTTTTCATGTGGAGGGTTCACATTTGAGAGAAAAGCATTTAGTGTGGCACATAATATTTTGAATTTTTTTAATTTTGATCCTATATGTCACTGGAAATATGATCCATGTGACACCATTAAAGAAATGATTGTGGCCAATAGGAATGTTGCAAGTAGAATTCAACGTCAAAGTAAACCCTTGCTTGAAAACTTGAGAAACAAGGATTCTTGGGATGAGGTCAAAATTGCAATGGAAAAAAGTGTTGTTGAGAAAGGTATTTCTTTTGAAAAATTGTTAGTAGAAATTATGGCATTGCATCGAAAGACAATCAAGAGGTACAACATTTTTTAGAAAAAAAGTGATAAACCATCTAGTAGAGTAAAAATGCTAGATTCTCTAGATAAGGAAGTTATAGCTAAAAATTGGTCACAATAAAAAATTATTGCCTTTTGGTCTATGAGGAAGGAGCTAGGTGATCCAAGAGCTCTCGCAGAGTATGGAGATAACGAAGAAGATCGTGAGTTTAGAAAATTATGGAATATAGAGTATCCCTATGAATGTGAAGATCAAGAAACTGATGGCGAATGTAATGGTGATAGGGAAGAACAAATCCATGTCAATTTCAAACCTGGTTTAAGTGAGGCCACAAAAGAAGCATATACTTTAGGAGCAACCATAGTTGAAAAAATGGGTTATGAAGGTGGTCCTTTGGGGTCCCAAAGACAAGGCCCTTAGATAGCAATAGATGTAGAGCATAGAAACCAGTTGATAAATCTGACCTTGGGCTTGGAGGTGAAAAAGTAGACCAAGGGCATACAAGTCAATTTGTTAGAGCTCCAAATCCTCATCCTCTTGGTTAGATACAATCAGAACTAGGACATACCCATGGTGGAGAGCTTAGTGCAACTAACACTACCACTGGTGGCGATGGATGGGTAGTATTACTAGTTGTGGTACACATGTGCTACAACAATAAATTACAAACAAGAGGACAACAATACAAGAAACCACATAAACACCAGGTGATCAAGGCATATAGAAGAGGCAAAGGATTTTAACAAGTCCAAGTCACACTACCAGTAGATCTACCAAAAAGGAGTTATTTCCAGGAACTCCCCCACTGCCAGTTAGTCTGGTTATGACATCATTAGCAACTGCAAGTAATATTCCTTTGCCATTCAAGCATTCCATTGTTCCTACATCTCCAAGTTTTGATTACATTGAAGAGTTTAAAAAGAAATCAGACTTGAATAAAAAAGAAAAGAAGCAACTGATGGAGAGTGCGTCTGTTGTAACTTCAAAGCCTACAACAACCATGGTATTACCCACATTTGACACAAATAAAGAAATCATGGATTACACAATTCTTGTTCTCACAGTTCAAAACAAACCATCAAATCAGATGGCTCGATCTGAATTCCAGGTGAGCAATATTCAATTGTATTTTTCTAGACTCAAAAATACTGACAAAATTAATGTATCAAAGAAGAACAATGAATTGGTGTACACATCATTGCTAAAGAAAGATAGAGAGAAAAAAGGTTACAGACTCAAATAGAAAAGTTACAGGTAGAACTAGCAAATGAGAAAACCTTTAGGAAAGCAACAGATAACAAGAGTAATGAATTAGAAAAAAGAATAAAAAAATTGTCTCTACATCAACAAGCAAAGAGGATAAACAAAATGAGAGAGAAGTAAATGAACTAAAGCAAAGGCTAGAGGAGAGCAACAAGAAATATGATGAGGAAAAATCCACTTCAGAAAAATTAAGACTAAGAATTGTGAATGGAAATGCACAGTGGGAACAAAATTTGGAGAAAGAGAGAAAAAGAAATGAAAGATTGGAGGCAGAGTTGATGAAAGAAAAAAATGAAACTAGGTCTTATCAAAATAAGTTATCTGAATTTTGTAGAGAAATAATGAGGCATATGAAACAAAATATCTGGGATGAAATAATGTAGAGGATTGATCATTTATGTGGCATGTTTCAATTGATTGATGATATCAGACTACATTATAAGAAGCTCAAAAAATATTTAGTGGACAACAAAAATGTCTTGGCATTAGAGAAATCTACAAATCAAATTCAACAAATAGTCTACAAAGCCAATGACAATGTTTCGAAATCAAAAGGGATTACTCATTGGCTTACTACATCAATGACATTGCCATCTATCATTGAAAAGTGTTTGAGAATACGTGAAACAAAGGAATATTTGCATTTGGTTGCAGACATGATGAAGAAGGTGGATGAAAAGGTAAGGAACTTCACGAAGCTTGGTTTGCTAGAGGCTTTTGACACAAATAAGTGATTCATTGGAAAGAATGATTTCAGCAAGAAGATGGAGAGTGCAAGGAAGATTGATTCAGACCAATTTCTTTAGAACCCAGATGTGGTGAACTATTTGGATTCCATCAAACCATTGCCAACCTTGAATGCAAAATTGATTGAAGAATTCAAGACAAGTTCCAATTTCAATCATGAATTGTTAACAAATTTTTGAGTCAAACAACATCAGTTAGAACAAATGACAATTCCACCACTTGAACAGTGGAAATTGCTATAAAAGGTGATACAGTGATTTGATTTTTGATAATATGAGTTTCCAAGTTCCAACTCAGCCTTGTGCAAAGTTTTCTTTGAGAAAGATCTTGCATTGCCAATGCGTCTATGTATTTCTTCATGTGAAAATCAATAAAAAAGCTCAAATTCAGACTTCAATAATGTGTTGATGTTCAATTATCTATATTATTTATTTTATCATTTGAAGAAAAATTATGGTAGTGGTTTCAACTACTAGATACACATTAAACGATTGTTGGTGTTCATTGTTGTATATGCTACTTGGTTGTTTTTAAAGAACCAAGCAAATCCCACCAAGCATCTATGAATTTATTATTTGTATTATTTATTCATGATTTAATCAAAGCATTTTAACTGATTCATTAAACCAAATCCAAAATTAAAACACACGTCAAAGAAAAATGACCATGAAGATTAATGAAATTATCTTTGATTGAATTTTCATTAATAATTTAGATACAATATCAAATCTAGGGAGACAATAGACTCAAAAGATTATCATTATCATTCATACTTGCTTGGAAATCACACAATTAATAAAATTTACTTGCTTGACTCAAAACTTAAGATACAGACTTCAAATGTATTCTCTCTGTGTTCTCAATTTGCATAATTCAGATCTAGAATTCAACAAGAGACCTATACTAATGGCCCTAAATTCCCTTTTATAAGAATAAGGGAGGAAAACAAGCTTCAGGCAGAAAAGTACACATATCACATTTTAATTTGACCGCTATAACATAGATTCCCTTTACAGTTATATTTGCACTTTCAAATGGAGGGAGCATCTATGAGAAAAAGATTATTTCCATTTGCTAAAGAAAATAAGACCACCTTCCAAAAGGCACTTTGTTGAAAAGAATAGTCTTCTAACCATTGTAGTATATTTATTCCTTTGAGAAAAGTGATAAAAATATATAGAAGAGGGCAAAAGTGGACCAAAATCCAAGTCAACATCCAAGTCATCGGTGATCAACATTTACTTGTGGTGTTGTCGATTAGGAGACATATCTTTTGTGCATTACAATCTCTAAGGCCAGACCTGCACTACACTTGACCATATATATGCGTCCATCCCCGTGTTCACAAATCCAATACATCAATAAATATCCTTTTCCATTGCTCATATTCCTCATCAGATGGCCAATTGAATCCAATGATTTCATCCATATTCTTCCTATATGGAGCATACTTTTCCATCACAAAATTGGTTTCTTTATCAAATTATTTGAGGAATTTGATGATGAGTGATAGACTCTCAAGAGTATTCTTCAACATATCAATGTCAACATTCTCACAAATGAGAGATGTTTGAGAAATAATAGTGGTCTCTACCTAGTCCTTCCATGTTTGTAGAGGTTTCACCTCATCATACATATGTTGTATATTAGGTAACAAGGTCAAATCTGCCTCATCAAATTTAGCCTTCAATTCTCTTATCTTCTGCTCTAATGGAGCAACAAACCCTTGAAACTTATGTTCTTTAATCTCACTAAAAAAATTTATAAGTTGGGAGCACCTTTGGATATCTCTTCCTATTGCTTAGCCCCAATTTCCATGAGTTTCAAGTTATCAGCCCTAGGAATCCATTTATCTCAGATTGAGGTAGCCAATTTCTTATCCCTCTGAGATAACCTTATTGCTTGCAACATTACAGAATAATTTGAACGAATACTATTTAATTTACCTTGAATTTTTTTATTCAAATGCTTCAAAATAGTATGAAAAATCTTTGAATTGTTCTCATGCATGGTGTTTTGAACCCATTCAAGCAATTTCTTGTATTCTTCAATTTGCAACAATAATTTTTCCTTGGTGGGATTGGTTGATGGAGCTACACTTGATGTGCTTGGCTCCTCAACTACAAGTGGATCTTGGCCTAGGTTATATGGCACTATTGCCAGGGATTGTTCTGGTGGAGGAGGAGATTGAGGATTTTCCATTGGAGAGGTGGGTACAGCATGAATTGAGCTAGTTGGGCCCTGATTTGTCAATGTTTCCACTTGTTGCTTCCATAGTGCTAGCTCTCACTAACTCATTTGACTGCAAAATACACTGAAAATTTCTAATGAAAGATGTATAATTAGATGAATCATTGGGTACATGTGTATTTAATGTGAAATTTTCAAAAAAAATTAAAATTTGTTCCTGACGTTCGTCGAAATTTCGACGAATGTTATTTTCGTCGCTTTTTCGATGAATGTCGGGCATAAATTTTAATAAATAAAAGTGAGTTCGACAATTTATCTATACTTGCGACAGTGTTTTCATGCTATACTTGATAATTTTCTATACTTGTGACAGTTTGTGGAGGTTATATGCTGAATTTTTTTGGTGCAAAATATTAGAATTATTAGATTTTGTTACCTGTCTATGATTAAAAATTATTGGAGTGTGAGTTTGGTATTTTTTGAAGATAATGTATAATGTATAATGTGGTGGAAGAAGAAGATACCGAAGAACTAGAAGATGATGTAGATGATGATCAAGATCAACAGTTAGTTGATGATGTGTCTGATGAAGATGTTGAAGAAGAGGAACTAGATCATGATGATGTAGGAGCTAATGTTCATGAAGATGATATCCATGTGGATGATGACATTATTGAAACTGATATCAATGATGATGATGATGATATGACCAATCCTTACAATGTCAAATCTGGATTGGATGATACAGACAAAGAGTTGGATGAAGAAGAAGATCAATGACATTGAAATGTATGAGTTATGCGATTATATTATCTATTTGATATTGATTTCTTGATAGAATTATATTTGACTTATATGGTTACATAATTAATTCATCATGTTTTTAATTTTTATGCCATTACCTAATTAATTCATGATGTACTTTTTAATGTTGTTAATTCATGATGTTACAACTATTGTAGCTCTCCTAGAAATTTCCATATGATCAAATCCTAATTACTCTACGACTATTTATGATTAGATATTATTTGATCATATCTTTGGTTATTTCATTCCCAAAAAGTTAGCATTTCCTCATGTTGACCCCGCATAGTGACATGTGAATTGGGCCAACATTGAAATTTTTTCAATTTGTGCTTGTATGGAGTGAAACTTGACATGGTTAGCCTAGATGCATGCATTTATGATATGGGAGGGTTTTGAGACTCAAAAATGATGTCATGATATATAAAGGCATCTCATCCTTCCTAATAATACAAGTTGCCTTATTCTTTGTCTCTTTCATATATTGTTCCTAATTATCAAATGGTGGTAAGTGATTATTCCCTTATATATCATTGTATAATTAATTTTTTCTATATTAATTTATAATTTTTTATTATATTATGTGGAGCTCAAAAATTTAGAGAGAGTTTGAGTTAGTAGGTTCAAAATAAAAAATCATCACTTGTCTCTCTATCTACTCAATAATCAAAAGGCCATCAACTCTTCCATCCTAGTTGAGAGGACTGATTATATTATGATTTTTGTATCTTCCTATATAGCTTTCTTGTACATGTATTTTGTATTACTAACATGTGACATTGTATGCATATATTGATTTCTTGTATATATTATATTTTTACCAACATATACTATTGTATGCTTGCATGGCTTCTTAGTTAATATATATTTTTTTTATTATTGATCTTTTTGATATTTTCTATAAGTTATTATTAGATGATACACATTGGATTCCTTTTATTTTTTTATATTTGAAGATACATAACTAATTACAAGGATAATATAAAGAAGATATATCTATATATGTATCATTTATGAGTTTCTAAAATATTTTACTTCCATGTCAACCACTTTCTTTACTTCAATTGAGAAACATAATACCTCTATAATCTTGCATTTATCAAGTGTCAATAAAATAAAATTCAAGTACTTAGCTATCAATTTTCTCTTGATTGATCTAGTAATAATATACTAGCCAACTAATACTCATCCAATGATATCATCTTGCATTGATTTGTGTTACTTGACCATCACATAATTGAACCAAGTACCACTTTAGAAATACCACATACATAGTCTTCTCTTTCTACAAACCCCCCATTGTATTCATAAGGGTTTTATTGTAGGTCCCATCAAATACTATGCCCTAATCATGTAATAAGTAGATAATTCATTTTTACTAAGGTCAAACAAAGTTTTTTTATCACAAAATACAATAGTTTTTAGTTTTAAGTGTTAGATTTATGTTTTGATTATAAGGTTTATCTTGTAGGTTTAAGGTATGAATTTAAGGTTCTTACAATGACTTTTCAACCAATGGTATTATCCTATCTCTACCTTATAGTTCTAAAATAAAATATACAAATCAAACTTAACTAGCAATCACACCTTAGTGTGCAATAATAGGTAATAAAAGTGTATAGAGATAAAGGGGGAGAGAGGAAAATAGAGGTAGAGATGAAGATAGAGTGAGAGAGGAAGAGGGAGACAAATAGATAGAGAGATATAGGTAATGGGAGAGATAAATATATATAGAGAGAGAGAGATAGGGATAAAAAGATGGAGAGATAGTGAGGACAAGATAGAGAGATATAGAGGGAGAGGGAGATGACAAAGATATAGATGGTGAGATAGAGTGATAGAGAGATAGAGATATAAAGAGATATAGAGAGAGTAGAGGGAGAGAGAGATACAAAGAGATAGACAAACAAAAAGAATTAGATATAAGTATATAGAGATGGAGAGAGGGAGAGAGAATATGGCGGAGATAGGAGAAAGGGAGAAACAGAGATGGGGAGATAGAGATAGATGGGGAGAGAAAGAGAGAGATATAAAGATATATGGGAAGAGAAAGAGAGATGGAGATATATGGAAGAGAAATGAAGAGAGGTGGAGATAGAGAGATGGATAGGGGGGATAGGGAGGAGAGATGGGGAGAGATAGAGGGGAGATAGAGAGGGAGGGAGAGAAAGGATACAGATAGGTAGAGGAGGAGATAGAGAAGAGGGGAGAGAGGGAGAGATAGGTTGAAGAGGAAGAGAGAGAAGAGAGGGAGATAGATAGGTAGAAAGGGAGAGAAAGAAGAGGGGGAGAGGGAGAGAGATAAGAAGAGAGGAGAGAGAGAGAAATTGGGGAGAGAGGAGAGATAGCTCAATATATATAGAGGGAGAGGGAGAGACATAGAAAGGGGGTGATATAGAGAGATAGAGGGGATGGTGAAAGAGATAGAGAGATCATGATAGAGGTAGAGAAAGATATGGATAGAAAGAGATAGAGAGAGGAGTGAGAGGGAGATAAAAAGAGAAATAGAGATAGTGATATAGAGTAGGAGAGATGGAGGGAGAGATGGAGGGAGAGATGAAGGGAGAGATGGATTGAATGAGAGAGAAAGGGGGGAGAGGGAGAGATAGCTCAAAAGATAGAGGGGGGAAGAGGGAGTGACATAGATAGTGGGAGATATAGAGAGATAGAGAGCGACAGGGAGAGATATATCAATCACCCTCCCTATATCTCTATCTATTCATCCTTATCTCTTTATCTCTCTACCTCTCTCTATCTCTTTTCTCCCTTTCTATTTGTATGTTTCTGATTATCTCCTTAAGTGTGCAATGGGTAAATTGAAGAGGCCTTAAAGGAGAATATCATATCTTTAATCAAATGGCATGCTACCTTGAGCATAACTCCCCAAGGACACATGCCATCCTTTGGATTGTTGACATGAAACAACCAATCAAAATTTAGTTTCTCTTTCCCCTCTCTCTTTTCCTTTGTATCTCTTATATTTCTCTCTCATTTTCTCTCTCTCCTCTCCTATCTATCTAAGTTCATCTCTTTCTCTCATTCTCTATATTTTTAGTTTCTCTCTTTGCATTTGCTAATAGGCTACATATATTGTGAGATTTGAGCTTGAAACAAATCTCATGCCTAGAAATGACTATTGTGTCGTTGGAAAACAAGTTTCAACTGCCATTTAATGGTAAACTAGTTGTAGTGTAATGGTAAAATCCTCTAAAATATCAGGTAAAAGCCTATATATACTATTATATAATAATAAATATATTTATATTATATATAATTTAATCTAATATTACTATTATATTAAATATATATTATATTAATTATATTTTGTATTATATAAAAATATAGTTATTATTAATTATTAATTATAATAATTTTATATGTATTTAATAATTTTGTTAAAGAATATAATATATAATTATAATAAGTAGAATAATTATATTATTTATTATGTAAAATATAGCTAATATATACTTAACTATGTAGAATATTAAAACCTAAATGGCACCATAATTTTCATTTTAATTCGCATACTCTAAAACCTCCGTCGAAACCTTATTTTCAGGTTGTAGCTCATCAAATTGGAGAAGTGAAAGGTCAATACTAGCAAGAAAGAGTTAGGAGGAGCAAAAACCTTGCATATTAATTTGAATTTCACATGTAATTTTGATTTTTGGCCCTGCGCGCGCATGAGCACGATATAGCTTAGTGCACGGAGACCCTAACTGGAAAAACAAGGTAGGGGGAAAGCCAAAGCAACGAGGTTGAGGGCACTCAGGAAGGGAAAATCTACGACTAAGGGACAATGAGTATTGTAGGCGATTTATATCTCTTATATTGGCACCCCCATTCTCTTTAACTTGCAATTTTCATACCTATCCAAAGATCTTCTCTTACATTGGCACCCCCATTCTCGTAAAATGGTATAAGATAAGACAGAAAAAATAAAATAGTTGTATTCAGCCATACCCTGACTAGCATGCATGCCCAAGAAATTTTTGTAGTCTTCAACTCTGTAGATGGATTAAAATGTAGCTACTAACCTATCATCAATTTTGGATGTCAAACCATATTTCAAAAGCTATTTTTCTATTCACCAGATGGGCTCACTCCCAAATAGATATTTTTACAACACAAAAAGAAATTCAAAGAAAATGTAGACATTTGAATTTAGGAAAGCACAATTAAATTTGAATGGGAGCACTTTTTCTAGTTGAAATCTTCATTCCCTTTGCCCAAACACCTAAGAGAAACATGGTTGTAATTCTTCATCAAATCTAACTTTAGAAGAAACCTTGCCTTTTTATCAAGTTCCATAGAATGGAGCACTTCATGAATGGTAATGATACAGTCAAGAATCTTCCTACCATGTACAAAACTACTATGCTATGGAGAGATCAACTTTGGGAGAATTTGTTGCAGTTTTAAGGAAATGATTTTTGCAAAAACTTTATACATCAAGTTACAATGGTTGATTGGTTGGAATATCGAGGAGACAACCCTAGCCTTTTTTGGGATAAGAACAAAAATTTAGTGTTCAACTCCTTTAGTAATCTTCCACTCCTAAAGAAGTCCCTAGTTGTAGCTACCATGTCATCAACAACAATATCCCAATGCACTTGAAAGAAGTGAGGGAACTTGTTAGGGTTGGGGGCCTTACTTCCTTAAAAAGAGAAAACAAAAAATTTCACTTCTTCCTCCATTATAGGCTTCATCAACTCCATATTATCTTGCTCATCAACAATTGCGGGGATAAGCTTTAGGATAACATTATAATTCATAGGACCAAAAACATTGTTTTTAGTGAAGAGATTGTTGAAATTTTTTGTTGCTTTTTCCCTTATATAGGATTCATTAGAGATTCAGTTACCATCCAACCAAATCTCTTTCAATTTTCTAGATGAGCTATGTTTTAGAGGCCTCATATACAAAAACTTAGTATTCCTACCCCCAACCTTTAACCAAATCATTCTCGATCTTTGCTACCCCTTTTTTACAAAGGAATGCCTTTCCAACTGCTTGTTTCTATTCCACAACCTATTGACAGAGATTTTTTATGACACAAAACATCATGTTTCACCATTGTTGGGCTAAGCCATGCCCCTTTTGTCACTATTCTACAAAACCCTCCATTTTCCCTCAATACACTAGGGTTTTAGAGAAACACCAGATACCTGACCTCCCTAGCTCAAATATTGTCTTAAACACATTAAAATAATCTTACAATAGGACAAAAACCTTCATTCACACTGTTTCATCCATCAAATTGACAAACCCTGACTTAACAACCACAAATTTACAAGAAAATTGCCCCTATCAGCCCTAGGTCATCACTTCAATGCCAAGTTTCTTGCTTAACAAACCCATAAATGAAATAAACCTCTATCCTACCATGTTGCATACCAATCCACCAAGTTACAGTTCCAAGATAGTGGGTGGATTGGTGGATCTCATATTTTTTAGCCCTCAAACCCTTACACGGAAAAAATAGGGTAGTCCCTATATTTGATTGTTTTCTCCCACAAAACAATTATTTAGCACTTCAAAAAAAATTAAAATGAAAGGGAACACATGTATTTATCTACACCAATGATCTCGAAGTATTTCAAGCTTGTACGAATCCATACAACATAAAAGAACTTCAGAAAAATAATAAAAACACATAAAATTGCTTCAAGAATGTGGTATTTGATATGAAATTTTGGTATCAACTCCTCCAAAAACCTTTTCTCAGGCCTTGGAAGGATTTTAAAATCATCTCAAACCCAAACTACCTTCAACCAATGTCCATAACTGACTTACAAACACTTAACAACCCATTATTTTGCAAAATTGCAATTTTGACAACTTTTAATGTCAACAATTGCAACTTTTTACATTATCAACTAGATGACTTCCAAGCACCCTAAACACATTGAAAATGGTCTTGTTAGACCTTATTCACCTTGAATACATTAATTCCTACAAGAAAACCTATTCTACCTACTTTGACAATATTTGACCATCATTGACAATTTATTCGCATATTTGATCTTGTTTACAATATGGATAAATGAAACAATAAATGGTCTTTTAGACCTTAAATTAAAACATCAAAAAAATTTGAAAACCTCCCTAGACACTTCTATGGTCAACCTCTAATGCTCCAGTTGTGAACATAAGGTGTAGGTGCTCCTACACCAGAGACTCCCCAATGAGCTATGCCTGTATCGCATGGAGCCGTTTTCCATTGATTGTAGAACATATTATTGACCCCCATTCACAAAATAAATAATATGGTTGCTTGGGCACAAAATTGGAGCAACTCAAAGATAGGGTCTTAGCAACATTTAAAATTTAAAATTTCATTCTTCCTTTCTTATCATGCAAACTTGTGACTCAACAAAACAAGTATGCAAGGCCAACAACTTCAAAGCTAAGAATGGCAGATTGCTAAATGTTTAACCTTTTTGCTTTGCAATGGGATGGGAATACAATATGATAGAAGTGGGATAAGAAATGCATCATTTGAAGCATCAAACCAATATGCAAAGATGAAAGAAAGTGCCAACCCCTTAAACTGAAAAAGTTTCTTTTAACTTTAATTTTGTTGGGTAGCCAATTCTTTTAAGTTATCAAATCCTACCATCATACATAATCAAAATGTTGTTGTTTCAAATGACTATGAGCACTAAATTTCACTATTTAAAGATGTTGAAACTTTGTCATAGAGAACTAGAACATTGATGCAACCACTCATCCTACCTTAAAACATACCAAAAGTCTCCTACCAATTAGATATAGGAAGATTTAAGATGACTTTAACTCTTTTTATTTCCAAAGCATAAACTTATGATGACTTAACCAAGCCTAGTACACACTCCCTCCTCGTTAACCACTTAGACATATGGAGTTTATCAGTGGAAAACTGAACCACCTCACACGTGCACCTGAATTATGTCTATTAGTGTTCTAATTCATCTTTTTCAAGACAACTTAAACAAAAATATTATGTATGGTGAAACCATTCTTCTGCACACTACAAAAAATTTCAATGGAAATTTGCATTAAATTTTCATTAAATGTAAATTTTCTTCTATTTTTAGTCATGTAGGTGTCCAATAAACCACTTGGTGGTGTTTCCCTTCAAGTTTATTTACTTGAATGAAGAGAAAAATTACTTTGATTACAATTAGAGAATACATTTGAGGCCTTGGTTGTGTAACTGGTGGACCATAGTCACATTTAACACTTGTTACAAAGTTTGGGAGTTAAAACGTTAAGTAGAAGTCTTGTAAATCAAATAACTTGGATTAAGAGAAGATATAACGTGAATTCATACCTTTGAAAGGTTGTATGGTACTTTACAATAGAGAATAGCATCAGTTGTATAATCTCCCTTGAATTGATGAGGAGCCTAACCATCAATTTGACCAAGTGAAATCTACACCTTCCAACTCCAAATCCATCAAGGCATTTTGGTTGATGAAATTAGCAAGGTCTTCTCAACTTTCAGAATATGTTTGAATATTTTTGAGGAACTATTATCGAGGAACTTTTTTCCTTCAACAAAATTACAATCAAACCCACTTGACAATCCTCTAAGTACAAGATCATAATAATGCATGTTTTGAAAGTCAAAAAATAGTAGAATTTTTGCTCTTCCATTGCAATGGATTTTAAATTACTATGTTGGCCTCTCCCCTAAGAATATTTCCATAAATTTAATCGTTCACTTGAACATTCTCACAATAGTAAAGAGACCCAAGGATAAGAAATATGACCTTGTTGTACCAATATTAAATATACTTTTCCAAATGATAAGTGTTTGACAAATACTCGTATAACATTCATTCCTCAAAAACTGCTATCTAGCAATTGAACCAAGAGCAATCATAGAATGATTTGAAGAAAATTCACTGTTGGGAATCTTATCAATATGGTACTCAATCTAATTAAAATAAAAAACCCACCGACACAAAAGTATTGAACCAAGAGCAATCATACCTTGTTCCATGGCACCTCCCTCATCAAGGTTCCTGCCTACTATGATTGGCACCTATGGACTGTCCACTGAAATGTGATCATGCAACACTATCACACACTTAAAGACTGTGAGACTAATAATGACTATCATTCATTAGCTTTTCCCCTCAATTGTCATGCAAAAATCCTTGGAACATTTCCATACATTGTTCATGTAGGAAAATTCATCACTGAGTCTAGGTTTTTTAGGCTTCCATAACCTCAGCTAATGTGAACTGCATCTCCCAAACTCCATGTTTGTGTTAGGTTGTAAAATAATGACATTTTAAAGTCATTAATTGCAAGGGACAATCTCCTTCATACATTGATTTGATTTGTGATGGACACATTTGGACGGTAGTAACAATAACTTGCAAACTATCAAGACTTGATTACCTTATAACCTGTCAAATTCTAGCGATGAAATGATAGATTAATCATAATGTCACCTTGGGATCACATCACCATGAAAGAACTTCATCCAACATCCTTATGACTGTAGGTACCACCAAATAGGTATTTGTCAAATCTGTCTTCCTCGAACGAGGGAAATTCAGGAAGAGAAGAGGAAAGCAAGACATGTAGTAGGTCTAAAAGAGGGAGATCAACTAGAGGTCAAAAGATTAGAAAAAAATTTTGTAAACGCATGGAATTTTTTCTTGCTAAAGGGGGGTCATATTCTTACGATGATGAGAGCATAGTGACATTGAGGTGCCCTTGAGGTACAAACATCTTCATAAATAATGGGTACCCAAGGAACTTCCTCCAATAAACACTAATTTTTGTGTCAATGAGAGGATATATCGCATAGCACCATCGTCATTACATGGTTTGGGCCTATTTTGTATGGATGGCATAAGGGTCTATTACAAAAAAGTTACTTAATTGATGGAGTATGTCGGACCCTGTTATAGTTACAAATATTGGATGCAACTAGTTTGATATACACAAAGTATGCGTAGGTATGCACTGTCAGCAAATTATATACAGCTAAAAGATAAGGATCAAAATAAAGGAGTGACTATGTACATTGACAGAAGGCCAAAAGCATCAGGGAATATTGTAGGGTTTATAAATAGTACATGACCTGGGTCAACAAATAAGCAACCCAATTGCATATTCAAGGAACGCGAGGGAAACTGTGTATTCATATGTGCAATAAAATCAATAACTACAGGGGAAGAGTTGCTAATTGATTACAATTTGAATCACATAGATACAAACACAGTTACTATGGGATAGTACATACTATATACCATTTTACCCAACCTTCAATTAATGGCTCCAATATACCATTTTATTATTATGTTTTTTTTCGTAAGTCTATTGGTTTCATTTCGGTAATGTTTTTTTATATTTAATTTTTGTCACAGCGGGACATTGATTGTACAAGGAAGGTTCCAACCTAGAGCAAAAATCATGATGCATCTTCAGGTGCTTCTACCTGACAAGTTTACCTCATTGTAATTGTACAAATTAGATACGAGCAAAATTTTTTATTATTATGTTTTTATCATAAGTGTATTGGGTTAATTCTGATAATGTTTTTAATGTTCTTGTTGCAGTCGGTTGATTAGGGAAAGGAACCAACGGTAGAGGAGAGCATCCATAGGGAGGTACAGTCACTATTATGTGATGATGACATCGCATATTCCTCAAAACCTCTGGATATGATAAGGAAGACCCAAAAAAAATGCAATGAAGAAATCCTTTAGTTGTTATTCATAGTGCCTCAAATGGATGAGATAAGAGAAAGGGTTAAAACATTAACTAAGAGAGCACAGAACTTGCAAGTAAGCTATCATGAGATCTTTAATTATAACATAAGTTCATTCATGGTTTTATATTTTGTACTCTTTTATGTCATGAACTAAAATATGTGTTGTTTTTACAAGATTTTTTGCGTCCTCATGATGTTGTTGGCCATGATCAGGGTACTGCAGGTGTTGCCCGGGGAGTAGGGGTTGGTACAAGTGTCAATCCTGATCTTCCTATGCATACATCACATCATCCAACCCCATCATTCGTGCCTATATTGTCGACTAAAATTTTGGCAACACATAGAATGTAGACATCAAGTAGTGCACCCTCTGGTAGCGAACATATGCCAGAACATGTGTCAGTACATGTACCTGGGGATGCAGAGGCCACTAGTACTAGTGATGTTTTAGCATCATTTCCTATATCTTCTCGTATTACTAGTACGAGAACATTTTCGGTCATATTTGTGGTGACTGAGGATTTCGTTCCCATAAAGATAGAGAAGGTCCCAGGTACTTTAAAATGTTTTAATTATTATTATATATAATTCAATTGAAATTTACTTATTGATCACTCTTTTTAGACTAATGATCCCATGATCATTTTGCAAGAAATGATTTTTTTTATAAAAATCTAAATGATATTACATTGGAGATGTTCGGGCCCACCATACGTACACGGTGGAATGCCAAAAATCAAGATTTAAAAGATGAGCTCATTAACCATTTAGTTGTGTTGTTCGGTAATAAAAAATTTGACCAAACCAATGTCCTTAAGAAAGTTGGTACCTATCTAAAGTATGTGAGGGACCAATATAGGTCACATTTAGAGAACAAAAATTATGAGTGTCCCCCTATGATTCTAGAGAGGGAGTGGAAGGACCTGGTGTCGGATGGAAAGGAGAAGGCTGAAAAGAAAAAAAGAAAGACACCACCGGGCCAAGGAAGGTATGTGATACTATCAACAATTTAATTACATACTGATTACTCTTTATTTTTACATAATATAACGTATTTCAAACTTTTCATAGGCTACTCGACACATCAAAGGCAACAAAGGCAAGACTAGAAAAACACAGGTAGCACAAACTTGGCTTTGGTGGTTATATGAAATTAGCCACACAAATTGTACATATCCGTAAATGAAATATTGCATCCAAATAATAAATTTCAAACAATTTTGGTTTTATCACACCATAGAAGCAAAATTCATGATCTTATGAAAAAATGCAGGGCTCTGAATTCAACAAAGTTCCCATGGAAGAGGGCCTGAAGATTGCCTTCCAACAAGGCTATAGAGCCATGGCTGAACGCCTAAGACTCTTGACTGGGAAAACACAAGCTTCCACTGCATCTGACATAGGTAAATAAACTCAATGAAGTTTATTTAAAATTGAATACTTGTGCAATCTATTCAATATTAATTTCTACCATAAAGTAATTATGTGTCTATTTGTTTTAAACAGGCAAGCAATGATAATACTGCACATGACATTGGAATGCAATCTAGTGAGGGTGGAGCACAACTTGTAGATGAAGGTCATGGTGTGCATCCCGGTACTAAATGTATTCATGTGCTATACAAAACGTAGTATGTATTAATACAATTAAACATCTTTAATTGCAATTGGTGTATTAATTAATGTAACCTTTTGTGTTTCAACTTTAGAGCATGTAGAGTGTGATCAACATGTTAAGCATGATCAGGATAGACAAGATCAGGAACATGATGTGGCCCCATCAGGTAAAGAGGACCACTCTAATGTTCTTTTAAACATATTTAGTTGCAATTGGTGTATTAATTAATGTAAGCTTTCGTGTTTCAACTCCATATCAGGATTTAGAGAGTGTTTAGCATGTTGAGCATGAGGCTATAAGACAAGATTAGGAACATGATGTGGGCCCATCAGGTAAAGAGCACCACTCTAATGTTATTTTAATTAATGAAATACTTGTAACAATAATAATAATAAAACATATCAATTTAATATTTCTTTGTTATTGTAGCAGAACCCCCCTTGTAGCGGCCTCCACGTCGTGAGTACACGACTAGGCATACATTAAGATCAAGAGTAGATGGAAGAACAGTTGAAGGGGGGACAGACGATTTAGAAAACAATACTCCACTTCAACTTTTTTTAGCTTCAAAAAAGAAACAAAAAAAAATTGATTGTAATCATATTATGACAACATATTTTTGATAATATGTAAAAAATGAAAGAATGAATGTTATATGTTAATGAATGAATGTTATATGTTATTAATGGATGAATGAATGAATGTGAATATGTTAATGAATGAATGTTATATGTTATTAATGCAGGATGAATGAATGAATGTTATATGTTATTAATGGATGAATGAATGATTAATGTTATATGATTGGGTATGGGGAATTGAGAGTGATGTGAGGGGGGGGAATGATCTTCCACTATCACGTGGTTGGCCCTATTAAGTAGATAATATTAAACTATTCTCGAAACAAAGAGAAGCTCAATAAGGTAATGCACTTTTCAATATAAGAAATGTATTGTTTGAAGCATCAAACCAATATGCAAATATGAAAGAAAGTGATAACTTTTCACTATGGTGGCAGAAAAATGATTCTTTATACCCTGATGCCTTCATTTTCCAAGCCAATTTCTCCTACTTTTCATAGCTCTGCCATGTTTGTGGATGTGATATGTCTCCTACACAAAAAACATGTACCAGTTTATGGCCTTCAATCCAACTACATCCAAGTATCTTTTTAATTCATCTATCTTCATCAATCTCTTTACTATTTGAACCTCGTACATATGTTTTAGATGAAGAACCCATTATTGTGAAATGTGCCTCTAGTTGAGTAAAGTGAATCCATGCTTTGCATCATAATTTGAAGTTGTTTCCATTCCAATGTTCTAAGTTTAGTTTATTTGTATGGCTTTGTATGAATACCACATTGTGTTGTGTGTGGATTTGATTTCAAAGCTCTATTTCTTTTGTTTTTAGTGGTGACATAACTCTAAAATTTGACTTTTGTGCATAACAGGTTAGTGGAAAAATTGATAGCTCTGAAGGGTTTAGAGGCTCAATTGAGATAGATATACGGATATTTGGATCTTGTTGTTGATGGGAGACTTCCACTTAACCATGAAATTTTTTACCATCTACAGGTATGCAAAAATTCTCTACTTACATTCATTCAACTTACTGTCTTCCTTACCAAAATCTACCCTTGTTAAGCCACAACCATAACTAGCACACTGTCATAATGCTTCAATCTCAGTCATTAATTTTTGTCTTGACAAAAAGGATAATAGTCATTAATACATTACTAAGGGTAAACATATTTCATAAAGACTTATGGAGGATAAACCACAGTCTACCAATCCATTAGAGACTCATAGTGCATAAAACCATTGAAAATGCATCACAATCATAACCTTTGCTAAGGGCACATGATAGTCTTTTGGATTGTTTACAAATTCATATCTATGATCATAAGCATCATAAGCCTCTATAATATTTATGATTTCCCTAAGTTGAATGACCGTTGACTTTGCATTTAGTTGACTATTCCTTTGTCTTAACACTGTCACCCGTATTCATCAAATCACTATGCATTGTTGATCTTTCATCTCATAGTCCATTTTATTAATATTTTCATACATTTTCTTAACTGTTAAGACCATCCTTTATTGATTATTGATTGTCTTTTAAATAATTTTCTACCTCTCATGATTTGGCATCTTCTTGAAGACTCTAAACTCTTTCCATCATTGCTCACTTGGTGAGGGGGACTATCATTGTACTTGTTTGAAATGCTTGTAGACTGTCATCCTTTGAATCTACCCTTTACATGACTATCTTTTACTGCCCTTAGTTGATATTCCTTCTAGGTGACTGCCCTTTATATGTATGGTGATTGTCTTCTTTGAGCAATCGATTTGAGTGTCATTTGAATATTGACATTTTCTCTTTCATGCCTACTAGGTTTGTGCTCTACTCCTCTTTTGTGCCCATTGACCTCATACATTTAATATGACAATCCTTTAGTGCTCTTGAGGTTTTTCATCATGATTCATAGTCAAAACCTTTATAACACAGTCATAAAGAGACCTGTTGGGCACAAAACACAGTCATAACTTATAGTCATTAATCACTGTCCAAATTCAGTATAACTATCATTTCAACTTCACAAGGTCACTGCCATTTAAATTTTCTATAATGACTCTCTTGAAGACATTTATGACTATCCTAGGTTTTATTCATGGTGTTTGATATTTTTTGCACCCTCATTACTATCATTTCCCTTGTGAAAATCATCTTTTGTTAGTTGATTGTCATTATTTTTCCTTGAGATTTGACCCCTTTGTGATTTCTCATCAAAACTCTATATCTTTAGTATTCCTCCATAGCACTTCCCTTCTATTACATCATACATTGTGTATTGCTTCTTCCTCATGATTATCAATGCACATGACTATCCTTGCAAATAAATGGTTTGTCTGTTTGTGACTATCTTTTCATGCTTTTGACTTCCTTGTTGCACTTGCCTTGTAACTATATTTAAATCATGTCATTGTCATAGGTTATTAGTCATAACAAACTATCCTTTCAACTTCATAAGGTCACTCAGTATTTGTTTTTTATCCTTGGAATATCATCATGACTATCTTGGTGATCGTTGTCCATCATTGAATATTTTGACTCACTTTCCATGTCTTGAAATTTAGCATGTAATACCTAAGACTCATCTCCTCATATGCTTCATGCCTCCAAGTCTGTCCACAAAAATTTCATGGCACAAGTCTTTCCACAAAAAACTTCATGCTCTATGACTCATTCTCTATGATTTTTTTCTTGCATTTGTTCTCTCAACGTTGTTCCTTTTGTATGTCATTGCATAAGAATTCATTTAAGTGTCACCTTCTTACAAACCCTAGGGTTTAATGCATAATGTATTTTTTAATGCTCTTTGCACACAATTCATTGTGGGAGCTAACTCTATCCATTGAATGATATCTGCACCCTTTTCAATGTAAGGTGACTACCACAAACCATTACCCCTTTCCTTCTTCACAGTCACTATCTTAATCGCATTGGATGTGACTTGAATCCTCTGCCCTCTTGAGACTTGTAGATTTCCCATTCAATATTTTTCATGTTAAACATATCACTGGTCATTTGATCATATTTATATCCTACACTTGCATACCTTTTCTTTCACAGTCCATTTTATTGGCATGCCTCTTTATGCTTGGACTATACTATATTCTCATCAACTAATGACCTCTTATGGTAGTCACAAAGACCTATGATTGTCCTCTTCAATGATCTCATGTCTTTATTCATTAGTATTCATTTCATTATTTCCCTTTTTTCATTATCACATTCATTTATCTATATTTTGTATCATCCTTGGTTCCCATTAATAGGTGACTGTGATGTAAAAATCTTGCAAGAAACCTGTCCTCTATTGATGATCTTTTAAATGCCATAAATTTCATGGCCTTTTAGCTACTTTCATCAATGAAATTCCCCTTGTTGTAGCTTCAATGGGTGTGCTTAGATATTGTTATGACTGTTATTATCTAAAACTCTTGCTCTCTTCACCTGATCTGACTAGGGTTTTAAAACTTTTTCAAAGCCTTGGTGAACTCAATATCTTCAATGGTGTTTTGGTTGTGGTTTACTTGCAACCTACCCTAAATGAGCTACAAGAAGTAAGTATGGTTGTGTGTTGGGCCATAATTTTGAGAGGGGAAGAGACATTCATATAGATTTTGTGGTTTTTCATAGGGAAGAATGAAAGCACTACAACAATACCAATGAAGTCCATGTGCAACAATCTTAGAGATGAACTTAGATCTAGTGTGGCAATCAAAACATACTTGAAGGTTCTTAAAAACTCTAATAGTTGTACGAGAGGCCATGTTTAACAAACCAAATGCAATTGCTAACTTTTCACTATGATGGCAAATAAATATTTAAAAAAAAAAACTTGCAGTGTTTCGTCGAAATTGCAATGAACACAGTTTGACGAAACACTAAAAATTGCGACGAGGTTGCTATACAAGCGACAAAAAAAAATTCGTAAGGGAAACTCTACCTCATTGGAAAAATGATGAATGTTTGGTGTTTTGGCGACGCTTTCAAGTGGGTGCTCTGCAACATTTTTTTTTTTGTCATCGATAGTTGGACAAATTTTCATCGATTTTTCAATGAACACCACCAAAATTTTTATGTAGCATTGACCGATGAAGTTGGGTTGTGGTTTCAATGAATAAAATTTGGTCGTTAAAGTGACAAAATTTAAAACAGTGTTTCGTCGGTAATTCAACAATATTTTGTCGATATGTCACCAAACATTCATCAGAATTTGTAGTCAAATATAGTAGTGATATGGTTTGAGAGACCCTCATATGAGCAGGACCTGATCGAGAGCACACTAAGTACTTATTTTGTGCACAATAACATTGGTTTGGAGAGTTTGTAGAATGTGTTTCCTAAAGAGATGATTGAGTGCATTGAGGATGCCATGGTCTCTGAGTCTTAGGACAAGAAAGAAGGAGAAAAAATTCTACATCCGAAGGAACAGTTCAGGCTATCTCTCACCAAACTAAAAATTCAAATGAATGTGTTGAGGCAATGCATAAATTCAACCAATAACATCTACAACTATTATCTTCAATGGCCTCGTGTAGTTGGGAAATACAAAGATAAGCTGGAGCAGATTGAATCTGAGATGAAAAAAATAGGTCAGGATTATAACATGTTTCGAGATCAGGATGGTGCAGTCAAGAAAAAGATTCAAGAGTTATAGACTAAGCATGCAAAAGTTCATTTCTCCAGGAACAACCTTGTGGACCCTTTTTAGAAAGTGAAGGATTTAACCAAATGCAGGCTGGAGCAGTTAATTGAGGTTATGAGGAAAGGAGAGAAATCAGAAGAGGTAATCACAATTTCAGAGTCCCTCATCCAAATTATCAATCAGACATAAGAGAACAACAACTTGATCTTACTGATTGTGATTGCAATAGAAGCTTGGAGGAAATTTCTTTCGGAAATGAAAGATAAGTACAAGATAATTTTCTAACTCAAGTAGCAGTTGTATTTCTTCAAATTTTGATCAAATTTTTTAAAGGAAGAGAAAGTGCAGTGAAAATTATGTTTGTCTTTGATTTCAAAGGGGGAGAGAGAGAAGTGAAAAATTCCTTATCACTCTAAGGGGGAGTTGTGTTTTGAAATTTTGAAATCTAGCAACGTAATCATATTGGTTCTGACACAGTCATTTTTCACTAAGTGTTGCCATCAATGCTAAAGGGGGAGATTGTTGGAATATGGACTCTAGTGTTGTCATTGATGGAAACCTAAGTCATTATTCCAGTCCATAGATCAAAATTTGTTCCTACCAGTAGGCAGAATGAAGAACAGATTTTTACCAGAAGTGAGAATGAAGAACAGGGTATCCGGTTAAAATGTCAATCTGTATGCTTCACCAGATTTTAATTTTAGGTTGTAAATCTTGAGGAAGGTTATTGAGCATCTATTTTATCTTATTGTTAAAAAAAAATTGTTGCATCAATCGATGTATGAGTTAGGAGATCCGGCAGGATGATTTTTCTGTTTATTTGCTCATGATGGTCGACTTGGTGAATGTAGCATGTCGCGAATGTATAAGGGGTAATTGTTTAATTTTTTCGTGTGTTGGACATTTTGTTTTGGGTCCCAGCATAACATTAGCCAAATTTGATGGGTGTGCATTAAATATAATTTGTGATTTGAGCCGACCGTTGGAGAATATTTCATGTTTTGTTGAAGCCGACTTGAAGCGACTAAATCCTTGATAGCGGATATATATGTGAGTTCGGGTAATTCATTTTGGTGTTTGAATAGGTGTGAAGAGTAGAGTAGATGTGTGTGAAAATATCATAAAATCAATTGAGCGAATTTTGTGTGTGTAGAAGAGGATTTTTGTGAAGTGAATTAAGGTAGAGCAAAGAGAAGTGCAGAGTCAGACAAAAGGTCCAAAATCTGATCTATGAGCTTCACCAGAATTGATACTAGGCATTTACAAATGCTACTTTCTTAGTTCAACCTTTTGTTGCAATCCAAACATTTTGTAAGGCAATGAGCCTTCCTAATTTTGAGCAGTGAGCTTTAGGCAGTGTGCCTGAATGCATGTGCATTCCCTTTTCTTCATGCTTTTAACAGAGTATAAATTGTAGATTAATCTCCACCAAGGTTTTTCCCCTAATAGGGTTTCCACATAAAAAAATCTTGGCGTTTTGATTGTTTCCTTCTTTTGCTTGCATCTATACTTCTGTTGAAATGTTGTAAATGGTTTAAGATCTGAATTGAAATTTAAATATTGTTGAACACTGATTCACCCCCCCTCTCAGTGTTCCTTGAGTTCAACAGAATGTTTATGCTGTTTGGAAAGAAAATATTTTCTTATTTATTTATTTCGAATTGAAACAATTAGTAAATGTAATTTATGAAGTTTTTAAAGCCCTTTTTTATGTAAATTGATTTGTGCAAAATTTGTAGTTTTATATAACCCTTGAAACCATAGTTCTTCAGGGTATTTTTTTTAATTGTTTACTTTATCCTTGTTTTTGCAATTTGTTGCATATCAAACAGGGCTTTTCATCTACAACAAGTGATAAATCCATCTACCCTTTTTTGGCACAATCCGTCTACCTCTTTCTCCGCTTGCTTCAAAAATTTTGCTCATATCCTGTAGCTTTTTCCTTGCATGCTTGGTTGACTATTTTCTCCTGCCAATTGCATTTTTGTGAATTTTCTTAAGCCTCTTCTTTATCCATTTGGGCACACTATATAGTATTCCTATTAAGGTGAAATTTATGTGGCCTTTGTTTGATTCTAGCGCCATCTGCTTGTACTTAGCATCAAGTTTGAACCATGTATGGCATCAACTAGCCATGGCCGGCAGGTCGAATCCCATTCTTCCTTTCTGCGGACTAGTTATTGTGTTGCATCCTTGGGTTAGTTGGTACTGTGCTTGGTGTATTCTAGCTTTGTGCCTTATATATGATGTCAAATATCTTAAATTCATTTCAATGGAAATACATTATGTTGGGAATTTGATGAAGATGCCTTTGGTAATCAATAAAAGTACTTTCTATCTGGTGGTCGATATGCTTGGAATTCAATTATAGTTATGTTTATATCATAGTTTGATAAACTAAATAGTATCTTGGTTAAAGTTAATGTTTTCTATTGCTCTTTATACTTTGTGTTTGAAAGTCAATGGTTATGATTTATAGTTGACATGTGATTCTTACATGGCGTAGGTTGCATGTTAGTGAACTCTGTGAAAGGTGTTTCTTCCCTGCTTTTTGCTTTCAAATGCTATGTATTGTGTATAATTTCGAAGGATTTATCTTCTGCTTCATGCTTGTTTTGTGAATCAATTCGATAAGAATATTATATGCCTTGTATGCAACGACTTTTAGTTTGATTTCCCTAGCATTTGTTGCTTGTATTGCCTTGTACATATTCTTTTATGAATAGCATTTGTTGTAATTTCCCTACATCTGGTAATCGATAGATTTATGTTGATGTTCGATTATTTATAATCGGAAAGTATGTTATATGATATGGCATTTGATTAATTATATATATATATATATATGAATATATATGTATATGTATATGTATATATATATGTATATGTATATGTATATATATATGTATATGTATATATGTTTATATATCTATGTATGTATGTATATACATATGTGTTTGCTTCAGTATAAGTTGATATATTGAATTGAGAGCTATTTTTTTTTAAGATATATATAAATATAGATATGCATATGTATGTATTTAAATGGTTGGCATATTATAATTTGATGTATTGTATTATATTGTAAACAACATATTGTTAATAATATATATATATATATATATATTATGGTTTTAGTAAAAGAACGTTTCTACCGATGTGATTAATTGAATATGTTAGGAAGTGAACTAGAAAGTTAAGTAGAGTGAATTGATTTACTTATATTTAGATAATTAAAAGATTTGTTTAAATAAATGGATTAGATTATCTTTGGGTTAATTAATGAATGTTGAATTATTTCATAATTATTTTATAGTTGATGTGAAATTCACTATGAAATTAGTTATTTATAATAATTTTTGTTATAGTTAATTATGAATTATTGTGTTAAGTGACCATTAAGTGGATTATGCGGTTAAGTTAAAGAGTAATTTGAAATGTAAAAAAAATGTTTATTTCATGGTTGTAATGTTGAGTGATTGCTTGTAAAGAATATTGTGGTTAATTATTGGGAATTGGAGTGATCTTGATAATTGATTAAAAGTGGGATTCCTTTGTGTTAAGTTGTTAAGGTTGGCTTCTAGAGGCCTAGGAGGGAGTAATTTTTGGTATCTATGGTTTTTATGTTTGTTTCACTTGGAAGTGGTTTGGTTATGTTTGAGTTGTGTGCAAGAGGTTCAATGTCTTGCACTGTGTATAGATTCGTGTGATTGTGATGTGTATGCAAGAGGGTCAATGCCTTGCACAGTGTTTGGATTCATGTGATTATGATGAGTATGCAAGATGGTAAATGCCCTACTTGATTTGTAGGGTTTACTAGTTACAAGTAGGGGGAGTGGCTCTCCATAGGGGCTAGGACCCAAAGTGGTGCCTAGGATAACCCATTGGAGGGTTTCAAAATCCAGTGATAACCTTAATAATGAATTTGGGGGAATGGGTAGATATCACATTAATAAAGATAATGGTATGCCTCACTCATGGCTCAAGTGCTCGTTTAGGCTTGAGATAAGATGGGAAGGCCTGGAATGGCAAGATCAACTAACTTGTCCTCATGAAAGGTATGATGATTTTGTATGAGTTTGAATGGGGGCCAAGCATCGAGAAAGGTCAACAAGATAACATAGGATGGGGGTCGGGGTCTAGGAAGATTATCATGCTATGTGATGACACTCCTCCCTATTGTAGTCTAGCATTTCCTAGTTGTATTTTATCCTTCGGTTGTGTGTGTTCCTCTGGAAGTGAAGTCAGTGTTGTAAGTGATGTGTTGAGAGTAATGTTGTTTTGGATTCCATGTATAACCCCTATTTGTGTTAGCCTATTGCTTTTCTGACTGTTTATTAGTAGTGGGACCTTGTGGTATCTCCTAGCATAGGGGGGTGGACCTTAGGGTTCCACATGGTCAGGAGGTTGGTGCTTTTTCCTCTAGGTAAGTGCACAAAGTTGAGTCCATGAAACATGGAAGTTTTTTCCTTAGCCAAAAAAATAAAATCGGCATTGCAAAAACGGGATCCTAATTTTCATAAATGGGATCTCAATTTTTAAAAATTGGGATCTTGTTTAGCTTCGGGACAAGAACCTAAATTCCAAATGGGATCCCACTTTTTAAAAATCAGGATCCTGCTTGTTAAAGGGTCCTGAACTAATAGACGTGAAACGAAATCCTGATTTGTAAAAATCAGGATCTCGTTTTACGATGGTATTTATTTTTTTAAAAACAAACAAAACTCATTATGCTCTACATGGGATCCTAAATTGGCGTGTGAGACAATGACTATTTAACGACCTCCAGGTATGCCTCCACCCCCAATTTTTTGCTTTTTCCATTTTTTATTAAATTTTTTAATACAAGAATAGAATTTAGTATGTTTTTTTCCAATTTATTTAGCATTTTAAGCATTTTATTTTGTGTAACAATAGAAATGATGATTTGTAGAAATAGATGAAAAAATGCAATGAAACCTGAATATATTTGAATATAAAGGAAAAAATGAGCTTTTGAAACCTAAATTGTTCAATCAAACCAAAAAAAATTGCATTTGAAAACCATAATCGAAAGGAAACAAAAAAAATTGCATTTCAAAACCCTAATTGAAATGAAATAAAAAATTGCATTTGAAAACCCTAATCAAGCTTTTTGAAACCCTAAATTCAAATCAAACAAAAAAAATTGGATTTGAAATCCCCAATTTGAAATGAAACAAAAAAAATGCATTAAAAACCTTAATTGCTTAGATTGAAACCCTAAATTGAATTGAAACAAAAAAAATTGCTAAAACCCTAAATTGAAATTGAAAAAATTATTTTGCATTTGAAAACCCTGATTTCGAGCTAAAGAATATTTGATAATGGAAAAATTCATTTGCATTGCTTAAATGTTTTAAATTTCATTTGCATTGTATGGAGAAAACAATATGTTAAAGAATAGTTACAATTCATAAATTTTATCAATGTTTATTTGCAAATTTAGTTAGCAAATTCCTAAATCCTTGTACAATCCATTTCCAATTGTCACTTAATTATATAATATTTGCATTCATTTCTATTTTATGTTTGATCTCTCTTAGTCTTTCCTTGTTTCCATTTCTTTTTTGCACGTGTTGTCTCTTGTCTTTTGACAACTTAACCCTCATTAGATAGTCAATTAGTTGTTAATTAGGCTTCTAGTTTAGTCTAAAATCTCAATTTGCACTAGTTACCTAGACACTAAAAGAATCTAAATATTTTTATTTTCTTTCTTTTAGGTTCTTTCAATTACAAATAATCCAAAATAAAATACTCGATTCAACATTAACTAATTTTATATTATAAATTTTATATCATAAAATTCATTTAAGTGGGAAATATTAATGAAAAAAATGTTAAATAAAATAATCGTATATTCAATTAAAAAATATCCAGTTAAAATATACATCAAACTCAATCTTAATAATACATAATTATATGTTTCTATTATGGAAATAGTCAATCTATTCATAAAATCAAAAATATTCATAAACTAGTCACTAACTTGCAAGTCCATTATTCCAAGGGCCACCCAAAATTCACCCTAAGTTCCCTAAACCCTAAACCCTGAACTCTAAAATCTAAACCCTTAACACTAAAGCATTAATTTTTTCCTAGGACCTTTAAATGAAATTTGGTTGCCTTAGCCAACTCCACCAAATTTTATTCCCTTAAGCCATGTCATTTTTCCATAGGAGCTTACTACATAGATCTCCTTAAGCCATCCTATTACCCTAAACCCTAAACCCTAAACTCTAAACTCTAAACCCTAAACTCTAAACCCTAAACCCTAAATCCATCATTTTTTCCTAGGCCCTTAATGAAATTTGTTTGCCTTGGACAACTTCACCAAATTTTATTCACTTGAGCCATGTCATTTTGTCCTAGGACCTCACTAGACATAGATCCCCTTAAGCCATCCTATCACCCTAAACTGTAAATCGATGTCTTAAGGGGTCCTAATATGACATTTCTTAAGGGGATCAAAGAAGTTCTCAAATTTTGGTGAAGTTGCCCAAGGCAACCAAATTTAACAATAATAAGATCGTGCAAGATTATAATATGAATGAGATTTCATGATCTACATTGGTCAGTTGAAACAAGAGCTATCTCAATCAACTATTCCACAAGAAAATGTTGTTCACTAACTTGCAAGTCCATTATTCCAAGGGACACCAAAACTTCACCCTAAGTTCCCTAAACCCTAAACCCTGATCTCTAAAATCTAAACCCTAAACACTAAAGCATTCATTTTGTCCTACGACCTTTAAATGAAATTTGGTTGCCTTACGAAACTCCACCAAATTTTATTCCCTTAAGCCATGTAATTTTGTCGTAGGATCTTACTACATAGATCCCCTTAAGCCATCCTATTACCCTAAACCCTAAATCAATCATTTTTTCTTAGGCCCTTAATGAAATTTGGTTTCCTTGGGAAACTTCACCAAATTTTATTCACTTGAGCCATGTCATTTTGTCCTAGGAACTCACTAGCCATAGATCCCCTTAAGCCATCATATCACCCTAAACCGTAAATAGATGTCTTAAGGGTCCTAATATGACATTTCTTAAGGGGATCAAATAAGTTCTCAAAATTTGGTGAAGTTTCCCAAGGCAACCAAATTTAACAATAATAATATTGTGCAATATTATAATATGAATGAGATAAATCATGATCTAGGTTGATCATTTTACGGTTTAGGGTTATAGGATGGCTTAAGGGGATCTATGTTTGGTAAGGTCCTAGGACAAACTAGCATGGCTCAAATGAATAAAATTTGGTGAAGTTTTCTAGGACCTTAATGAAATTTGGTTTCCTTAGGCATCTTCACCAAATTTTATTCACTTAAGCCATGTCATTTTGTATTAGGACCTTACTACATAGATCCCCTTAAGCCATACTTTAGGATGTCTTAAGGGGTCCTAATATTAAATTTATTAAGAGGATCAAATAAGTTCTCAAAATTTGGTGAAGTTGCCCAAGGAAACCAAATTTAACAATAATAAGATCATGCAAGATTATAATATGAATGATATTTCATGATCTAGGTTGATCAATTTACAGTTTAGGGTGATATGATGGCTTAAGGGGATCTATGTCTAGTAAGTTCCTAGGACAAAATTACATGGTTCAAGTGAATAAAATTTGGCGAAGTTGCCTGGGACCTTAATGAAATTTAGTTGCCTTGGGCATCTTCATAAAAAATTATTCACTTAAAAGCCATGTCATTTTGTACTAGGACCTTAATGCATATATCCCCTTAAGCCATCCTATTACCCTAAAACCTAAATCCTAAACTCTAAACTGTAAACCCTATAGCATTCATAAATTGTCCTATATTAATAGTTAATTATTTTTTCATTCAAGTAACATTCCTTAGACATAAATGAGGCTTACATATTTTATCATTTGTATTCAATTTGGCCATTTATATTGAATGGTTTAAGGGTATTTCCTAAACATGTATCTTACATTTTGAAATTAAAAATCTAATGCAGGTTCACTTATATCTTAGAGATCACATGGATCGATTCAATAATATTCACAATCCACCTCCACACCATCTATCTCCACCACCTTCACCTCCACTTCCACCCATTCCACCTCATAACCCCCCACCTCCACCACCTGAAATCGATGGTGCTCGTTGGAAAGCATGAATCAATGCCAATGTTAGAACTATCCAAGATCAAATCAACATTATTCAAAATGAAGAATGTATCGCGCCACCTGTGAGGATGTTTGCATCTAGGATGCAAACCGTTGTTGATGTTGTTAGGGCTATGGATGGGATCTTAGATGAGCACCAACAATGGCTAGAGGAGAGGAGAACTTTTGATTCTAAAAATGAAAACACAAAGAAATGAAGAGATGCAGTAGAGAGCCACAACAGTTTCTAAATTAAGACAGTGATCTTATAGTTATGAATTTATGAGTTTGGTTCAATGGATATTTTGTGTGATGAATTTATGAATTTGGTTTGATGGATATTTTTAGTGACGTGAATTTATGATTTTGGTTCTAGATGGATATTTTTAGTGACATGAATTTATGAATTTGGTGGAATTTGTGAACTTATAATGATGAATTTATAATAGTATATATTTTATGACTATCTACTAGATCATGATTTCTCATGTTGGAAAAATGTAATATAGATGTGTTAGACATAAAATGAGCTTTTGTGAATGTTTCAAGTTTATTTTTTAGTATGGACATGTATTAAAATTGCGTAGTTCGGTCTTAAATTTTGAAATTTGTATGTATGTACATAGTTTAATTGAATGATGTATGCATGCAAATTATGCATCATATTTTTATTTTAATTGTATGTACATGTTAAATTTTGAATTTTGTATGTGCATGCTCAAGTTCAATCAATGTATATGTATGTGTATGTGTATGTATATGTATGCACATCCTATTTAAACAAATTTTCATGAGTGTTTCAGATTTAACTATTTCTTGTGATTTTGTAAGTTTGTATGTTAATTTTGTATATTTTAATGTAGGTACAGTTATATCTAATATCATGGATCAATTTAACATTGATGATATCATCAATCTAGTACCTCAACCACCTCCACCTCCACCTCCACCTCCCCCTTCACCCCCTCAACCTAATATCCCACCTCCAGCACCCATTGCATCTGGTGAGGCTCACTTGCAAGCACACATAAATGATCAAGTTGCATCCATTCAAAATCAAATCAATGCTATGTAGAATCAAGCATTGATTCCACCACATGTGAGATGTTTTGCATCTGCAATGCAAAACATTGTGGATGTCATCAAGACTATTGATTCTAATCTAGATAGGCATCGACGAGAGAGAGAGAGAGAGAGAGAGAGAGAGAGAGAGTAGATGAGACAATTTTATGTAGATGGTCTCTCCTATAAAAAAAATTTAGACCTTAAAATAACAAAAGCCCACCTAGACCCTTACTTTCTTGACCCTGTTACTCGACAGCCCATTCCTCCCAATAAATCTAGAATACCCATGAGATGGTGTATACATCCATATATGAGTGCAAATTTTTGGGATCGATGGTATATGGTATTTGATAGCCCACCACACATTAATTGGGAGGTCCCATTGTATTTTTTGAGGAACCTATATGTAGAGTTTGTTATGGAGAAAAATCCCAATTATTTTGATTTTAAATCATTTCAAGGTGTTGGTGGCAACATGCCACAATAGAGGTTAGGGCAAAGGGTTGATCCCCAATGCCCCATGCATGCACAACCCCTTGTTGCTCCTCTTGGTCCTACCATTCCTACACCTGTGCATCAACGTGTGGTGGTCTCGACATTAGGATCCCTTAGTACACTCGCAGGAGACCTTGATCAACATACTTCTGCGATAGCGAGTAGGGAGCATAGAGATGACAATGATGGAGGAGTGTTTAATAGAGTTGGTCCGAGTACCACTCCAAGAGTGTCGAGGGTCCCACATGTATGTACTAGTTGCCATTAGTTATGTTATGGACTCGATCAGGCCACACCTAGTTTGGGTGGACGTGGAGATTCTGGTGGTTCATCTAGTTGCCTTAGTTCATTTGTAGAATTTCTTTCAACAGACTATCACCCTGAGGACACTATGACATAGGTATAAATATACATCTACATGTTCATTTTATAAGAATTTTAATGAATATATTATATCAAAGAAAATTTTGCAATACATTTTAACAATCAAATTGTTTGGTGTACAAATGACACTAATGATGGGGCAATCATCCACTCCGCGAGTACATACATCAACACCAGTCCTAGTCGGCAACCCTTATGGGGTATTTTGATTTCAATTTTTAAAATTATATATGAAATGATTTTTAACTTAAGTTTTAAATTTATAATTGAATCATATGTTTAAAATATTTATGTTGGTTTAGGGGAGTCAATCAGCTTCCACGTCAATTCCACCCGAAGGGTTGTCGAGCACTCCTCCACTATCGGGCGTCGTAGATCAAGGGCAAGTACATTTATATTGTAAATTGTTTAACTTACATTAGTATAGTTACAATTATGAATTTTGAATTCACTATTTATCAAATGTGCATGTACACTTGTAAATATTATAAGCATTAAATTATGTCTACATGTATGTCTAGGTTGATATGACAATGAGAATGGGCATCAGGCAAACATTAGATGATGTGTCTACTCGTGAGGCCTCTAATTTTCAAGTTGTTTAAAAAAAATTCTACACAAAATGTGCAAACTTGAATATATATATTTTAACCTAATTCAAGTATACATGCTTTAAATTTGATCTTGTAGTCCACTTTGTTAGTGCGACTTTCTGCCATGACCCATTCATAGTTACACCTCCAGGAGGACATGCAGAGCAAGGTCCAGATATCATGGTAATTTAAAATTTTTATTATATTTAAAGTCAACTACAAATTATATATTCTGAATAACTTTAATTTTAAATTTTAAATTGAATATATATATATATATGAGCTAATACATGTTTTAAATTCTTTTTATTTAATAGCATGAGACACCTCTTGTAGTTGAGCATGTACAAACAGGTCATGGAGAAGAGGGTGCACAACCTCAAAATATGGTACAATTAAAATATGATAAATTATAAATTGAATTGAATTAAATCATTTTTAATTGTAGACTTACATCTAATTTCAACTTTCTTTGTCTTGTTTATGTAAATTGATTAAGAGAATTTAGAGGTTGTTCAGGTGCACCAGAGCATCTAGACCCATATATGATGGTAATTTAATTTTATGATGAATTATAAATTAAATTGTCATTAAATCATTTTTCATTGTCTTACATTTGATTTCATCTTTCTCTTGTATAGAGTGTTTTAGATCATCTGCATAGTCTGCATGGTGTGAAGAAGTCTCTTGATTATAGAGACAATACATGACATAAACATGATTTTATGGGTTATATTTGTTTATTTTATGGACTACATATTTGGTTTCTCATGTACTTTGTTGGAATTTATATTTCATGGCTCAAGTACTTAGTTGGACTTTAGTTCATGGGTTGTACTCTGATGGACTTTATTTTATGTGCTTAATATATTGGTTTCATGCACTTAATATGTTGTAAATTATGGACTTTATTATTGTTTGAAATTTTAATTTACATATGTACATTTATGCATTTTATGTTCATAGTCAAGATATTAATATAAGACATTAATGTGAAATTAAATATAACTATGAAATTAAAGTTGAAATTAATAGGACATTTTAATATTTGTACTTTACAAATTCAGTGACCCCATACATGATATACATGATATTTACATTCAATAATTAGCGATAATTAGTCAATGAACTTATTCAATTCACATCAATCAATAATTACTCAATAAATCATAATTTACAAGCAAAAGTAATTCGTTTATATACCACAAAGGATGAAATTTTAAAAAATAAACAATACCATACAAGATGAGAGAACAAAAGCATTAATAAATTCTATAAATAATAGCATCCAACACTAATTTATAAGCTATCAAAACAAATAATAGCATCCAATACTAATTTATAAGCTTTCAAAAATAATAACATTTAAATATAATTTATAAGTTTATAAAATAATGGCATCCAATACTAATTTATAAGTTGTCAAAACCAAATAATAGCGTAGGCACCATTTATATGTTGTCTTAGGGGATGTCTTAAGAGTCCTATCGGCCTTAAGGGGATCAAGGAGTATAAGTGAGTATAAATATTAAGCGGTATAAACAATTATATAACAAGGGTGAAATTCACCATGCTACAATAATATAATTAAATATAATATTTTGGATATTTGTCTGACACGGGGATGTCTTAAGGGGTCCTAACAATCGCGGGATCAAGAAGAGCATAATTGATATAAATATTAAGTGATATAAACAAGTATTATAGGATCATCCTTAACAAATGGAAGATATAATATTTGGGATGTTAATGATGCTCGACAACATTAAAGGATGTCTTAAAGAAACTCGACATCTTAAGGGGATCAAGAAGAGTATGTTAAAGTGATATAAAATATTAAATGATAAATATATTATAAGTTTTAGGTTAGTCATCATAAATGATATAATTAAGTATAAAATATTTAGGATGTCTTGAATCTACTTTTCCATGTCTTAAGAGAGTGTGTATCGATCTTAGGGATTATAATTGATTTAGCAATAATTTATGCATGATATTTAGTGATTATACAATCAAATACAAAGTTTCAAAGTAGGAAAACATGCACATTTAACAAAAAATTTATATAGAATATTGATTTTGATACATAAAGTACATAATTATTAGCCAGTATATTATTTGTAATTTGCAAATCATTTGTGCCTTGGTATGTATGTACATATATATATGTCTATCTCAAAATATTGACTTGAAATTTGGATGTATACCATATAAGGCATCAAACTCATGCCGGGAATGTGTAGTAAATTATTGTGATATCAAAAAGGTACAAGCAATATCAATGAAATCATCAAAACATACATATTTTAATTTATAGAAAACTATCTATATGTACACAACTCAAGTACCTGCATTCAAAAGTATTCCACACATGTGTGTAGGTTGAATCCGGGCATCCTCTCCTTTTTGTTTCAAAGTATGAGATCAATGTAATGATGGCTTAAGGATACAAAAAAGGATAATAAAATAATTTTAACTATTAATGTACAAGCAATATCAATATATAATCAAAACATGTATTTAAATATAATTTAACTAATAATTACCTATTTTTACCAAGTATTCCATGTTGTCTAGGTTGAATCTGCATGGACTCGATCATTTTCGTGATTATGGCTTAAGGATCTATAAAAGGACAATTTAAATCAATTTCAACTAATAACACACGAACAATATCGAAACATGTATTTAATCTATTTAAAAGGACAATATAAAACTAAAACTATATTTACCTGTATTTACTTATTTCATTGTACCATTTGCGTCCTCTCTTTTTTATAATGCATATATTATTATCTCATGCTCTTCCATAGAAATTTTCCATAGCACTTTATTTGTAGGTCTTCCATGATATCAATCTAGTTTTATATTTGTTGCCACCACCAAATGTGAATAGTGTATAATATTTTTATGTGTTTCATAATCTTTGAGTGTAGGTGGACCATTCTTCCTTGTCAGGTATTTTCATAGCCAAGTGCCAACAACCACCTCCGATCCTACTGGAAAACATGAAAACCATCATCAAATAAGTTCTCAAAATTTTCTTAAGGGGATCAAAGACTTGTTCTAAAAATTTGCTTAAGGGGATCAAAGACTTATTAACTTATGTTTAGTATCCACACAAGGAGCCAACCAATATTTTGTTTCCTCTTCATTCCCCTCAAGTGCAATAATGGCATACACATGTCCTGCAAACAAAATATGATTTAATAACTTGCGCATATCCATATAAATAATTTAGTATTATAAAATAACTTAATAAAGTGAAATAATTGAATTAAATTACCTTCTTGTACAAGGTCTGAAACACAGTCATAGTCTTCAGATGCAAACACTTGATCATTTTCTTCAATAGTTCTTTCATATTGATCATGTACTTGTGCAGGTGTCAACGATCTTTGCTCCCACTGTTCAACCCATTCTGTATTTTCACATGCTTCCCAATCTCCTAAGATACAAAACTAACAAAAACATGCAAACTCCCTTGTCTAGATAGTCCATGTGCTTGTTGTCAAAATCCTAAACGATTCCATTTAGTAGATCCACTAATTGTCTCACAGTCAACTCGAGGTACAATGTTCTCTTCTTCAACCAACCAAAAGAATCGATGAACTATAGAATACTCACTCGAACCAGGTGCAAATAATCTTGTATTGCACCAATCCACAATCCCACGTGTATCTTTAAATTTTACTCCATCCTTGAATTTTAATTGTTCTCTAGCAAGAATTCTTTTGACACATGCACTAACTCCATCATGTTCTCCTTTACCATGCCTAACTTCAAAAAAACTCCATATATGTTGGACATTAAGTTCCTTGTGAACCCTACTTAACTAATAGAACATTCGAGTATTCTTGAATTGCCTTGTATAATTATCTGACCATATGAGGTGTTATGTCATCCGGATTCCTCTTTCTCTTAAATTTCTATAAAATATATTGAAACAGTATTGAACAAACTCTAACGAGTGTAACCGGTTGTCACTCAAATAAAAATGATACTCCCTCAAAACTTTTCTATCATCCTTAGTGCTATCATTTGCATGTCTATAAATAATATGGACAAACATAGCTACTTGCACTGAATTATAATACTGTGATTGAATTTTCTCTTGCGGAGCTAGAGTATAATTTTCCGCAAAATCAACCATTGAAAGTATAGTACCAATTGGAAATGTGTTTCTACATGCGCGAAATTGGCCATCAATCCATCGAGCATGTTGAGAGTGCATGACATATTTTGATACAATCTTATTCTTAAATTCACTCATGAATGCATGTACACTAACTTTTTCTGTAACTAAATCACAACGCTTTCCTATTTTTCCATCTTTTAAAGAATAGTGAACATTCTTAAATCTTTTAACATCTACTAATTGTTTTCCAAAATCATTATCAACACTTTCATGCATACAAATTCTTAAGAATGAAAATTTTCCACAGTTAATGCATTGTACAGAAATACAAGAACTTAAATAAAACAATTTTCCATTAGATCTTTCACAAAACAAACTTGATATAAACTTTTTATTGCTTTAGGTGGTATATTAATACCACGTTCCTGTATAATCATGTTAGTATGCAAAGTACAACGTATATATTGAAAAATATCATAAAAATAACGAGATTGAAGATGTGTTTTACAACAACAGGATATTTGTTGCTTATTAATTTTTACATACAAGGGTTTACATTTTTTAAAAGACCTTTGACTTATTTTAATATTACCAGGTAACACTAAATCACCACAAAGTTTTCTATAAAATTCAATTTGTGTTGTATCTAATAAGTGTTTTGTGTAATGCCCTGTCTTGTAACCTAAGGAATGTTGCAAATGTCTACGAAAGTGAAATAATTTTTTTTTAAAGTATTAATATTAACTTTATTAGTTGCATACATTCTCTAAGTTACGCGACGACACACTACTTGAAATTCCCATAGATGACTATAGTATTATACATTGCAAGTGTTTAATTTACATAAACTTAAAAGCATACATTATATAACATTTAAATTTTATCAACGCAAGCATAATATACATAAAAGATTCTTTCATACATTGCATTTGAAATAACATTACAATACTCATTTTCCATAATGAAGTAGATCAAATAAATGTTTACAATTACATATTACAGATGTTCACCTTATTAACAATTGAGGAGAGCTACAAATATACAATTTCTAATGATACAAATAAGGAAGTACATATATCCAAGTGCGAACTCTCCTTCCAAGAAGCACTCTTTGCCACAAACATAAACTAGGGACCCAATGGAGAAAGGTGCACATTCCACCCAACCATGTGGTACTCGTAGGTCCACCCCCCGTGCTAGGAGACAGTAATAAGGTTCCCTAGACATAACCTACAAACCCTAGACACAAGTAAAAATATAGACCAATCTACACAAGTACATACTTAACTTTTGGTTACATTGTTTCTAGATTTAGGATAATCAAATATACTAAGCTAACAAGGTAAACTGTTATTTTAGGTGGAGTGTCATCACAATGTTACATAGGTTACCCTGGTGTTTCTTCCTAGGTTTCGGCCCCCATCTTGGGTTACCCTGGTAACCTCTTACGAAACCCGGCCCCTCATGCAAACTGTTGCAGTATCGAATATCTTTTAAGATAACAAGATTTTGACTTTGCCATTCCAGGCCTTCTTGACTCATTCTCAAGACTGAATTAGTTCTTAAGTCCATGAGTGAGACACAACTAATCCAGTTAAATATTTTAGAATACCCAATGTGTTGATTTAATTTTCACTGACTTACTAACTCTACATGAGTTACCCAGGTACCACTTTGTGTACCGGCCCTCACTAAGAGCCACTCCCCTAAAAATAACACAAAGAATCTAAGTTCACTTACTAAGGTAAACAAGGTGCACAAGAAACATCATATAATACTATACATTTCATAACGGACATCAAGTCTATGTTCATAAAAACCAGGTTTCTAAACACCATGCTATACCATGTGCACAACCCTAGTCAACTCAAGGATTGTATTTTAACAATAACAACTCCCTCATAATACAAACTAATTTGGAAGACTTGTGTTTCTAATACATTCCCAATTTGCCCGATAAAAAGAAAATACAATATAAAGCAATATCAGAGATAATAAGTATCTATTATTAGGATTTATTAAATCCACTTAAATCAGTTAGAAATAGGATGAAAATAAATCAACTTGATTATGGTTCTTTTCTCACACAATAAAAGAAATTGTAATAATTAACCTAATTTTAACTTTCTCAATTTCACATAAAATATATATATCAAATTTTCTTTTCCAAAAATACTACTTTAAAGTTAAATAATCTTAAACTTCCATGCATTTCAATTTAAAAGAAATCTTATTTTAACACTAAAATTATTTCCTTAAAACTTAATAAATTTATAAACTTTCAAATACTTATACACACACACACACACACACACACACACACACACACACACACACACACACATATTTATATATATTTTTTATATATATAATATATACATAAAACAAATTTAAATTAAATAACATTAAATTTTTTTTTTTTAAATAAACTTTTATGCAATATGCTGGTGGTACGCAGCTGGGAGTTGCAGCGTCCCTTTGGGGAGGACGCAGCCCAGCAGCCCCTGGCTGCTGTGCGCAGCCTTGGTGGCTGCGCCCACCAGTGTGGAGGATGGGGGGGTTTTGGCCCTCCCCAATAAATATTATTATTTATTTTTTTTAAAAAAAAATTATTAAATTCGCCCGTAGGGCGATTTTATAAATCCGTTTTGTTTTAAATAGAATTTCATCAGTATGATATACTCAAATATACTTGCACAGGAAGATGTATATATATAATTTATATGCACATATAAATTAATATATACACAATTTAACAATAATTGTAATTATGAAAACAAACTATTATTTTCAACAGGGTTCATTCTACATAAAATTTAATTTATTTATTTTTTTAAATCAAAATACCCAATTTTCTCAGAAATTTCCAATTCAATTCACAGAGGTTTCTTCCATCTTGTCTTTTTGAATATTTTCCAATGTTTTCTCTGTTTGCACTTTAAGATTTTGTTTTCTTGAAACTCTCACAGTAAACAACAAATTTCTACAGAAAGATTTTCAACAAACAATCTACCGAGAAGAAGGGTTTAAACAAAAATTTCTTTTCACAGGCAATCTTTTCAAAAGTAAACAAATTAAATGCACAGGAAAATACCTATTTTCCTGTAGCTTCAGAAACTTGTCTGTAGAAAAAAAACTTTGTTTGCCTGATGCGTGCAATCTTTAAAGCCCTTCTAGAACACCAATATTCAGAAGAAAACAAATCCAAAACTAGAAGCAAAGAACTTCTTCCAAAAATATTAAGCAAATCCCAGAGGAAATCACAAATTTACACAAATCAATATTTTATTTTCAGAACCTTGTTCTTTTCATTTCCCGTGCAGTGGTTTTCTGTTTTCCCCAAATCCATAAAAATCTTCTGAGAGAATCCTCAACAAGAAACAATTAATTTAACTACCACACATGTCAAGAAGAAAATATCTTCCAACCAACTAACGGCAATCCTTTATTTCTTCCTTATCAAAAATTGAATGTCTTTCAAGAATTAAAGAATTTAAATTTTAAAATACAATTTCCCTTTTCCTTACTAATTTTATTTATTTAACAATTAAAATACCATTTCCCACATAACAATTAATTTAAAATTTAAATCTATTCACACAATTAAGGTAACTTTAATTTAATTAAATAATTTTAATCTCAATGATCAAATTACTTAACCAAACAAACTAATTAATTAATTAAATAAAATGTAAGACTTTGTACCAACATTTAAAATTAATTTAAATAAGCGATAAATTAAAGAATAATAAAGCTATCATTAAATTAACAAAATTTTTAGCACTTTCAAAAGCAATTAATCCATCAAACACAAAAAGACACCCACAGACTCTCGGATAAAGCCTGACAATATCTTGTAATTGGGTTTAAAGACTAGACCCCAAAGATGGACCTTGTTACTGCCTCCCCATTAACATTTCAGGTTGAGTCTTGACAGCTGAGACACGGAAATAACCGGAGGGTGGAGACTGAGGGTGTCATGTACACATGTCACCGCAATCCAAACAAGAAAATAACGTACATATATACTTGTCCTTATTTATTCCAAAACACAGGTGCGGAGAAATCTGCGGGGCACTACTTAAGCGGTGATGCAACTCCATTCTACTCCACCAATACATCACATCAAGCCGACCAAATTAATGGGTTAATCAACCATAAACATATATATAGCAATAACATCTGAAGAAAACATCTACGCTAATTCAAAGCATGTCAGAAATTAATTATCACCATACAATGTATCATCATATCACAAAACAAATCCACTGTCGCTCTAAGGTCAGCGATCAAAATATCTAAAACAAAGTACCAAGGTCTATCAAAGTGAAAACATGCTAACAGAAAAACATAAGCAAAGTGGAGGGTACTACATTTTGGGTGAGGATCGTGAACTTTAAACCCTACCTTTAGTCTAAAAAACATCTACACTTCGAGAGGCTCCTAGTATTTATCATGCCAACCAGTACCTGATAAGTTTATGGCATTTCAACATTCAATGATTTCATATCGGACCAGTCGCCATTGAGTAACTTGGTTGATAGGATCATTTTTCCTATGCACTTTCTCTTTTCGCCCGCTCTTTTAATATTTAAAATGTATTTTTAAAAACTTCACCTAATATTATACTATTATTTTATTATTCAAAGGTTGTTTTATTAACTATATAGTAGTTGTTATAGCTCTTCTTGCTGCATTTTTATCTTTTGATCGACTATTTTTCCCAATAGGTTGAATGGCACTAGCAACAATAGACATAACATGTTTTTAATGATTGATCTTTTCTTTTTGGTTTAACAAAAAAGCCTAACCTTTTCATTATTTTCCTCATTTTTTGCATTCTCATCAATTGCATCATTAGTTGACATTGAAATGCAAGTTTTTTACGATAAAATAATTTTTAGTATATTCTATCCACATGTGTTCTTATTTGCCTCTAAGAAATCTGACCAGGAAGATTATCCAAAACATCACTTTCAATTTTTAAAAATGTATTTTCATTAAATTCAACATCACATTCTAGATTTTCATTTTCATTTTCAACTTCAAAACGATTTACATTTTCATCTTCATTTTCATCAACAAAACGGTTTTTATTTTCATTTTCATCAACAAAGCGGTTTTCGTTCTTTTATTACCAACAAAAGGATCATTCTCATTTCAGAACTTTCAACAAAAGATTTTTCATTCTCATTTTCATTTTTAACAAAAGATTTTTCTTTTTCATTTTCAACAAATTCTATAAAAGTTTCATCTCTCTTAATATTATCAATGTCAACATCGTTAAGTCCATCATCTTGTAAAACTTCTACATACGAATATACCATTTCACTAACATGTGGATTTGAAGACATGCCTGGATTTGTGCATATTGAAACATTCTCCATAGCATTGAAAAAGGGATTTGAAGACATAGTAGGACTTGCTTGTATAATCATATTCTTTTCCAAATTGACTTCTTGCAAATTAGATTCGACTACAACCATGGTCTCCTCAATGTTTTCATCTTCAATAGTTGTGGAATTGGATACTCCACCATCATTCATTGATTTAATTCTCATTTTTCTTACTCTTTGTCTTTGTTTCTCCTCTCTCTTTGCTTCAATTTCTTCAGGAGTCAATGTCTTCCTATCTTTTCTCTTATTACGAACTTGTGAACCCATGATTATAAAATTCTCAAGCACAAATGAATGTCAATAGTGAAATTCTTCAAAAAATTCAATCCAAATTGCAAGTTGAAGACCTGTACGGACAAAATTCTTCTTCTTGTGTTCCTCAAAACAAGTAGAAAACTAGCACATTTCCACTTAAAAAATTGTTTTCTTCATGTCTTCTTTTAAAAATTCAATCCATATTGCAAGTTGAAGACCTTTTGTTCCCCCAAACGAGTACAAAACTAACGAATTCCACTTCAAAAACCGGTTTACATGATGCCTCCTTTGAAAAAATCCTTATTCAAAATGCTAGAAGTTCACCTGTAGAGATAAAATTTGATGAAAAATGGCCCAAATATAAAGTGATCAATACCATACATGTGGGATTCGCAGAGACTTCCACGATAAACTTTTACTTGATGAGATTTTAAAATGGTTTAAAACAAGCGGAGTTCCGTTTATGTCCACGGATCACCATTTCCCTAATATTAAATGTAGGGGTACGGTAATGAAGGGATCATATTTCCCTATCAATAGTCATTTTAATAAAAATGAGAGATCCAGTTATAAAACATAAGATCGAAATTCATTTGCTGCTTTGCTTGAATACGTTTTAAAGCAGCTACTGGTTTTGGGAAAGGAATCCGAACCTAGGCCTTCAACCTGGTTTGACCTGCAAGTTGAAGGTCCTAACAATGTCAGAGAAAAATACTGAGTTTGGACATATGGATGACAACTTTTTTTGCAGAATTTTTTGACGAAATTAAAACCCATTTTAGATGAGACAATGTAGATTCCAAATATTTTTTTTTTTTACAATTGGATTATTTTTTCTATTTTCAATTAATTTATGATGAAACTAGATTATAAACTTTAAATATCGAGGGATTTTACCTATTTTTGTACTTTTTTATCAACATAACAATTTTCTAAAGCAAGGATTACGAGAACATACTTCAAAACAATTTTTTTAATTGTAAAAGAATCAAAACAGTAAGTTTAGAATCATCTGTACATGACATACAGTGATTTTTCAATAAGCATGACTCAAGCTAATAAAAATTTAACAAAAAATACTCAATAAAATTACAAAAAATGTCGAAAAGCGTGCTTGGTGAGGTTACAAATCTTTTCCCAAAGGATTTAGAAAAATACGATAATTTAGGTCAAAATATGGATAACGTACACATGCATGGTATGGTAAAAAAAAAATGACTTTTAAACAGTGGTTTTTAGAAATGCCTATTGAAACTCAATTTGTACCATTTGGGTACTGAAATAAATTACATATTTGGAAACTAGACTCCGAGTACTACATTTTATGATTAGTGACTTTTTTGAAGATTCTATCTCTAAGTGTTTCAAATTTTAAGGTCAAATGTGTCATTCTGAAAAATCGGGGAAAATACTTCCACTTTTTTGCCAAAAAGTGGACTTAACTTCTTGCCAGCACCCCTCCATTGGGTATCCTTGCTGCATGTTCATGTGCGTGGTAATTGTTCCTTATGTTGTGGATTCCAAATCTTGTTCCAGATAGAGGAGACAAACTTTTATGTATATGTATTGGATTGTATATCTTCTTGTATCTCTTATTGTAATCAGATGTATTCTTCCCACATGTACTCGGGGAAGCATCGTTGTAAATGTTGCAATGTTGTAACAAATATTGATGAACTCTCTCTTGTAATGAATATTGTTAAGTGGTGTGTTTTGCATATGTTAGTCATTCAAAAATGATCTTTAGTGATGTTTATCTGATGACATGTTATGGAAATACATAATGTAGAATCATATAATATGGTGATTTAAACAAACTTTGTTTGTTAGATTAATCATGTTATCTTAGTAGTTAATGAAGTGATTCTTGTATTTTGGTTAGTAGTTATGTGAGTAGCACAGTCATGAAACCTTAGAGGACCTAGGTTTAGATTATATGTTATGAATGTGTTTTGCATTCAATTGTTATTTCTTTTTAGAAAAAAATTGTTCCATTAATATGGCTTAGTTTGTGTTGTCATTTGGGGTTCCTTGGCGAGGCATTACAAGAAACAAACCCTTTCTATATTTCATAGTAATAGTCAAATATAAAAATGAATTTGTAGTGTGAAGTATTGTGCAACAAATAATGTAACATCTCGCTACATAACCCCGAAAGGTAAGAGCCAAAAGAGGACAAGATAAAAAAAAATTAACATGAAATAATAACACACATACAACACAAGAAAAGTTTCTAGTGAGATTCTGGAGCAACATTTTCTGGAGCACCAAGTTCAGCAAGTTCCGGAGCACCAAGTTTCGGAGCAACAATTCAAATGTTCTTAAAACCCATTTCCACTTTTAAATATAAAGCCATAATGATCATCATAGTACAAGCGGGTCTGATACCAACACCGAAAATCCGTAAGCCAAATATAAAACAACACATTTCTTCTTATTAAGTTATATGATTACATCTTCTCTCAAAAGAGTATAATATATATAAAGGAACATACATGAGCACAATGGCATAGTCATGAATAAGATACATCAACTAATAAAAATAGTACAAGAGAAAACATCTCCAACTGGTACTCCAATAACTTGTATACTGGTCCCCAATAGCGGTGGCAATGCCTCCCTACCATGTGGACTCAAAAGAGACCAGCCCACCACGCTCAGAGGTAGTCACATGGCCCAAACAAAAGTAACAAGGCAAGGGTAAAGTATGGCCAACACTCACATCAGACACGGAGCAAACACAAAATACAATGCATAAAGTAAATGTCACAACATGGAAATGCTCATTCAATAACATGTCGGGTACTACTCACAACTACTAAGGTACTAGGTATTAGAGTGCAAAACAGATGGAGTGTCATCATGTGTGCTTGAAGGGATGGCACCACACGGAATCAAGTACACCTCTCATATGGACGAGGAGACTCAATCATGCTCAAATCAATGCCCCGCAAATGGATAACTCAACGCCCCGCAGACGGATAGGCATTCTTGAGTGCATCCTTAGTCTTTACAAGTGCTCAAGTCCATGCACGATGACTCATTATCTTATTAGTCTTTTACCCTATTGTTGTATTTAGTTATCACTTGTTTACAATAACTCTTCTATTATTTTCCTTGGCAACCACTAGTGGGCCTCAGGCCTGTAAAGAGCCACTCCATAAGACCACTCTAATTACCTAAACCTAAACACATCTCGTTTAGCCAAACGAGGAATCCATAGAAAATATGAAACAGAGAAAAATCCTTTAAAATCTATCATTAAATCCATTTAAAACAGCCAAGCAAACATTGGTGTTAAATCATTTAAACAGTTGATCACATCCACTAACAAAATAGATCAAATACCATTCAGACATTCATCATTAACTTAATAAAAAAAACCAATCATATAATCAGTATTAACCTCATTAAATCATCTTGCAAAACCACTTTTAAATCAATTAAAAACTACTATGCAGTTGTGGCATAGAACAAGGTTTCAATTGTTGCTCAAAGGAATGAAAAGAGGGTATAAAAACTTCATAAAAATACAAAGTGCCCAGATTTAAAATCTAAGCTTGACCCAATTCAGATTTTGACATTGCTAGTTGGATTCCACCTTTAGTTTTTAAGTTTATGACCAAAAATAAGGTGTTCTCAAAAACGCGTTTTTGTCAAGCTAGGCCAAAAAAAACATGAAAAATGAAAGTGCCCAAAAATGAATTCTAACTCCGACCCAGTTGAGATATTGGTGTTTCTACATGGAATCCACCTTTAATTTGCATTTGTAACAAATGGTTAAAGAGCAGCATTAAAAAACGTGTTTTAGTAAGCAAGCACAAATTTTGACCAAAAATGAAAGTGTCCAAAATTGAATTCTAACTTCAATCCAATTGAGATATGGGTGTTTCTACATGGAATCCACTTTTAGTTTGCGTTTGTAACAGGTGGTTAAAGAGCAACATTAAAAAACGTGTTTTACCATGACCAAAAATGAAAGTGTCCAGAATTGAATTCTAATTTTGACATAGTTGAGATATGGGCGTTTCTACATGGAATCCACCTTTAGTTTGTGTTTGTAACAGGTGGCTAAAGAGCAGCATTAAAAAACATGTTTTCACGAGCTGGACAAAAAAACTAAAAAAAATAAAGAAAAAGAAAGTGCCCAAAAATCTATTTTGCCAACAACCCATTTCAGATTTGACTATTTCTATATGAATTCCATCTTTTTTTCAAAATTTATGATAGGAGAATGGATCTATTTTAAAAACAATCAATGGCAATGAATCAAGCTAGAAATACACAGTCAAGTATGCCATAAAGAAAACTACAAAACAGCTTATCAAATCCAACACAAATACTATCCAACTTCCAAGTATTCACAAAAATAAAACAGAGGAATAAATCTGCCATAAGAAAATGCAAAGCATATCATTCCTAAGCTAAATCGCATTCAAATATCACTAGTAATTCAAAGATTCAAGAACCAGACAAAAAAATACTTCAATGCTACCCAAAAATTGAAATGAAAGAATCCTCTATATGTAAGGCACGGCTAGGTTCCAACTTAGAATAGCAAAGAGGAAATGGCACGCTGAAATCAACAATCAGATGCCCACAAATTTCTTCTCAAAGAATCTCCACGTTTCTCCCCAAGTCTGTCGTCCAAATCGTGGGCTTTTCTTCTCCTTCCAAAACAGAGAATTTCCTCTCCCAGCACCAACGTAGGGCATGGTAAAAATTAAAAATACAAAAAACTGACTTCATATATATAAACAAATTTCATTTCATTAACTTAAAACTAACTTATATTCCAATAAAGCCAATCTGATTTTCTCATATAAAATCCATCGAATGGATGAGGGAAATAACCTTCTCAACTTTATTAAATCTTTCCAACTAAACTTAAATAAATCCAACATTAAAATACACAAAGCTCCCTAAATAAAATTTAAATAAGACTATAAAAGCTCACAAAATGGATTAATAAAATCATTTAAAATTACTAAATGAAATATATTATTCTCTTATAATAATCAATAAAAATCACTTAAAATAATATATTTAAAATCGGATATAACAATTCACATCTCCAATCAATTAAACACTATAAAATACCATATTTGAAACCACGTAAAGATGCCAATGAAACCACATCATACACCAACAACCAATATATATATAGCCACATAAAAGATTAACGAAAACCACGACAAAATACTTCAACAAGACATACTAGTAAACCACATACGATGGTAAGGAAATCCAGACGTTACCATTAGGTAACCGGATGATAAGACAACACGAGAACACTGCACTAACAGAGTACAGTGGGCTAGGGTAGGGGACGTTTAGCCTGTGACTACCTCTAGTAACCACCATCGAGAAATACAAGTATACTCAGGCCTGTGAATCCAGGCGAAGTCGATACTCAGTACCTGCATCACTCCAATCACACGTCCAAGTACATGTGCATATAACATATATCATATAGTAGAAGCAACATCAATCATCAAGAAGAGGGTCATGATATCATAAGCCTCTTGGATACGAATGTTACAACATCATCCTTTTCCTATACATAATCATACAAAAGCAATGATAACAATATATAAACATATAAGCATGTAATCCAGCATAATAACTAATCATGTCAACATCATAATAATATTGGAATTGCACCTCATGGGTGTCAATACAAAGTAATGATAGGATGAACAATCCAATACAAAATACACAATTATTGGAATCCATCAAGGAAAAGCAACAAAATACGAACATGGGGGTTGTTACAACGGTGTACCTATGCATATACATATATACATAGTCGAAGCACATACTACATCTTAATTGCAGTTAACTACCATATATATATATATCAATTAATTGTATTAGCATAGCTAATCATAACAACATTTTACATAATCAACAATGTCTAATCTCATTATGATAACATTTAACATTTAAAATACCAAATCAAAATCAAAATGCTATCTTACCCAGGCTGGAGTTAGAGAGGTTTTACAAAGAACACATTAATCCTTGTGCATGGCAAAATATCTTTGAAATGAAAACCAGTGAAACCATATTCATATTTTGGAATAACAAACAAATGTTAAAAGCAAATCGTAGAGTTAAATTTTGTTTAATGACGAACACATGAATAGAAGTGCATGGCAGAAAACTAGTCAAACCCTTTCCATATTTCGTCATAACAATGAAATAAAAATGAAAAACTAGTTAAACCCTTACCATATTTGGTGTCAAAACAATGGAACCCTTTTCATATTTCGTAGTAGGAAGCAAATATTAAAAGCAAAATGGAAAGGAAAATGTCATGCAATGAAGAACACAAGATTACAAGTGCATGGATGAGTATAGACTAAATGAAAACCAATGAAACCCTCCCCATATTTCGTAGTATCAATCTTTTTTCAAAGACAAATTTTCACAATGAAAATTTGTGCAACAAATAACAGAATGATATAAGTACATGGCAGAATACTGTCGAAATGAAAGACAATGGTACAGGTCGAGTGAGGTTAGAAACCTCACCTGAAAGAGAAAGGGAGCTTTCGAGAGTGCAGAGCCAAACAATGAAGTGTGCAAAGCCGAACAACGAATCGTGGAGAGTCAAACCAATATGGGTGTGTAACCAAACAAACACTCCATAATAAACACAAACAAAAGGAACCACAATGAGTAGGATATGCGAGAATTTGGAGCATTGAATGAACCTAGATCTTTGACTTATGCCCTTGTCGGGCTGAGTAAATGCGGAAGGACAGGTAAGGCAAGTTGCTCAATGGAGGTAAGGAAGGAGGTAGCTAGCGATTAATGCTCTCAATTGGTCGTTTGGGGTGGCAATGTGGTCGGAAGCCATGTGTCTTTCCAATCCAACACATGTAGATTTTTGTGCTGACAAAGGAGGCAGATGGGCTCCACTATCGGACGGAGGCCAAAATGGGCCCATAAGGAACATCGTGGATGAATCAGTGCATGACAGGTGGCAGGATGCTCGAATGTTTTAAAAAAAAAAAACTTGGCAGATGCACAAGTGGCAAGGCGACGTGGTGGGAAATTTTTTTTTTTTTTTAGTCCTTATGGCACTCTATGTGGACCTCCAAAGTTAGGGTGCCCTACTATGGGCCCCTCTCCCCTACTTGATAGTTTAGTCTACTTTAAAAAAAATCTATTAAAACATGGATTAAAATTAACAATAAACAAGTATTATTAATGAAACTAAAGTACTTAATGAGTTTATGCTTAATTTCATGAATAATAATCATAAAGAAATTGTTTGAGAAAAAAAATTATAGAAAAGTTGTGTATCCACATTTAACATTTCACATCAAACATAGACTAGAAAACAAAACTACATATATATTACACCTTGATTTTATTTGAAAGCGAGTATGTAGACAGCTTAAGTAATGAAGGATGTTATTATGTAAGTTTTTAGAATGAGATTAGTATTCCAAAAATTAGATATACCAACCCATGCTTAACACTTAATAAATTCAAGTAAGTAATTAAAATAAATTACTTAAGAAATAAACACACTGAAAACACATAAGAAAACTTTAGGCCAATAGTGGCATAATGCGATGGTTAAGTTGTGGTGTTGTTTTTGTTATCAAGGTTCAAACCTCACTAGGATGTTATTGTTGAATGTTTATATTAGGGATGAGGTCTCCTATTTGTGACCTCACTCCATGTCAAAAACATTTACCCCTTTAAAAAAACTTTAACTAAATTTAAAAATAAAATAAATTCACTATATACTTTAAATTTTTTGGATGAATTTGTTTAATTCCCTAGAGTTTTAGGCCAAATGTCAATATAGGACTCAAACATTTTCATTTTATATACTCCTAAAGATAACATGAGAAGTGTGATCTTCAATGAGGGACTCAAAACTCATATGGTCTAATGAGTCTAAATATCTCACTAAAACATGTTTTTTTCATATGGACATATGCCTATCACATTTAGATGGATGTTTATCTCCTATAGATAGATGATTACTTAAGTATACAGCTAAATGAACATATAATAATTTAACAAATAAATAAATTTTAATTAAGAAAAAAAGTTCATAATAACTTAATAAAGAGAAAAAGTAGCCATAAAGAAGTCATAAAAGTCATACTTCACAAATAAGATATGCACACTTAAATATTATTTATAACTTATCATGTCATCATTTAAATTTTATATTATAATTATTTTTATTTATTTCTAAATGATATAAGATTTTGTTTTCTTACAAACATAATATAATGCTTACCAATTTATTTATCCTTCTATAATTTTCTAATACAAATATTAAGAAAATTAATAATATTTCTAATCAATTTTTATTTCTAATATTTAATTTTCTTTGCTTAATATTAAACACTTTTGATATCTTACTTATAATTGATTGTGAATTATTAAGATTGCTAATATTCTTATAATCTAATATTACAATTCTAACTTTATATTTTAAATTTTAATTTTATCATTATTTTTTATTATAATTCTAACTTTATATTATTTATCATTAATAATTTCTTATAATTTAATGTTAAAATTATATTAATATTCTTCTCATATTTTTAAAATTTACTAATGTTTTTTTATGTCCTCGTCAATATTTTAAATTATAATTGTTGGGGGATGTATGCAACCTTCCTATATGGTTGGGGTATGCTCTTTTGAACCAGGTTTTGTAGCACTCTTTTAAATTAATAAAAATATTTTAGTGGCTTTGCCACTTTTATCAAAAATATATATTTTTTAAATTATAATAATGATCTCATCATTTTATAATTTTTTTAAAATTATTATAATAACATAATATTTTAATTTATTGAAAATATAATTTTTTTTTATTGATTAAAGTTTATTCCTTATAATATTATAATATGTCTTTACATTAGAAAAACACTAATATTATTTTTCAATAGTAAAATTTGGTAAAAAAAAAAAAATATCTATTCTAATGCCCATGATCCTAAATCAAGGACAAAAAAATAACCATAAAGAAACCATACTTTACAAATAAGATATATACACTTAAATAATATAATTATTAAAATATTATAATTATCAATTGATTGATTTTTTAAATTTTACTTTATAATAACATAATATTTTAATTTATTGGAAATATAATTTTATTCTTATTAATCAAAATTTATTATCATAATATATTTTTACATTAGAAAAACACTAATATTAATTTTCAATAGTAAAACAAAAGTAGTTATTCTAGTGTCCATGATCCCCTAAATCAAGGGGAAAAAACCATAAAGAAACCATACTTTACAAATAAGATATATACACTTAAATAATATAATTATTAATGTCGTTGACCAGACCAGCCTCAACTTGTTCTTCTAGGGCGACAAAAAATCTGTCAAGTTGTGTGGGGGCTATGACAGCGAAGCGCTCCCTGAGCCATGGGATAAAATTTGCACAGTGGTGATGAAGTACTTCACTCTCAAGGGGAGATACGGTGTGTATTACTACTACCATTTCAATTTCCTCAATCACCTTAGAAACCACCACAATATCTCCATTTAGTTTTTTCTCCTACATTCTCTTGAAAGTACTATGCTTGATGTGGTTAAAGCCATGAATTTGAATAAAAATTTCACCATTCTCCATCAAGGGCTTATGTCTAGACTCTACCATTTCCACCTTGCCCTCTACCCTCCTCAACCCATCACTGTTGAAGAGGCTCTGGTCTCTTCTGCTCCTCCGTTTGCTAGCATTATGGACACCCCTGACCCTAGTAAGAAAAAATGCATTAAAAACCCTACCGTGAAAGCCTCTCCACAAGACACATCCCCCTCTCAGGAGCCTATGGTGAAGAAAAAGGATAAAAAAATGCATAGCTCCCACCCGGAAAACTAAGGCCAAAGCCTCTAAGAAAACAAAATTTAGACTTCAGCAAATTGACTATGACATTGAGATCACTGAGGAGACTAGTACCCCTCGTAGGTCAAGTAGACTGGTCATCAAGCAAGAGAAAGAGAAGAGTTTTAAGGAGGCCTCAGATTCTGACAATGGGGATGGGAGTGAGAGTAAGAGTAAGGAGGAAAAGGATGTGGGGGAGGAGGCTCTTTCGATTTCTGCTAGTAGCTCCTCCCATGTTTCTAAAAGTCTTAAAAGGGGTCATGCCAGCATTAGAATTAAGGAGGTCAAGTCAACATTAGAATTAAGGAGGTCAAGTCTCAGGCCTCGAACATTGTTGAAGAAAAGGCTCCCATGCAGGAAGCTTGCAGTAAACAGGATGTTGTCTGGGAGGAGGTTGACAACCTTAAAAGCAAAGTTGAGAGTTTGGAGAAAAGACTACAAGATGTTATGCGATTTGCATTGAAGATAATGCACAGGTCTACCACTACTTTATGTCTATTGCAGAAGGACAAGTCCACAGACAATGTGGATGAAGAAGTTGTCAATAAGGAACTTCTTAAGTTCCTCACTGAAGATTGGGCTACCATAACTTTAGTTAAGCCATGCAGTGGGAAAAATGATTAGGTTTATGGGCGTTTTGGTTTTTTGACTGGTGCTAGTTGAATCAGCCTTTGTATATGTTTTATTTTGCTAAAGACATTGTTAATGTTCTTATGTTTCCTTATGACTGGTATGACCCTTGGTGGTCCGTGGTTAAGACAGTTTTAAATTATGTTTTCATGATGGACATAACTAGTAGTTTTAGTTCTTGTGATAGTTTTTGGGATGTTTTTGATATATGATCTATTTAGGGTGATGGTTTGGTTTTTAGACCTGTTGTTACTGTGTTGTTAGTGTTACATTGTTGTGGATGGCTAGTGGTGCCTTGTATTAAAAGGACAACACCCTAGTTTTGCTGTTTTTTATATCAAAAATATAATTATTAAAAATATTATAATAATTATTAATTATTAATTGATTGAATTTTTAAATTTTACATTATAATTACTAATTACTAATTATGATTACTAATTATAATAATTAAGCATATGGAGAGGAGAGGAGCGCAACAAACGGGCAAAAAGCAGAGTGTGGGAGGAATTTTGAAATCCTCTGAGAATGGAGACAACGATGGAGAGGGGTCTGATGTGGATGCAGATGCCTTGGTAGGTTCTTTAGCTTCTTTGGGTGTGAATCTGCTCTCCTTTGGAGCTTTGGGTTGTGATTTTTTTCTCTGCAGTTGTTTTTTTTCTTTGGCTTTGTCTTTGGTGGACAGATGTTTGGGTTTCTTGTTGTCCTTGCTTTCTCTGTGTTGCGTTGGTTCCATTTTTGGTGCCTTCATTTTTTATACCTCGTGGCATTCGAGGGGAGCCTCTCTTTCTTCGTCTGAGGGCTCCTATTTGGTGTCTACCACTTGGAGCTTACTAATTCCTAGGCAGTCTGTGTTCTTTTTTACGTCCTCTTTGGAAGAGCTAGTTGTTGCTATCCAAAAGGCTTTCCTGGCCTTTTTCCTCCCTTCTGGTGATGTTGTGCCTAGAGGGATCTTTTAGGGAGAGCTTCTTCTTGGTGGCAGTGCTGGGGATTTTCTACCTCATAGCCGTGTTCGAGTTGGGAGTCTAATGGTGGACTTCAGGGATTTCCTTTGTAGTCTTTGGTGGAGAAGCGGTCGCTTTGTGGCTTCTTGTGTTGTTTTGGATCTTCTTGGGCTCTCTTTTAGAGCTATTAGGTACCCTTTTTGGTTAACATGGTCCTCATTTTCAAAGGGGGTTGACATTTGTTTGTGGCTTTGGGCTCTCTTTTGGAGGAGATTTTTGATGTTGGGACTGACTTGTAAGTTGGTGCTTCTTTTGGCTATCTTTGGGACCCCCTTATGCTTCACTATGCTCTTCTACAAATTGGGGTCTTTTATCCTCTGCAAACAATCCTGTATCTGTATGATCTTGCATGAGGTGCTCTTCTTGATGGCTGGGTTGCTGACCTAGATGGTGGTCTATTGTCGGAGGGTCTTTTCTGCTCTCTGTGGGTTGGATGGGCTTTTTCTCATGTCTATTTTGAAGACCCAGTTGTCTCTTATTTTGGCTCTTGGGTGGGTGGTTGGGTGGGTGGTTTTCTTGGTGCTAGGTGTGGCTTGTGGGTGGATTGTGTTGGGGTTGGTGGTAGGATTTTGCTTTATTTTAGACCTTGCTAGGTCGGATGGTGTTCTTCAAGGTTTTGCACTCCTGCTTATTTCTCTTTCTGGTCTCCCTCGCCTTGCTCTACTTCTTGGATGCCCTTGTGGCTTGTTGTCCTTACTTGTTTTGGCTCTGGATTTCTCAATGGTTTGTTGGGTGTTGGGTGTTGTTTGTAGGTGGACTACGATGGGGATGTTTGTGGTAGGAGTTTGCATTCTTTCAGACCTTGTTGGGTTGGATGGTGTGCTTCATGGTGTTGCTCTCCTGCCCTTCTCTTTGTTTTCTGGTCTCCCTCTCCTACTCCTACTCTTTAAATACCCTTGTGGTTTGAAGTCCTCTACATTTGATTTGTCGGTTGGGCTTTTTCCTAAGACCTTCATCAAGGCCCAGATATTCTTGGAGTTGGAGTTTGTTTTTGTTGCCTTTGTGCTAAATTAGAGTGGTTCAAATGAGTTTTTGTTGGAGTTGTACTTGGTGGATTTCGGTTATTTGGCTTCTCCTTTTGTCCTATAGGCTGGGCGGTATTCTAAGTTTCTCTTTATGTCCCAGCGCATTGAGCTCCCTCAAGCTCAGTGGTTTCCCTTTGATGTTTGTTGCTAGCAAGTGTTGACCTCTTACCAGGTTTTGTCGAAGGGTAGTGTGGTTGCTTGTTCTGTTGTTGTGTTGGTCTTCTTCTTGGATCCTATGGAGGTGGTTTCAGCTCCTCTGGAGGTGGTTTCAACTCCTCTAGAGGTGGAGTTGGGAGGTGATTGTCTCTGGCTTCCTCAATTGTTGATCCTGTTGAGGTGAACGCTTCTCCTATGGAGGTGGAGGTTGAGGGTGTTGGAGTCTTCAGGCAGTAGTGGACTTGGTGGTCATGTCATTCTCTCCAATCAAGGGAAGCTCCTTCCTGTTGAGGTGGATTTGGAGTTGGTTTCCTAGTTCGACAAGTGGCTTTTTGTCCAGTGGTTCATTGTGCTCTCCAACTCCCCTATTAATGTGGGGTTTTTGGTTTTGCTAGCATTTTTGCTTAGGGGTTTGATGGTGTCTTACACCATTAAGCAGGTTTTCTTTCTTGGCTCAGTGGTTTCTTCCATGAGCGGTTGTTGGTTTGTTGATGTCTGGCAGATGCAGGCAGGTTCTTTGTGTATCTATTTGGGTTTCTAATCCTAGTTAAAACCTAGTTGTAGAAGGGTTTTAGGCCCTTGCTTGTTTGTATGTTGTAGCGTGTGTAGTCATGTTAATCTTTTAGAGGCTATTGTGGGACTGTTGTTGGCTTATGGTTTATATTTTTTGCAGCTTGTTTTTCTATGATATGTTGATAGTTCTCTTCAAAGCCCGCTTTTACCCCTAATCAAAAACATAATATTTTAATTTAATCAAAAATAGAATTTACTTTTTATTTATATCATAATATGTCTTTACATTGAAAAAAACACTAATTTTCTTTTTCAATAGTAAAATTTGAAAAAAATACTATTTTAGTGTCCATGATCTTAAATCAAAGACAAAAAAAAAAACCATAAACAAACCATACTTTACAAATAGAATATGTATGCTTAAATAATATTATTAAAAATACCAATAGTGGCATGGTGTGATGGTTAAGTTAGTTGTGTTACTATTATTGCCATCAAGGTTCAAACCCCATTAGAGTGTAATTGTTGAGAATTTATATTGGGGATGAGGTCCCCTGTGACCTCACCGGTTCATAGTTCTAAGTCAAAAGCCTTTACTCCTCTTAATAAAAATATTATTATAATTATTAACTAATTAATATTTCTAATTCTTTTAATTTTTAATGTTTATTAACTTATTTTTTCATAATACTTATATCTAAATAATTATTAACAAAGAGTTTACCCCTCTTAATAAAAATATCATAATAATTATTATAATTATTATTAATTACTATTTCTAATTCTTTTAATTTTTAATGGTTATTAACTTCTTTTTTCATAATACTTATATCTAAATAATTACTAACAAAAAATATAGAGTTTACCCCTCTTAATAAAAATATTATAATAATTATTATAATTATTAATTAATTAATATTTCTAATTCTTTTAATTTTTAATGTTTATTAACTTTTTTTTTCATAATACTTATATCTAAATAATTATTAAAAAAAATCATTTATTATTTATTAGTAAATAATTATTTTTTACTATTATTTTATCATAATATTATTTTCACATGATAATTTATTTTTTTATTTGTAAGTGATGTTTACACTAGAGGCGTTTACAATGGCATCCAGTTTTAGCTTTTTGTGTGTACATAAAAACTTGCCCTAAAATCACGGTTAAATTCTTTTAATCATCGTTGTCCTTTCCAAATTTATTGTTTTTTCAAAGATCGTTGAAATGTTATAGCATGTGTTTGAAATGTGTTTTCAAACGTAAATGTCTAAAGGTTGGTCTGAAAATATTGGAGGTTGTATTACGTGCAAAACTATTTTGCAATTGAAATGCAATCACTATCCTTAACAGGTAACTTTTTTTCAATTTGTGGAAGAGTAGCATTCTATCCAATTATGGTTTCCTCCATTATCATTTCCTTTTGATGATTATTGTTTTTACATTTTTTAGTTTCTATTTAGTTCATGTAGGAATACCAACATTGATTACTGTTTTTACATTTTTTAGTTTCTATTTAACTTTCATGTAGGAATAGCAGCATTCCCCCTAGATTGTCCTATAACATCTTTGCCCTCTTCTACTGTAGCTCTACACTTTTGCGAACTGACAGAATTTACAGTAAGTCTTTCTACAGTCTGCTGAATGATCAACTGTAATTTATCTAGAAAAGTCTTGCATTTGTCTCTGATTGTTTTCCAATTGGTCTTAAGCTTTTTCATTGTATTTTAATGAGGAAAGTTCTACTACTATTTTACAGTGCTAAAACCCTTATATCTGACTCTGGTGTATTTTTATCTTTAGATTAATTTAATACAATTAAACTTTATAACGGCTATAAGCCCTAGATAACGGCTATAAGCCCTAGCTTTTACTTGAAAAGACATAGATTTAGCACTTTGCATTGGTTATATTGACATGGAGAGGAAGCTTTTTCTGGGAATGTAGTATGTATGTGTGTTCCAAAGCAGATCCTTCGCTATTTACTAGAAATGATTGTACTAACTGAGATGTTTCTCTGAATTGAGGGATCTTTATTTTCTGGGTTTGTCATTTGATAATTTTAACGACAGCTTTGATGTAAAATGCATATACAAAATGAATTATGGTTGTTTCATGATTGCAGGCTGAAAGTCCTTAGATAGTTTGAAGCATCTCTAATGTTTTTATTCTCCTCTGGCTTAGATAATAACAAAGTTAAAAGCATATGTGATAGCTCACATTTTTTCTATTAGATGATAACATAGCTTAAATCATTTATGATAGCTTTGTTGTTCTCAGTGTTGTATGATTTGTTTGGTTGAGAACATTCTTGATAGCCCTAAATTTATCAGTTTTGCAACATAATGAGTCATCGTCTTCTGATATTGAATCTTTGTTAGCCTCACAATACAAGCCTTGTGTGCATTCATTTTGCAAGACACTTACAGCCTTGGATACAAGCACCCATGGAGGATTCTCAGTTCTCAAGAGGCATCTTGATGAATGCCTACCACCATTACTAGGTTTCTAGTGTGCCCTCTTCCTTTCTTGCCGCAAAAAATCTATTAGTCATATCTTTTTTTACACGTATGCTTACGCTTAGGTTTTTTCGCTCAATAAAGATGTCTACCACAACACTAACTTAGACATCTTTTTTACCAAGGTTGGTCATTTGGGTTTTTGTTTCATAGCACTGAAGGATTACTAATGCATCCTCATGTGTAAATTTCTAATGAGATTTATGTTTCTCAGTATTTCGAGCATATTTTGCATATTTGAAAATTCTTCTACTGATGATCTCAAAAGCACGCAATCAAATTATCCTTGAGGGGGCATCAGTGTGGTTTCAGTTCTATTTTTCCCTAAATATCTGACAAGATTATTTACCTCTTGGAATGCAGAGTAACAAAGAAGACACTGAGTGTTACGTGATGAGAATGGTAGGTTTGTCTCTGCAATGGCGCTCCCTTTGGGAATCCAAACAAACCATTTTGCGAAGGAAGCTGCAGCCTATCATGGCCTTGTTTTGGCTAAAAATCATGGGGTTACTAAACTTTGGTTGGAGGGGGACTCTCTTAATGTTATAAATAGTCTCTTGAAAAAATGCCCTCCTTCATGGTCTATTGGACATTTTATCAATGATCTATCTCTATCTTAAATTCTTTTGAGGAGATTAAAAGCTCACATGTTTTTTGTGAAGCTAATATGTTGGTTGATGGTGTTGCCAATGTGGGAGTGGTGGAGAGAGCTAATTGGGATTCGTTTGAAGCTCTTCCTCTTAATCTTAAATGTATCTCCAATGATGACCAACTGGCTTGTTTTTAAGATTGATGTTATTGGGGAAAGGTTATTCATTATGTTTATAAGTCGGGATATGCACGATGAACCTTTGGCCTGTAAGTTTCATTATTATTTCATTGGTTTCCGTTTTATGAAGGCTTGGCAGCGTAGGCAGGGAAGTACCTTGAATGACAAGCCCACACGTATAGTGGGTGTTATTTGTGTTGTTTTGTGGAGAATCTGGTTTATTTCGCATTTTCTAAACTCTCTGATGTTGTTGGGTTCTGCAACTTTTCATGCTGCCATGGGTAGAGACCACTGTAGAATTGAACCAAGCTCTTGTGAGGAATTTCAGAAAAATCCTGTTGTGTGGGAGCATTTGGAGCTGGGCGAGGTTACGCAGTACATGCAAAGAATTCAAGGTCCGGACCCTAATGCTATGAATTTTTTGTGAAAGGTTGGAATGGGAGGACTCTGCGTTATAAGGGTGTGGAGTTTAAAATTGATGAGGAGTTTATAGCGGAGGCCACTAGCCTTGCGGTTTCTGGGAGGAAATTCTACAAAGATAGGGGTGCTGCCAAGAAGGCCTTTGCGAATTTTTTCAAATTTGATGAGAAGAAGAAGCTTCGGGAAATTACGAGTGGTGGCTATGCTCATAAGTCTTTGAAGTCATTATGGAGGAACCTCGTGTTGGCCATAATGCACTATTTTACACTTGAAGGTAGATTCTTTGTTGTTTACAGCTACCCTTTCATGCTTTTGAATCATTTTAGGCACAAGGTGTTGGTCTCCTTTTCTTTTTACCTGTTAATTTCTATGGAAAAGAGTATTGAAGATCACCAAAAAACCCTAAGAAGGTGATTTTGCATTAGGGTCTTATGAGTCTCTTGTTTTCTCATATTAAGCTCAAGTTAATATCGGTCTCCCCTAAAACTCTTGGTAAGAAGGCTGTTAAGAACTCTAGTTATGATACTGGGGACTCTGCGGCGAAATGGGTTGGTAGTTCTGAGGATGAAGATTCAGAATTTGAGGAAATGTATGTGGATGAAGGTGGGTCTGAGGAAGGGGATGATGACTCGGAAGAGTGGAGCAAGGGCTATGAGACGGATGTGGAATTGCGGGAGACAATGGCTAAGTCTATGAGAAAGACTTCGAAGGGGAAATCAAAAGGCTCCAAGAAAGAAAAAGTTTCGGCTAAGAGGAAGATGGAGTTAGTTTCTATGGTGACTCCTACTTCTAGTGAGAAACCCTCATTGTCCCCTGGCGAAGGTGGTGTGAAGGATAGCCCTCTTGGGAAGGGTGGTGAGATTCATTCTGTTAATGATGATGACGAGAATATCTCTATTGGGAATCCTAGTCTCGGGAAGGTGGAAATTTCCTCTACAACTAGTCTCAAGGTTCCTGAAGATGAGGGTTTGTGTTCAAAAGATCCTGGTGGTGATGTCAATACTAGTATGGATGAGATGTTGAACTGGCCCGGGCCTATGGCGATGTAGGGGATTGTGTCGGTCAAGCATTCTCAGGTTTTTCTCCTATTGAAAGGGCTGTGAAAATGGAGCGGTTGGAAGTGTTAGCTGATTTGGCTAATTTGCGTGATAAGGAGCGGCTTAAGGTGGAAGTGGTGGAGGTCGAGGACTCCCTAGTAGAAGATGATGAGGAGTAGAAAATGGAACGTTTAGATGCCCTTGATAACATTGAGCCAAATGATCTGCCTCCTATCAACTGGGATGATGTGAACATGAATATGTTCTACAAGATGGCTGAGGATGGGACACGGAATTTGTTGTCTTTGGTGAAGTGGTTGTTTTCAGAGGTAAAGGAGCTCAATATTCAGATGAAAAATTGGCAAGATGTTTGTGTTGCTATACTCTAAGCTAATCAGAAGGAATGGGCTATAAAAGGTAAAGTTAAAACTATGAATGTTATGCTGGATAAGTTGGTTGTTGATGTGGATCACCTGGGCGTTTCTCATGAGAGGATTTCCTCTTTGGAAATGATGGTCAATAAAATTTTAGAGGACAGAGTTGCTAGTCTTAAGGAGAGAACTAGAAAGATGTTAGAGGATTTAAAAACTGTGGTTAATATCAACAATAACTCTTTGAAGACCACAGCTAGGGGTATCTCTGTTTTAAACGAGAAAGCCCTAAATTGGACGGGTAAACCTCTTGACTTGGGTGATTTGGAGAAAGTGATTGATGAGATCAACTGCTCAAACTAGGTGGAGAAAGCTAAGGAGTCTACTCCAACGTTGGAGAAAGATGTACAGGCAGGGCCGTGTCTTAGGACGAGTAAGACTAAACAGAGAGTTGTTGTTTATGTGGATGAGCTTAAAGATGTTGTGGATATGCATGAGGAGGTCATTAGGGAGAATATGGCCTCGGTGAATGTCTTGGATAATATGTTGTAGTTGACGCTTTCCTTTTTGTTGGTTCAGCAGGGTTGTTGATGTTTCTTGTTGTTGGTATGCTGACGAGTTCCTTATGTTTTATCTTTTGTCAACATTTTGGTTTTTTGGGCTGCTGGTTTTAATTGCTTTGTTTCTCATGCATCTTTTTGTCTTTGTAAAGGGTTTCAAAGCCCCTTCAAAACCTGATTTTCCTTATCAAAAACAAAGAAGACACTTGTGAAGATATTCAGGAAATGTTCACAAAAATGGTGAATGGGAACTAGGAATAGCTGGCTATGAAAGGTAATATGCCTCACCTAATTCTATGGGCGTGTCAATAAAGTTGGCAAGCATCAGGTAGGTGCTTGAATTGTGAACTCAAGAAAGGTAGTAGCGATGTCGCATAGTAACACAGTTATTCCTAATTTAGAGAAAGAAATTTATCATTTAATATAGGTTCAATATAAGACCTTCAAAGTTCAATCCCTCTGCTCTTCCAAGGATTCATCATGGATGGCATAAGCTGCTATAAAACAATAGCAGTTGGATAATGAAAGACTAATGGGATTGGCATAAAGATTTCATATAGCCTACATTATACTCGCAAAAAAAATCAACATTGAATCCTTAGACTAAACCTAAATAATTTGTAGGGTAATCCAAATCCACAAGAAATGTAGGTTATTGAACTCGAACTATAAATGTAGTGTTTTAATTCTTTGATAATAGCTAAAACAGGAAGTGCAGAGCATTGAATTTTAAAGATGCCTAGACTATGAAAAAGTAATGTCTATGACATGAATATTTTAATTCTAACTCTAGCTAAAAATGTGTTTCCTCAAAAAATTCATCTTGAAAACACATTTTAACATGTTTAAAAACCCAATTGTTTGCCACCATGTTTAAAACTAGCATTTTTATCTCCATGTAAAGATAATCATCCCCTGTGTACTCCCCTTAAAGGACAACAAACCTAGAGACTAGGATAGTAATTGCAAACGAATCACGATAATTTAAGAAGTCGCCAAATCTCATTAAGGCTAAACAAATTAACATTGTCTAAAAGTGGCCAGATACATGAAAGGAAAGGGCATTTAGTGCCCTGTGGAGTGCTCAAGATTATGATACAACTCTTTTTATTTTCTTTCTTTTGGAAAATAGATATTTTCATTAATGAGTAAACAAATTGCAATTGTGTAGGAGGTTTATAGAAAGAAAGGTATTCCTTGGTAAATTTTGTTGGAAGTTTTGATCAAAACCTTTTCAAATGTTTTGCACTGGACAGAACATTGGCTACTCACATTTATTGAAATATGTTCTTTGTTAGTGGAAGAAGTTGCATGGAACAACATGATGTTTGTTTTGGCTCAGACCCAGTTCTATGGGGTATCCTTTCTGCTGATGTCACGCAGGACTAGCACCTAGTCTCATCTCTTTTCTAGACATACAACTGGAATGGTGCAGAGATCAACTAGAGAACCCTGGTGGTTAGCATGAACCAGTCTCATCTCTTTTCTTAGCACATCATTTGAAAGGGGGCAGACATCAACTAGAGTAGAACTCTATTGGAGTAGTATGGAACTCCACCAATCTCATCGGCAAGGCAGGTCTCATTGACTAAGGTGCACAAATTTCAACAGCATGCTTAGCATTTAAATAAACTTAAATTGTAAAGAAAACATTTCAATGCTCTTGATTATGCAAATACTATGAATCTAATCGTCACACACCACAGATTAGAAATGTACCCAAGGTAAGGCCAAGTGCTATTGAGAGAGCTAACTGCTTTGGCTCTACACCCCTGCCACATAATGACACTCGCATTTGTATAACCCAATATAAGATAAAAACAACAATCAAATCATCTGTGCAATCTAATTAAGTAATTTTGGATTAGTAAAAATCAATATTGATAGATGACACGACAACAAAACTAAAATAATAAACATCCCAATTCCTAATCTAGCAAAGGGTATTGGCGAAGGAAAGGACTTAAGTTCATCACATCAGAACCAACCAAAAAGGAATTACCCACAACTGTGTTGATTTAAATTGAGCCCATTGCCTCAAGAAGGAAATAACATTGCAAGACTAAATTACCAACTCACGTGAACTACAGCAGACATTTGATAAAAACTTGGTAACAAAGATCTGTAAGGGTTATAGTTTAAATTAAGTATGAATCACATTTCCCTTACCTATTATAGTTGGTCGGTTGGGTTTTTGTTTCATAGCACTGAAGGATTAATAATGCATATGTTTTTCCTTGTGTGTAAATTTCTAATGAGGACATTTGATAAAACCTTGGTAACAAAGATTTGTAAGGTTTATAGTTTAAATTAAGTATGAATCACAATTCCCTTACCTATTATAGTTGGTCAGTTGGGTTTTTGTTTCATAACACTGAAGGATTACTAATGCATACGTTTTTCCTCGTGTAAATTTCTAATGAGATTTATGTTTCTCAGTTAACTCGGGCATATTTTTTATAGTAGAAAATTCTTCTACTGGTGATCCCAAAAGCACGCAATCAAATTATCCTTGAGGGGGTATCAGTGTGGTTTCAGTTATGTTTTGCCCTAAATATCTGACAAAATTATTTACCTCTTGGAATGCAAAGTAACAAAGAAGACACTTTTGAAGATTTTCAGGAAATGTTCACAAAAATGGTGAATGAGAACTGGTTTTCCAATGCGGACCATCAAGAGTCGGAACCCACCATAGAGAAAGATTTGACAATGCAGAAATAGTATCCCTTATGTGAAAATAATGACTTCCGGAATGATGGAGAAGATGAGTGGTTTAATGATGAGGATGATGATTATTACACTGAAGATTTTTGTTACTCTGCTTCTTCTATCTAAGACCATCACAGCCTTGAGGAGGAAGAGCAAGGAATAAAGTACAAGAAACCTCGAGTTTGTACAGGGAAAGGAAGTGGTGTTGAAATCCCCCTTTGAGTGGCATTGAACTCATACACTTCACTGATTTCTGTTGTGTGATTTCAAATGAAGCAAGCGCAAAGGTAAAATTTTCCTTTAGTGGAACACCAAGATTTTGCACAAATCTTTGGTAAAAACCTAGAGGCATGTAACCATTGATGATCTGTGTAGCTCTTACAGCTTGTGTTCCTTATGCTTCGATTTGGATTCCTCAGTTGTAGTTTTAAATTGAGAGGGAGTTGTAATTAAATTTAAAAAGATGTCGAAAAAAATTTCTTCTCATTTGTTTGAGAAATGTACAACAAAATTTGGGATTTGATGTTTTCCTTTGATGACACGACTTGAATCATTGTTCTTGTAATGTATGGGTTTTACTTTAATAACATTTTTTTTGCAAGGTACATGTATTGATGGAAGATATTCTTTCTCCAGGTCACATTCTTGAATTGAAGGGTGATATTGTTTCTCTCATTATTATTTGCTTGCTTGTGGTAGTTTTGTGTGTTAGATATTCTCATTAAGGATTCAGGAGGTGGACAAAGAATTATAAGTTCAACGTGGAGTATGTGAGTAAAAACAATCTTTTCAGCTATTGGTTTAGGAACCTAAGGCCAATTGTGAACAATTTACATAATATATTAATTAATAGATGCTTAAAATTTTAGTACATGCCTAATTTTCAGTTCATATTTGGTGGCATACTTTGCATAAAAGTTCACGTTTTAACAAGGGTAGTTAGGTAATAAATATGTGTGATCTTCAATGGACTGTAGGTGACATTTTGCAATCAACATTCGATGGTATATCTAACATCAAATATAATAAATATTCAACTATTACAGGTATACTCAGGATAATAATATGATGATGGTTGTTTTGAAGATACCCATCCAATGGGTAAGGAATCATGTTCCACATTCATTAGCAAACTTCAAGATTGGAAAAATCCCTCATTTGAAAAAGTTGTTGCAAAATCACTACAGATGCTCAGCTTTAGATAGAACATGTTATCAAAGGATAATAATGAGCATTCAATACTAATCACCAATGAAAAATTAAAATCATAAGAATTATTGTTCTCTTTATACATTAGGCTTAACAAAATAAACTTCTCCACATAGTAGAGAGACACACAATGACCATATTAACTGATGCTCAATTTATACAAGCATCATATGAAATTTATGTTCCTTCAAAAAAGAATCTAAGCTAACCATTTTATAGCTAGAACGTGCAAACTTTACTAAGAATTAAACTTAAATCCTACCAGATATCAAATTGGTCCTCAAGAATGGAACATGTGTTATTATTTACTCAAAATAGACTAAGTTACCGGTTCGGGTTCGAGGACGGGTTCGGGTTCGAGGACGGGTTCGGGTTCGAGGACCCAGTACGTGGGTACGGGCAAAAAAATTTAGGGGTTTGGGTACGTGTGTATATATATATATATTAATATATTATAAATATATATATATATATGTATTATATATACAAAAAAAAGAGAAATATAGAGAATTGTAAAACTAAATCATTTCATAGTATGATACTTGATCATTGATCAATGCCAAATGCCAAAGATAAATATTAAATGCCAATTGATAGTTGAAAAATATTCAAATAAAATTACTGAATTACAAAATGTAGTTCATGAAACATTGAAACATGATTCAATGTTCATTGTTCAAGTGCTCATCAATCATCAAAAGGATTGTCAGAATCATCGTGACTTGGATTTTGAGCGGTTTGAACTTCAAAATCATCATCATTTGAACCCAAAGCGGATCCAACACCATGTGATATGTCATCAATATCACCCACATCATCCATAGTGGCTCTAGCAAGATCCTGAATGGTTGCATCCAAGTCAGTAGACTCGGGTGCTACATCCCAAAGCCTCGCTGCCCCCTGCTTGTATTGAGGATCCTTACGTGACAGAAGACGCAAATTGGAATGAATATACACTAAGTCTTCAACTCTTTTTGCAGCCAACCGGTTACGCTTCACTGAGTGGATAAAGGAGTATGTACTCCAATTCCGTTCAACGGCAGAAGAGCTTGCAACCTGGAGAGAAAACCAACAAAATTAAAAATAAAAAATGCAAGATAAATTCAAGAATGTTAAGTGTTAAATTCTACAATACAAGTGGCAAAAAAAAAAAAAACTTACAAGTGAGAGGATCTTGATTGCAAGAGGTTGGAGGTACATATAATCTTGACCATGGAGGTACCACCATGTAAGAGCATCCATTTTGTATTGGTCTCTAACAATAGAAGTGGTATGATTTTTTCCTGAGATAAACATTCCAAATTCTCTCATGACACTTGTATGCACTTCTAGATCACTGAACATTCTACTAAATGTCGTCTTATACCCATTAGCAACTTCATAATCTCTATATGGCGGTATTCTCCCTACGATAGAAAGTACTTTAGTGGTATAGTACCTCAGAGATAGGGAATATGCAAGGAGGTGCAATGGAGTTGTCATCTTGTTCCAACGATGAAGAACAATTGCTTCCACCCTTTTGTAAAAGGTGTCTTTAGGATCATTCTCTCTTTTTTGTAATTCTATTTTTATTTTTTCCAACATTGTGTCCATGCTATCATAGACATCCCCCAAGCATGGTTCATCTGTATCAGCAAACTGAAGCATAGACATGATAGGTTTGGTGAACTCCAATACATAATTCACACGATCCCACCAATCATCATGCAAGATCAATGCCTTGACCTTTTGGGCCCTCTCTGAATTTGATTGCTTCCATATACCCCATTGGTTGCTAATAACCATTTGACTCAATGCATCTTTCACCTTCAACAATTGTGTGAGATGCAAACCGGGTCTTGACAACCTAAGAACATGTTAATAGTAAGTTAATAACACATTTAAAATATGTAAATAATGTAAAAAATTATTTTATTCAATTATGTAAAACATGACATAAATGATAAATGAAACTAAATAAATTAAATTTACCTTCAACAATTCCAATAGTAAGTTAATACATAATTCACACGATCCCACCAATCATCATGCAAGATCAATGCCTTGACCTTTTGGGCCCTCTCTGAATTTGATTGCTTCCATATACCCCATTGGTTGCTAATAACCATTTGACTCAATGCATCTTTCACCTTCAACAATTGTGTGAGTTGCAAACCGGGTCTCGGCAACCTAAGAACATGTTAATAGTAAGTTAATAACACATTTAAAATATGTAAATAATGCAAAAAATTATTTTATTCAATTATGTAAAACATGACATAAATGATAAATGAAACTAAATAGATTAAATTTACCTTCAACAATTCCAATCTTGAAAAACCAATACTTGTGACAAGTTTGGAACAAACATCTGGATCTCCTCGTTTGGTATATTTCTTTCACCCACTTATTTGGTTGCCAATTGCTTGCATCACCAAATTGAGGGAGGTACAGTGCACGGTGTCCAAAAGATGTGCTCATATCTAGCCTCTACCAAAGCACCTGCAGCCCTGCAAACTTTTGCATTGTCCGTAATTACTTGGACAACATTTTCACTACCCATCTCTATGGAGTCAATGAGAATCCTAGAAATGAACTCTGCATCTTTCACTTCCCCTTCACAGTCAACCGCCCTCAAAAACATTGCCCCCTTGGGGGACACTGCAATAACATTAATCAATGGACGGTTTTTGCAATCTTTCCATCCATTGGAAACAATAGATACACCTGTTTCAACCCAAGAATCTCTAATTGGTTTTAGTTGGGCCTCTATAGATTTCTTCTCTTTTTGCAATAAGGTGGTACGCACCTTTTCATACCCAGGACTTGTGAAACCAGGAGGTGCACTATTTATTGCTGACACCATGTCTCGCCAATATGGTGATCTCACCAAGTTGAATGGAAGAACATTGGCATAGAGGCAACGTGCAATTTTTTCTTCAGCAATATCTCTTGCCTCCATTTTAAATGCCTTCTCTAATGGACCTCTCTTGCAGGTGGTGGTTTGTGGTTCTTCATCTTCTTCTTCCGTAGAGGGTATAGACAAGAAGGGATGTCTAGAGGGCCTAACTATCTGAGTGGGTAATGTTGTTGTTTTTTTCTTTCTGGAACTATAACTACTTTGTTTTCCTCTTGCAACCAATTTGTCAGCATCTTCTTGTTCTTTTATAAATGCTATTTGTACAGCAGACAACCCCTTCTTATCTGGGCCCTCACACATATTAATCCCTTTACCACCAGGGCCCATAAAATGAAGTTTCACTCGGTAATAGGAGCTATTATATTGTGTATTGCAAAAATTACACTTCTAAACAAACCCCCTCCCTCCAGGAATTTGTGAAATTCTTGTGGTATGACTCCATAAAGAAGATCCTTTATCAATTTTGAACTTTTGGCTTCCCTCCCCACCCACTGAACTTTGACTACTGGCCATTGTTGCAATCTATTAAAAAAATGAAAAAAATATATATATACTTGAAAAACTTCTTCACAAACTTGAAAAAATCCACCAAAAACTAAGAAACTTAAAAAAATTCATCAAAAGATTAAAGAATAGGGTTTAAATGCATACCTTAAAGACTTAAATCTCCTTTGTAGAAGCTATTTGCCACTCCACGATCAATCTCCTTCGAATACAATCACCTCCCTTCAAAATGCTAAGATGGAGAGAAAATATGGAGAGCAAAATGAGAGGTAAAAATGAAATGTGTTAGTGTTGAAAGGCCTCACATTGGGTCGTTTTAGGGTTAAGAGGCAAAATAATAATAATAAAAATTGCTTTTTATTTGACCTTGGGCCCACTTTTTAAGTGTTGGGTCATGGGTTCTCCCAGGAACGTCGGGTACGTGGTTGGTACCCCCGGGTCCGCGCACCATTGGGCCAGGTTCGCGCTAGGTATGCATAGGATGCGTACCCAGCCATGTGGGTTCTCTCGGGTGCACGCTTGCATGCACCCGAGAGAACCCACAGGGTTGGGCACACACCCTGTGCGTACCCAACACATACCCACAGGCGAACCCGTACCAGGTTTGCACCTAAACCGGGTTCGAGGCCTATGGGTACGAACCCTGCAACATAGAAAATAGATTTATGATGTCATAGAATAAAGCCCAGACATTCAATTCAACCAAAAAAATATTATATATGCTATCAATAACATTGGATGTTGGCAATCAATAAGAATAATAATGTAAGAGCAATCATTAAATGGGTACAACTATTGAAAAATGTTACTGCCTAACCAATTTGGATAAAAATACTCATAGGTCACATGTCCATTTCATTCCATACAAATTTGAATAGCACCCAAAAAAATATATATCAAAAATGTGTAATTTGGATATAGCCAGAATAAAGCCCAGACATTCCATTCAACCAAAAAAATATTATATATGCTATCAATAACATTGGATGTTGGCAATCAACAATAATAATAATGTAAGAGCAATCATTAAATGGGTACAATTATTGATAAATGTTACCGCCTAACCAATTTAGATAAAAATACTCATAGGTCACATGTCCATTTCATTCCATACAAATTTGAATAGCACCCAAAAAAATATATATCAAAAATGTGTAATTTGGATGTGATTCACCTCAACAAAATGAAGAATTTGTGTCATAACAAATTCACTGTGAACATGTCCATTGCATCCATAAGCTCCAAGCCTTAGAATACAACTGATGTAAGTGATATACTTTTTTATTCAATACAATGTCCTTATGTATAGACAATATTCATTCTCTTTAGTTAAATTCAATATCATACACGTGGTTGTACTCTACATTTCTATAATATAATTCAATGATATTATATTATGATGCAATTAATGAATATATTATTACAAACACACAACAATAAAATTGCAAAATAGATTCTTGCAAATTGATATATCTCAGTGTTTCCTATATAAATTATGTAATAAGATAGATAAGCTAGTTTGATATTTATTGATAAAAAGCAAGTACATCAAGCATGCCCTTAATACAAGGGGTGTAACAGAAAATAGTCCAACTGGGCTATTAACATATCCTTCTACATTAGTTTAGCAATCACTAAATTATTGTGCTCTCCTTATGCCCCTTCTTGAGAGGCTTCTTCCCTACCCACATAAACCCCTTTCCATGGCAGATCTAAGTAGCATCTGGTGCATGCTAGGAGGAGATTTCTTCCTCTTGACCTCAATCCATCCATGCTTGGAGTGAGAAGAGACCATAGTGTTTTGGTCTACTTCTGCAAGGGGACTCTTTCCCCCAAGCCACCAGAACTTTGTTCTGCTACACCACATTTGATGGCATCAACAACCTCTGTGCAAACATTCGTAGGAACCAAGGGACCTACAAAATCAGAGCTAAAGTCATCCTTCCTGGAATGGGCACCCTTCTATGGAGACTTCGAAGATGCTGAAATTTCTGAAGAAAGAAACTCTAATGATGAATACATATTGCACCCATTCAGCACCACAACATCCTGCTCGAAGTCAATCTGCTTAGCTCAAGGGGAGTTAGGATCCTTCCCATGACATTTTGAAGGCAACTCCACAGTATAGTGTTGTGGAAGGGCATCAATCCACCATGATGAAGCTCAAATTTTGTCTTGGATTTGGTGCAACTGCTGGCCATGTGACCAGTTTCAAAGCATCTTCTGCACCGAAAGGGCAATCCTTCGTAATCCAAATGTTGAGACCAGCTACAGTCATAAATATTGAAAGTGATATCTGTTGGAAGATCTCTTGAGGTATCCATGTCTACAAGGATGTAGGCAAATGTAGTGTGAGTGAAATTTGAGGTGTTTGTATTGATAGCCAAGAAATCACCCAAAGAATCACCAATGGCTTCAAAGAATTCCTTAAACCAAAATCGCAGTGCCAGATTTCGGAGGCGAACCCAAACAAGTTTCATCGAAAAGGTCCCTTTAGGGGGTTAAAATTTAGGTACCAAAGTTTAAGGAGCAGATATTTCCCCCAACGCCATCGTTTCTAGAGGATGGCACCTCGATCTTGTTTGCAATCAAAAACTATAATTAAAAAAAACCGTGTGCATAGGGGTAAACTTCCACATTACCTCTAAGCATACATTGTCATGCTTCTGTGATCCATTTGTGCAGATCTGCAAGCTTTGGCCATAATTGATTAAACTGGCCAATCAAGCCATTGGCAAGTAGAACCACTCCCCTTCGAAGACATCCTTTTTTAGATCCTCGGAGAAGACTAAAACGGGAGAAGTATAGGCCCCCTTGAGGGGATTTTTTGGGGAGTTCCTAGAGACCCCTGGCAAATCTGAGGCCCTCTTCACAAGCCGAGCATCCCAAGCCGACCGTTTACCTCCACCTATCCCCGCCCCATGAGCAACAATATCACTAAAAGATAATCCCTGTGAAACCAAGGGCGTCGCCACACCAGAGGATCCGTCAAGCGTTCTTGAATGGGTGGAGACATCCTTCCCACCTAGAATAACCCTCGGAGGTGAGGAAGAGACATGCGCAGGGGAAGCAGAGCCAGGGCACTGCTAATTCATATGTGCGACGTCCAGACCCACATAAGCTTTACCCGAAGCGACCTTTACTCTGCCAACACTTGAACCAGCAGAACAAGCAGCATCTAAAGCAACGAAGGGGCAAGCAGAGGTCGCGCAGCCCACGCACAACGGCAGAGAAGCGTTGAGCATCGCAGGAGTTTGTCACATGATAATAATAATATTACAAATTAACTCATTATACCGTATTATCATATGATAATACTAATATTAATAACTTTATATTCTTAATTTTACTATATTTTTATTAATATTCTCCAATCTATTATTATCTTATTATTAATTTTGATATTTGAAGTAAATAAATTGTTAATAAAAATATTTAAATGTTAAATAAAAACTTGTTTTCTAATATAATAATTACATTGAGAGATTGTGAAGTAAGGATCATCATATAATGATTGTATTTAAAAAATAATAATGTAGAATCCATATTTATTTATTTTTAAATCTAAAACTAAGATGTATTTAGAATATCTATATTAATAGGTTTTTTTTTTTATACATAAGGGTATTGATTATATTAATATCAGAAAAAGTTACATTGTCTTTTGCTAAGCAGGTAACCAAAATTGCATAATCCCTCTGCTAGAACCCAAAAAACTCCATAGACCACCCCAAAACATTCCTATTGTCATGACAAACCAGAGAAAAACTAGGCCAACAAGGCAATTCTATACACCTCTAGAAACCAAACTATACAATGACTACACTATACTACAAAGCTTATGACATCGGCATATATATCACCATAACAGTCTTTACATATGTATCACCATACCATCTATTAATAAGAGTCGAACCTGTCGTTGACACTGCTATCATATGAAGCCATGGGCATGAGCGAACACCTGGAACTCAGGAACCTAGTTGATGCCCCACATAGAAACCAACTACAATGACTTTTTCAAGTAATTGACCTCAACCGTCGTGAATTGTTTGAGCTTGATCAGAGTCATCCCCTTGAGGTTGAGCAGAAAAGGATAATATTTAATTACCTCCCCAGGGTCCTAAAGCAGAGGCATGTCTCGTGGCCAAGGGACTCCAACCCCCGAGGTGTCTACATACAATATCTCCTTTAACCCTACTAGCAGGTCAACCTTAAAAAGATTCCTCACAATTGTCTCTACCTTGGCCTTAGGTGTGTGGATATCCAACAAAACAACAAGAAACTGGGAGATAATGTTGGTGTCAACCTAGTAAGTCTCACCATCCCCCAACAATTATTTGCCTAGAATGATCTTCACTACCACCAAGGTTAGGGCATCGTCATTAAGACGAATGTGCTTCAATCTCTAATATGTGACCTTTCCTTTGAAGGCCATTTGCTTGACTATGCTCTCGAATTGAATCAAACTATCTACTCCAATGCTCATTAGTGTTTCTGAAGACATACACACAATGAACCTAGAACCACCGGTCATACTCTTCACAAATGCAGCAGCACACCATGTAACTAACAGTTGTGCCTCTATTTCCTTATAAAAAGATGGATTAAAACCTTTCTTTATGCATTCTACACATGTTTGTGTGTGCCAATCCAATAAGCCAGCCTGTATATGATGTTATTCCTCCAACTCCCACTTGTGATGGTCATAATATGATTACAACATTCATGTGAAAAGACTTGCAAATCTCCCAAATATAGGTTTTTTATGGTATTGTGCTCAAATTGTGATGGGGTTCATTTATTTGATAAGACCGCAAATATCACGATTGCCAAAGAATGATGAGTTCCCATACTTGGCCACCGTCAACAACCGATGATGTGGCAATCCTAATGTGGCCGATCTTGCCACCATCACTAATCCACCCTGGCCAACCCAATACACCCAATTCTTGCCATATCGAATTTGAACTATCAACTCCCTTATCATTTTCAAAAGATGAGTTTGAACCAATGGATCATCAACCAACCTGCACACACCAGTATAAACACAGCGATCACAACTTTCCATAACACTATTTGTGGAAAGCACGGGGTAGATGAATGCATTCAAATGGATGCCAACCAGTTACTTGGGAAAGTGTGCCATGGAAGCCTACAATGTGCACTAAAACTCTTATGTCACCACTAGACTTTCCACAACAATAAGTGTGGAAAGTCACCCACCCAACCACCCACTGAGATACCCATTTTAACAAGGATCAGTTGATCCCTGACCATGGGGATTGATAATTTCTTTTATCGATATGCCATCAACTCCCAGATTAGAGAGGCGATCTGCTTCCACATTTCCTTCTCTTAGTATATGGTTCATCATGACGAGCTCAAAACCCTCCAACAATTTTAGTCCAATGTCTAATTTGGCTCATAACTTCCAATTCACCAACTTCCTAGATCTTAGAGCATTGATGACCAAAGAAGAATCCCCTTCAACTACAATGTTTTTTAACTTTAGTTCCTGGCAAAGCCTGAGGCTAAGGATCAGTGCATGCAACTCTATTGCATTGTTGGTCCCCACAGGGAGAGGCTCGGCCAATCTACCCACTACCTTCCCATTCCAATCCCGAACAATACATTGAGCCCCTGAGACTCCAGGGTTTCCCCTAGCAGCGCCGTCAAAATTAATTTTATACCAACCAACATCCAGGGGTGCCCAACACACTATCTTTTTGGACTCCTGAGTTTTGATTCCACCCTCCCCAGCATAGAGAGGAATCTTCAAGCCATGCCAATTCCTCCCCATGTCAACATCCCACACTATGAAATTAGCTTTTTTGTAACAAGGATCTTCTACCCTCAAATTGACAACCTCTACAATGCTTACCTCAATCTTATTTAATAGTGACTACTTTGACATTTCTTTATCTTGGAAGAGGCATATGTTTCTTTCCTTTCAAGTCTACCATATCAACACCGAGGGACTTGTAATCCAGAGGCATTTAAACATTATGTTTTTGTGGAAGGATGGCCAACTATCGAGCATGTCCAAAAGATTATTTGGAAATGCAGATTGCCATTGCAACTTGGTACTTAACCAATGCCAACAGCTCATTGAGAATGGGCAGTAAGGAAGAGATGATCCCCAATTTCCTCATTATGCTTACATAAGATGCATCTAGATGGACCAGCATATCCCATTTTGGTGAATCTATTAGTTGTGAGGACTCTACCTTGAGAAGCAGCCCATCTAAACATTCCTACCTTTGGAAGAGTCTTTATTCCAGCACAAGTTGATCGGTAGTCTAGAAACTTCCATGTTATTGCCACTCAATGCTTTGTATCCATCCTTCACATTGTAACTCCCAATTGGAGAAGCATTCCACCTTAGTTTATCCTTGTCTTGTCTGAAACAAACAGAACGACAACCCATAGTGGCTTCATAAGCTTCAATAGTCCTAATATCCAGACCAAGATCTCTTATACTTTTCCATTGATGAGTGAAGTCACCGTTTTCCATTGTGATCGCCATGCAGTCACCAACCTTGTCTGCCCATAGCTATTTTGTGATGATCTTTACTTGTGCCAAATTGTTTCTGTCAACAAGTTTCTAGTGTCCTTCCCAAGAGTCTTCCCAAAATACACAATGCACCCATCATTGATTTCCCATGTCAAGTGCTTAAGAATCAAGTCCCTGCTACTTCTAATAAAGTTCCATATCCTTGAGCGACTTGGAAATGTTTGCACAGTGAAAATACTATTATCCTCTTCATCCAAGTATTTCGCTTTTAGAATTTTGACCCACTTGAGATCCTACTTTATGTGTATTGACCATACCATCTTTGCTCCTAGAGCCTTGTTCTGCATAAGCAAGCTCTTTAAACTTGCACCATCTGCCTCTCTCCGCTCACATGTCTGCTTCCACTTGATCAAGGGGTATTTGTTTTGTTCGGAATTACCTTGCCAAAAGAAGTTCTTCATTTTCTGGTTAAGCTCTTTGCTGGCAGTGAAAGATAAGGGGAGACATGACATCATGTAAATCAGGATTGCAGTGATTACTAACTTAACAATAGTGAGTCTTCTAGCCCAAGAGAGCCACCTGCACTTCCAAGATGCCATCTTGTTTTTTACCTTATCCAACAAGGGGTCCCATAACTATCCTAGCTGCAATCCCTTTGCAAGAGGAAGCCCCAAATACTTGCAAGGAAGATTACCCTTTCTGAATTTCAAGATTCTCAAAATTTGAACTTCTCTACCAATACTTGTGTTAAAAAAAGAAAACTTATGGCTTTGCTTTGCTTACTTCTTGTCCTGAGGCTAACGAATATTGATCCAGAATATTTTTGAAACTTCTTGCCTCACCCACCTGAGTCAAACCAAACAGCATTGTATTGTCAACAAATTGTTGATGAGTGATCTCTAGCATTCCATAAGTTATCTGAATCCCAACCACACGACCATTGCGCCAAGCCTTGGAACAAGATCTCCCAAGGGCTTTGGCCATGATTATAAATGGGAAGGGGGACAATGGATCCCCTTATCTAAGACCTTGAGAAGCATTGAAGAATCCTTCTGGTGGGCTATTTAAAAGAATCGAATATCTAGGGAAAGCAATCCATTCAAAGATCCAATCTAACCAACCTTTGTGAAAGCCAAATGCTTCCGAGACCTTGAACAGGAATCTCCAATTTATCTTGTCGTAAGCTTTTATGATGTCTAGCTTTATCAACATTGATTATTTTTTGTCTTTTGAATTGAGTGAATAGCTTCCTAGACGATTATCACACCATCCAAAATTGACCTGCCTGAGACAAAACCTATTTGCTCTTTTGCAATTATGCCTGGTAGGATCTTCTTTACTCTGTTAGCCACAGTTTTGGCTAATATCTTGAAGAGTATGTTTTTGATATTGGGGAAAACAGATTTTGAAGGGACCCGGAACCCTTTACAGCCAAAAAGCCAAACTGCTAAAAACAGCCAAAAAGACCAGAGTACAGAAAAGACAGCCTGCAGTCAACAAAAAACCAGCTCCCAAACAAACACCATTAGGTTTTACAATTAGAGTTTCGCTTGTTGGAGCGAAGAGTCATATCGAAAGAAGGCCCGGAGGGTTTAGATTTTTTTCCAATAACAATAATCCAGCCTTCTTCAACTTGTGTTGCCTTAGCCTGCCAAGCCAGCCCATCATTTTCCTGAGGATGAAAATCCGCAGCCCTAGAGGTAACATCATAGTTCTCCTGAACAGGTGTGGAAATGACCGGAGAGCTGCCAGAGATGGGAAACGAAGCACCATCACCAGAAACAGAAACCGGTCTAATTGTTTGCTCAATATGATTTATCATGGTAGCTCCCCTAGAGGAGGATGGAGAAACCCCAGCAGTCGAAACCCCAGCAGCCTGTGAATCAAAAGCCCCAGCAACTTGAGTCAGAAACCACCACCTTAGAGAAGCTCCTTAGTTGATCAAATTTCTTCTCAACCGTGTAATGTTGTTGAGAAGCACCATTCCACCAAGTAGTTGTCTTTGTCTTTTTCTTGAATCCACATTGTGCAGTAGCATGTCTAGTTTTGAAGTATCTTCTATAGCGGAAAGGGACCCCCTCATAATCCAACGATTGGATCCAAGACCCCCTAGAAGATTTTAAGAGAACCTCAGCGGGCAGTCCTTTTGAGACATCAATTTCAACAAGTATTCGGGCAAAGGTAGAGTGAAAAATATCAGAAGATTCATTGTCCACAAGTAAGAAATCACCTAGGGCTTCCCCAACCTCCTCCAGCAGAGAGTCATTCCAAAGGTGAAGAGGGAGATTAGGCAAATGGACCCAAATCAGGATTCTATTGAAGGTTTCAAAAGCTGGGTTAAAATTGGAGTGCCAAGGTTTAATCATCAGAAGGTATTTGTCCTCCTAGCTGAAGAAATTATCACACAAGATTGTGTCTCTATCTAAGGTATTATCAAACTTAGCAACAAAAAAACCTTTGGCCATTGGGAAGATATGAACTTTACCAGTGATGAGGGGCTCCCATTCATTGGTGATCCAAGAGTATGTTGCAAAGTGCAATTGGCCTGTATTCTTCAAGAGACTTCGGCTTCTCCTTTTTTGGGATGAGAGCAATAAAGGTGTTGTTTACCTCCCTAAGGAGCTTGTACGAGCATCTAGAATCTTCAATAGCCTCAACCACATCCTTGTCAACAATATCCCAACATTTCCATAAAAAAGCAATAAGAAACCCATCAGGGCCAAGGGCTTTGTTAGGCTGCAAAATTGGGAAAGGGCCTCTTTTATCTCTTTCTTTGTGAATTTGCTAGTCAGCATTTCGTTTTGAGCATCGAATACAAGCCTAGGAATGCACTAGAGAAATTGTTGTTGCACACCCAAAATGGAACCGTTCCAATCATTTAAAAGATTTTGAAAAAACTCGACTATAGCACAGCTTTGACTGCTTATGTCTTGTCTAAAATTCTCCCATTGGGAGCCTTGATACTTGTAATCTTGTTGATTTCCCTTCTCACTTTTGTGGAATTATGGAAAAACCGTGTTTTTGTCTCCAACTTTCAACCATAGCTCTCTGGACTTCTGCCTCCAGACGGTCTCTTCCTTGACCAAAATGTCCCGCAGTTTATTCATCAAATCCTTTTCTTGATTGAAGCAACTAATATGCATTCCATCCTTTACCACTTTTTCATTTACGGCCATCAGGGCCTCTTCTATTTTCCTCTTTTTCTCAAAACTTTTCTTGAAACACTCCTTATTCCATTTTTTCAAGTTATGTTTGATCAGCTTCAGTTTGGTCACCACATTAAACATTTTAGAGCCACCAGGATTGCACTCCGACCACCACTTATCAGATCCTGAAAATTTGGATCTTTGAACCAGATGTTTTCAAACTTGAAAGGGCACTGATTTTCTTTCCCCGATTATCTCCAAACAAACAGGAAAGTGATCAGAGCCCGAGGCCATCATGATCTTGCTTTCCAGACTATAAGGGAATCGGCTCAGAATACCCTTGAACAAATACCTATCCAATTCAGTGATAACTTTAAGAAACCCCCCTCAAAAAAAGATATAAAATCCTAGCGAATCTTTCATTTTTTTAAGAAAAAATATAAATTTCTATTGGTGAAATCTTTCGTTTTTTTGGAAAAAAAATGAATTTTATCGGTGATTATTTTTACATCACTAAACTTTTGCAGAAAATTTTGGCAAATCTTGAAAAATAATAGGAAAATGCATTCTTTATGATGGTGAATCCATCCAATCTAAAAATAATTCTCGTGGAAAATTAGGGGCCTAAGAGTGGAAATTATTGATGGGTTTAAGGGTAGACTATAATATGTGCTTGTCACCATTGTTTTAAAATATAATATAATGGCCCTCATTGTATTCTACAAGGTAAAATGTACCCATAATTTGTAATTCTCATGGGGCTTGAAATTTCTTTTAGATCATTGATCTAATGACCCACGTACTTTACAAGGTAAAATGTACCCATAATCTATAATGCTCATGAGACCCAAAATTGTGGGCCCCATGAGCATTGTAGATCGTGGGTACATTTTACCTTGTGGGATACAACAAGGGCCATTAGATTATATTATAAATCAATGGTGGAAACTAAAGATTATAAATAAGGTCCTAAAGCAACTAATAATTATGATATACTACTGGCGAATTGATATAGATTTCTACTATAATTTATTAAATTTAGGCGAATCTGATCTAATCATGTATCGAATATTGTAGCAAAATTGTGTTAAATTTTGTAATAAAATGAACTCTTTAGCAATTTAAATAAGACTATAATAAAATCTGGCAATTCAAGTCACGTTATAGCTCGAACTATTAGCCAATTTTAGATTCCCAAATTCCAACTATTAGCCAATTGGCAAATATTAGCCACTAAAAAAATCGTTGATCCAATTTCTCTGCAATACTGCAAAATCCTTTCCACCTATTTGTCCATGTATATTTACCATTGCCCATTTGTACTTCTATTAGCATGTTTATATCAACAAAGTTTTCAAAATCAATTTGGGGCTGCAATTTCCTCCATACACCACCTTTCTTATCTTCTACCTTTAGAATGGCATTAAAGTTCCCCCCCCCCCAGTAGACAAAAATCAAAAGCAGGATTGTTGCAAACAATATCTAGCTCACTCCATATTTCTCTTTTTTGAATGCAGGTGATTGGACCATATACATTGATCAACAAAAAACACAAATTAAATGCAAGACTCCTTACCTTACTTGCGTCCCAACACTTATTGGAAGCCACTTCTTCTAACAACACATTTTGCGGTCTCCACATGGTTAGTAGGCTGCCAGAAGGGGCCAACTGCATTAACCCCAAACATTTTCCACATCTTCATGTTTTTGCTAAAGCACTCCTTTTTTTGTTCGCCTAATTTTGTTTCCTGAAGTAAACATATATCTACCTAGAAGGATTCCACTTGGTCCCTAAAGAGGCACTTTTTGTTAGGGGCGTTTAAGCCCCTAACATTCCAAGATATGATTTTCATTGTTGTTTAGGAAGGGACCCGCCCTTCCCTACTTTCAACATCTCAATAATCTTTAGTTGTCCACTAGCCTTTTCTCCTAATTGGGAATTCGACCTCTTTTCTTATTCTCTCCACAATCTGAAGAGAGCTTGGTTGCTTCCTTTTGGCAAATGCCCAAATCTCCAATCACCAATTACTCATCGGGCATGACCTTGATTCACTTATTTGGTTTTGATAAAACATCATCTACATCTGACTCTTAACTAGCTTCTACTAACTTTGGGCCATCAACCCAATCCTCAATCAAACCATTAGTTTTTAGGTTGAACGAGCCACTCTTAGCTATTTTTGCTAATTCTACTAATTCGTAGCCTACTTCTATTAGGGAGTTTAGATCATCTTCATTTATATTGGAGTCAATCAAATCCAAAGCTTCTGATATTTTCGTATCCAATTCTTTCCTTTGGTCCACAAAATCCTCATGTTCCATTGGTGCCACCAACTTTGCCAGTGTGGTAGGGTCTTCCTCCCAAACCTCTGGGGGATCGCTTGTGAATTTCCCCACTAAATTCACCTTAGAGGGGTCAGAGGCACAACCATTAGCTAAATGTTGCATTGAAACCCCCATGCTTTCATCGATTGACACATCGGTAGATTGTTGCCAGCCCAATGTCTTGATAAGGGTGTTATTGGGGCACGGATGCAGATTCAGAGTTTGCAACCAATTACCCCAATCAGTGAAGAGCTCGATCTCTCTCCAATGCGAACTATTAGAGTTGTTTTCTACACAACCTTACATACGTGCTAATCACATCCTCACAATCTTTCTTCAACACATGTATTTACCCAAGTGATTTTTGATATCTTCTAGAATGCTAGGTTCCCAAAACTCCAAGGGTAAGTTGGGAAGCTTGAACCAATCCTATATTTTTTCCATGTTGTGATGAAGGGGATCAAATCCTACCACCCATCTGTGAATATAAAATATGCAATCATCCATTAACCAAATCCCCTTTTCGATTTCTTCTCTAACTTCTTGTGTTGGACAAATCACTGTGAAATACCCATTGGCTAGGGCCACGAATTGCATTTCTTCCCCCCATCGCCCATGCCACCATCTGATCAGCGTGTCCCAATTTACATCCTTTCCATAACATTTAACCAAAAGGTCCAATTGTTCTAGGCGAGCAATTGTCGACTACAATTTATTTGTGCCAATGACCATTGTCTTTTTGTTACCTCTTCTAGGTTTCAACTTGCTCTCATCTGCCCAATCCTTATTGTGATGATTACCATTGAAATTGAAAGGTGAACCTCTTGCATCCTTTGTCGATCTCGTTGTTGGCGATTGGCCATGTGCTTGGAATTGTTCCACGCGTGAGTGATCCCATCTAGGGTTTTTTCCACCACCCCAATTTCTTTTACCACCTCCAATTTTCATGTGACCATCTTGTTTGTTCGTGAATCCCCAATGTTTACACTAGAAGGACCGAGACAGATCATACCTAGGCTTCCCATTTCGACCATAACCATTGTGTGCCCATTCTCTTTTTCCCAAATCCGAGTGTTTACTATGATTTCTCCATTGCTCGTTGGCCACTTGATCCTTGATTTGTTCCAATGGGATTTCTTCTTCCACCTCGTCTGCCCAAATCTGGTGATCCGTTTTCGATTCAACTGCCCCAGGAGAGCCCTCTAAGCCAAACTGACGGAATTTTGAGCAACGCCCTCGCACCTTTACTCACCACCATGTTTGCCTTCGACTTGCGCCTTCGCAACTTCGATCTGCTTTTTCGCTCCTTCATGTTGCGCCATTTTTTCCCTACTAATTCTAAATTAAGATTTATCTTATTTACTTTTATATTAATAGTTATTTTAATATATATATTTAAGATATCAATCTAAATATTTTGTTTATTGATAAGTTTTCTCTTCTTATAACCCACTTTAAAACAATTTTATTTACTTGAAAATATTTTATTTTATTTTATAACTAGTGAAGAATTATTTCATTTTATTTGCCATCAAACTCAAAATTAACCAATCAAATCACAAAGGTGCGTGAAAAAAAACCATTTGCTATAAACATTTAACAAATATTTATTCTCATAAACAAACTCAACTTCAATTATGTCGATTATAATTGCATCTAGTATGAATCAAACTCAAGGTCAAGGTCAACCCTAACAACTATAATATTCATAAACCTAGTAAAATCATGATACATTCAACTTGCAATAATTTGTTGATCTCAAACTATTATGTAACCTACTTTTAAATTGTTGTCATGACTCATCCATAAACTACACACAAGAAATACTTGTATTACAATTCTACAAAAATAAGTACTTGCCACTATGTGAATACAATACATGTGACTTGCAAGAATCTTTATTTCAAATTATTATTGGACTTACCCTTAAACTATATTCCACAAATAATTTATCCACCACCTAATAAATATAATTATTGCAATACTAAATAGACAAGAACTTGCTACTACATGACACTTGTTCTACTTCCAACATATATAAAAAGTTGTGATTATGAACTACATGGCCATCAAAATCAATTCAAATTTTCAAATTTTTGTACACAACTCTAGATTAAGTTAATTTAAAATTTATTTATTTTTTTAAAATACAAACAAAATTGGTGCCTGATAGAACAAAATTCAATCTTAAAAGTGAAAGAAAGTTTAGAAAAAAACATGGCAAGATCTTGGGATGCCTTGAAGCCCAAATATTTGCTGATACTGAATGAAGGTTCTAACAGAACAGTTTTCATGTCTTAGATTGAGCCCATGCTAAAGGATGCTTAACTTGCTTTTGATTTCAAAGCAGTCATAACCATGGCTACGAACACAACTGCAACGGACCTTTGTATTCACCCCTTCTTTACTCACACAACAGTGGACCTTTGTATTCACCCCTTCTTTACTCACACAACAGAATAATTCATGGCAAGTATTTAAGACATTAACTACACTAGCTATGATGCTATCTACTCTCACAAAAGATGGTAGGCATCAAACCAACCATATTCTTATTCTTATCTCTTTTGTCTCGGGTTTGAATCTCACAACTGACAATATTCTTATTCTTCCATGAATGGAGAAACATCAAAAAAAACTTAAAACTAAAAATGGGCTCAAAAAAAATCTTTCCAAATTAAATATGGGGCATCTGGATTCCTGCCACTCGTAGTCTAGCAAATGATAGGTCTAGGACTTTTGCTACTGCCTATTCTTCATTTTAACTGAAATTGCTAGGCATCCTCTCTATCCCTAAAACAGAAACCCTACATGCTGTAAATCTTGGTATATACACGTGTATACAATACCTAGATATATAGTCTGTTTGAACTTCATATACTCGAGTATGAGTATGCACTATGCAGATCTATTTAGTTTGTGCATACGTGTATACCCAGTTCTTTATAGTATGTGTACATACACATTTTATTATCTCAAATCAAGTAAGAAAGTGTACCTACCAGCTGATAAGAGAGAAGAATTTGAGGAGATCTTGGGATGGCTTCAAGCCAAAAAAAATATTTCTAGGCAGAATGAAGATTTCCCAGACCAAGTTTAGTGCATATATTCTATTGCTTCCATGTTTATTGATTCAACAGAGATGATGCTTTTGATTTTGCACCTGCATTATTATACAATCTGAGAAACATATCAAACACTTTAAAACAGCAGAATCATAGCTCAGAAAAATCTATGCCTAATTGACATTGTAAGCCCTGTATGTAAGATTTAAAATGTAGTTGTTCTTGCTTGATTCTTCCACAACTTGTAGCATGATTTTTAATAAGTTCCCAAAAGTCAAGAAAGAACAGAACAAGCATTTTGAACCCAAAGGGTACTCTCTGGCAAAGGAAAATATTATTGCTTTCAATTCTGCTTGAGTGATTGAAGAAAATAGGAAATCATTAACCTCCTTGGTAAGGAGAACTGGTATGCAGTGAGTCAAATTCTCCAATTCTTGTCTGCTATCAAAACCTGTTTCAGTAAGTAAGCGTTGAAGATTCATTTTTGCAACCATTTTGATATCCTAAAGCTCCTTGACTGTAAACCCATTAGGAAGATTCAACATGTGGATTTTATTGATGTAATTTCTATCTATAATTGAGTGATGAAAGAATTTAAAGTTGGTACCTTCTCTATATTTATATAGTTCTAGCCTTTTGATTCCAACTAATTCTTCTTTAAATTCTGATAAAAGGCCGATGAGGAACTGCTCTTTCAGTAATGAAATGAGTGTTACAGATTTGAGCCTAAAAGCTTTCTAAATGAGTTAGACTTAGTTGCTCCCGTTTGAAAAAAATTGCCAAAAACTGTTTAATTTCAGACCTTCAATGCCTGTTCAAGGAATTTCAACTTACTCACAAAATTATACATAGCAAACCCAGAAATCTTAAGAAGTTTGACCCACCAATCCTTTTTTTTCAATGAGATTGAGTGCTTAGCTCACATTATTTTAACTTTGAACGAATATCCTTTTTTCTTAATGGGGATAGAAAAAAGTAAGTTGACTGGAAATGAATGTCAAAAACATGCCAAAAAAGTTTTCAACACAGAAACTGACTTTGTGTAAAATCTCCATTGATAACAGAGTTCTCATGTACAGAATCATGAAAGAGACTGGGAAAATGCCTATTAGAAAGTTCTCCACCCTTTTTGTTTTGGAAATAAATTGGTGATCAAATTCAAAATCTCCTCCAAAATTTGCATACTGAGGATGAATGGTTGAAGCAACCTCATTTATAAACTTTCCTGCAAACATTGCTGTAGCGTAATATTGTCTATGAAGATTATAACTTAAGAATTCGGCAGCAGCACCCTGGGAGTGTGTAATAGATATAGTGTCACCATATTTACGTTTTAACTGGGTTCTAATGTATCATAATCCCTTCAGACCTATTGATGGGATCATTAACAAGAAAAGTTTCAATAATCCAAACTGTTATATCATTTTAGAGATCTCTTCTTGCTTCATTCTGGTTTCTTGTAGTCAAGATTTCTCGTTTTTCTAAAACTATAAATTGGGAATGGCCTACTTTGTGTTTCATTTATCCATCGCTAACAATCTTATGAACAATAAGTTGCTCTGTTGAGACCTTTTGTGTTGGTGATTCCATTTGGGTTTTCAGGTGCACCTGCATTTTACCATTGACCAGCATTACAATCAAACTTACAACATCTGATTTCCTGATTTTATTTCAGAACATTACAAAGGGATGCTGCAAGTTTGCTCATTTTTTGTCTGATTTGTCTGATTATTCAAGAACTTCGGAAACTAATTACTAGTTGAATAGATCAGGAATTTTTCCTTCTATTTCTATGCCATGAGTTCTGAGTTCTGAACAGTTTTCATTAAGATAAATCAGGAAGGGCCCAAACCCAATTACAAAACAGCCATAAAGGCAGAGCAGAGGGGTCTCACAAGCTGTGAAACAGTCTACAAAAACCAAAAAGACCAGCAGAAAGTACAGAAATAAACAGAACCAGCCAAGGACCAGCAGGCACACAGGACCAACTACTTCTCCAAGAAGATGGAGACCTTTGGAGTTCCGAACAGTTTGGAAATGAGAACTCTAATCTTTTGTTGGACAGTTTGGCTTTATATACACGTCAGAAGAGCAGTCAATGGAATCCACTCTTAGCATATTATGATAAATCTAAGAAAGCTGAAGGAAAATGATCGCAATAGAAGAATCTATCCTGTACTTCAAGTAAGATTCATCACACATTGAAAACATGTGCATGATGTGCATGATCAACAGAAACTCTGCTTTTCCATAATGTTATTTTTTCTGTTTTAACGCATAATAAACTGTTGTTTGTGCAGTATTCTCAGTTTGATTTATTCTATTTTTTTTCTTAGCATGTTCGGCATCTTTCTTTAGCTTTGTTTTTATAGCTTTCTATAGCTTTATTTCATCGCTTGTCTCTAAAACTCTTTATATAAAAGATCATTGTAACAGAATTACATACTGTTGAATAATATTACAGTCTATCATTTTTCCAGTCTGCTGTTCAATTCTTTTAACTTAATTTTCAATATAGTGTTAGAGCAATTTTATAAGTTTCATTCTTCAATTGGTATCAGAGCGGGTTGCAGGAGCAAATTTTTTGTTGCAAGCAGCAAGGTAACAGTTCTTTCCAAGAAATATTAGAATGGCAAATGGTGGTAATTTTCCATTCCAGCTTCCGATGTTTACCGGAGACAACTATAAATATTGGAGTATAAAGATGAAGACCCTCCTATTATCCCAAGATCTCTGGGAATTAGTAGAAGTGGGATACACAAAACCTACAGATCAGAATGCTTTGAATGCTTTAACAGCAAATCAACAAACTCATTTGAAAGAAGACAAGAAGGACAATCGAGCTCTATTCATCATTCAATCTACATTGGATATGTCAATTTTCCCCCATATAGCTGGTATGACAAAGTCAAAGGATGCATGGGAGACTCTACAAACTACATACCAAGGATCTAACAAAATAAAATTGGTAAGACTTCAAACCCTTCGAAGAGATTTTGAAAATTTAAGGATGAAAGAAGTTAAGTCTATTCAAGAATTCATTACTAGGACTCAAAGCATTGTGAATCATCTTAAAATTCAGGGGAAAAGTATCACAGAGCAAAAAATAGTAGAAAATTTTTGAGATCTCTTCCTCCAAAATTTGATCCAGTGGTCATAGCCATTGAAAAAAGTAAAGATCTGACCACATTCAAAGTTGTGGAGTTGATAGGTTCTTTGCGATCTCATATGGAGCATATGCAATGTTCTACAAATACCCTAGTGCAAGCCTTTCAGTCTACTATAAGAATCGAAGAAAAGCCTACAACTCCTCCATCTCACACAAGTACATCTCAAGGTGAGTCTTCTAATAACAGAGGCTGATGTAGAGGAAGAGGAAGAAGTTTTGTGGAATGTAGAAGCATCCAGTGCCGATATTGTGAAAGGTATGGATGGAGTCGGAGTCTATGGACATTATGAATCTGAATGTAGAAAGAAAAAATATGATTTAAATAAGTCAAGAGCTAACTATACTAAAGAGTCTTTTGAAGATGCAAAGCATTCCAAGTTCTTTACATGCAATTTGGCAAAAGAAAATCACAAAGATGTATGGTTCCTAGATAGTGGATTCTCAAATCATATGACAGGTGAATCTAATCTCTTTGTCAAATTAGATGAATATGTGAGAAGTCAAGTAAAATTTGGTGATGATAAAGAGGATGAAGTAATGGGAAAAGGTACCCTTGCAGTGAAAACTAAGCAAAGAGAAACTACTTTTATTCATGACACTTTCCATGTGCCAAAATTACAGCATAATCTTTTATGTATTGGACAACTTGTAGCAAAAAATTATAAGGTTGTGTTTGAAGATAACTGCTGCAAAATATTTGATAAATCAGCTAACCATCATCTTGTAGCAAAGGCTTGTATGATAGAGAATAGATTATTTCCTATCACATTGGTTTCTACTAAGATGCATGCCCTCAAAGCAACCACAGATGATTCGTGGTTATGGCACCAACGTTATGGTCATTTGAATTTTCAAGGATTAAGTTTGTTTCATAAGAATAACATGGTGAGAGGACTTCCTGCAATTCAGGTAAAAGAAGTTTGTTCAGGGTGTGCACTTGGCAAGCAGCATCGAAACAGTTTTCCGATGAACAAATCATGGAGGGAAAAAAATCCTCTAGAGCTTGTGCACACATGGGTTTATTTTCTTAAGCAAAAATCTGAGGCATTTGAATGCTTCAATCACTTTAAGGCTATGGCAGAAAAACAAAGCGAGTATTTTCTCAAAATACTTAAAACAGATAGGGGAGAATTCACTTCCAAAGAGTTTGCTGATTTTTGTAACACTCATGGCAACAAGAGATAACTTACTGCAGCTTATACACCCAGCAAAATGGTTGCAAAAAGGAAGAACTATACCATTATGGAAATGGCACAAAGTATGTTACAATCCAAAAATCTTCCAAATAGTTATTGGGGAGAAGTAGTTGCAAAAACAGTATATATTCTGAATCAAAGTCTCACAAAAGCAGTTCAAAACATCACTCTGAAGGAAGCCTAGAGTGGTCATAAGTCTTCAGTGGCTCATCTTCGAGTATTTGGTTGTTTAGCATATGTCCATATTCTATTCCAGCTTCGGTTTTTGAATAATCTACTCCAGGTGTTTGTGCAAATCCCCTAGCAACTAATCTTGCCTTATGGCATTCTACTGAACCATCTGCATGAAATTTGACCTTGTAAATCCATTTGACACCAATCACCTATTTATCTTTAGAAAGTTGCACTAATTCCCATGCATTATTTTTATCAATTGCATGCATCTCTTCATTCATAGCATCAATCCATACTATTTCTTTCACAACTTCTTCATACATAGAAGGCTCAACTTGAATTGTACTAAGCAAAGCAAAATTTGCAATTGGATTCACATTAGAATTCCTTTGATAAATTTCATTTAAACTTTGTACCTTTCGTGAAGAGCTTGGACTGGATGGTGGACTTGAACTATCACCTGAAGAGGAACTTGGTGAACTTGGTGAACTTGGACTTGAGCTTGAACTTCCACTTGATCTTGTGGGGAGAGGAAGAACTTGATAATCTTCAATACTCATGATTAGAACTTCCACAACTTGATAATCTTCAATACTCATGATTAGTGGTGTAGTTTGTTGAACTCTTTTTTTCCATTGCCATACTCCCCCTTCATCAAAAATCACATCTCAACTAATAATCCATTGCTTTGTGTCAAAGTTGTAAAATCTATATCTTTTAGTTGCATCTAAGTATCCCACAAAGATACAAGTTGGGATTTTGCATCTAACTTCTTTCGTTTCTAAACTGGAATATGGACATATGCTAAACAACCAAATACTCAAAGATGAGCTACTGAAGACTTATGACCACTCTAGGCTTCCTTCAGAGTGATGTTTTGAATTGATTTTGTGGGACTTTGATTCAGAATATATATTGTTGTTGCAACTGCTTCTCCCCAATAACTATTTAGAAGATTTTTGGATTGTAACATACTTCGTGCCATTTCCATAATGGTACAATTCTTCCTTGCTCTTTGTTGTCATCCTGATGATGGATCACGGAGTGTGATCCGAAATGTTGATGCAAAAAATTTGCACACAATCGAAGCCAAAAATCACTTAGCAATTAACATTATGGATTGTGGAAACTTGATATCGTTAACAGTTCTTCCTTTATGCAATACCATTTTGTTAGGGGGTATAAGTTGCAATAAGTTGTCTCTTGTGGCCATGAGTGTTACAAAAATCAGCAAACTCTTTGGAAGTAAATTCTCCCCCTCTATCTATTCTAAGGATTTTGAGAAAATACCCACTTTGTTTGCCTGCCATAGCCTTAAAGTGCTTGAAGCATTCAAATGCCTTAGATTTTTTCTTAAGAAAATAAACCCCTGCGTGGCGAGAGGAATCATCAATAAATGTCAAAAAAAAGATTCTTACCTAATGATTTCTCTTGCATATCACCACAAATATCTGCATGCACAAGCTCTAAAGGAGATTTTTCCCTCCATGATTTGTTCACCGAAAAACTGTTTCAATGTTGCTTGCCAAGTGCACACCTAAACAAACTTCTTTTACCTGAATTGCAAGAAGTACTTTCACCATGTTCTTCTTATGAAGCTTAATCCTTGAAAATTCAAATGACCATAACGTTGGTGCCATAACCACGAATCATCTATGGTTGCTTTGAGGGCATGCATCTTAGTAGAAACCAACGTGAGAGGAAATAGCCTATTCTCTATCACACAAGCCTTTGCTACAAGATGATGGTTAGCTGATTTATCAAATATTTTGCAGCAGTTGTCTTCAAACACAACCTTATAATTTTTTGCTACAAGTTGTCCAATACTTAAAAGATTATGTTGTAATTTTGGCACATGCAAGGTGTCATGAATAAATGTAGTTTCTCCTTGCTAAATTTTCACTGCAATGGTACATTTTCCCATTACATCAACATCTTTATCATCACCAAATTTTACTTGACTTCCCACTGAATCATCTAATTTGACAAAGATATCAGATTTACCTATCATATGATTTGAGCATCCACTATCTAGGAACCACACATCTTTGTAATTTTCTTTTGCCAAATGGCATGTAAAGAACATGGAATGCTTTGCATCTTCAAAAGACTCTTTAGTATAGTTGAATCTTGACTTATTCAAATCAGATTTTTTCTTTCTACATTTAGATTCATAGTGTCCATACCTTTCACAATATCGGCACTGGATGCTTCTACGATCCACTAAACTTCTTCCTCTTCCTCTATTATTTCCTCTTCCTCTTCCTCTAACTCGTCCTCTAGTTGTAGAAAGCTCCCCTTGAGATTTATTTGATTGAGAAGAAGGGGTTGTAGATTTTTCTTCAATTCTTACAATAGATTGGAAGGCTTGCACTAGGTTCTCTGTAGAACGTTCCATACGCTCCTCATGTGATTGCAAAGAACCTATCAACTCTGCAACTATGAAGGTGGTTAGATCTTTACTTTCTTCAATGGCTATGACCACCAGATCAATTTTTGGAGGAAAAGATCTCAAAAGAAATTCTACTATTTTTAGCTCTGTGACACTTTCCCCTTGAATTATAAGATGATTCACAATGCTTTGAGTCCTAGAAATAAATTCTTGAATAGACTTAGCTTATTTCATCCTTAAATTTTCAAAATCTCTTCAAAGGGTTTGAAATCTTACCAATCTTACTTTGTCAAATCCTTGGTATGCAGTTTGTAGAGCCTCCCATGCATCCTTTGACTTTGTCATACCAGCCATACAAGGGAATATTGACATATTCAATGCAGATTGAATGATGAATATAGCTCAATTGTCCTTCTTCCTATCTCCTTTCAACTGAGTTTGTTGATTCGTTGTTAAAGCATTCAAAGCATTCTGATATGCAGGTTTTGTGTATCTCATTTCTACTAATTCATAGAGATCTTGGGATAATAGTAGGGTCTTCATCTTTATACTCCAATATTCATAGTTGTTTCCGGTAAACAGCGGAAGCTGGAATGGAAAATTACCACCATTTGCCATTATAATATTTCTTGGAGAGAACTATTACCCTGCTGCCTTCAACAAAAAATTACTCCTGCAACTTGCTCTGTTACCAATTGAAATATTGAAAACTAAAGCTCTTACACAATAGTAGAAAGTGAAATTGAAACAATTATCACATTCAATAATATAAATCAATGAGGAAAAACTTAATAACTCTGCTCAAAGACTGAGCAAACAGCAGCGTTGGAAATAAGGAATTTTCTGTATTCTATTCAGCTGTAAATAAAATTGTGCTACACTTAACTCTATATAAAAGAGTTTAGAAGACAGTGATCAGACTGTACAAAAGAAATAAAGCTAGATAAAACAAAGCTAAGGAAACTCACGCAGTATCCAAACTGCAGTTTATTAAAAAGGACAAAAACAAAAAACTGAAAGCAACTAATAAAAGAAGTTGATCATGCATTATCCATGCAAAGACGCAGTTTTGAATGCATGTCTTCACACACGGGACAATAATAAGTTGTGATAAATTGTTCTCAACTTTTAATCTGCTCCAGTAGAGCTGATAGTAGAGGCACATGATGACATCTTAAATATTGATTCTCAAAAGGAACTAATAAAAGAAGTTGATCATGCATTATCCATGCAAAGACACCGTTTTGAATGGATGTCTTCACACACAGGACTATAATAAGTTGCGATAAATTGTTCTAGACTTTTAATCTGCTCCAGTAGAGCTGTTAGTAGAGGCACATGATGACACCTTAAATATTGATTCTCAAAAGGAATCATTAAGGTAGATTCTATGTTTGTGATTGATTTACTGCAAGCTGATTAGGTAATTGCAAAATAGTCTACACTGGAAAATTTGACTATTAATGTAGAGGAAAGCCATCCTTAACATCATGGAATACCCGCCAAAAGGCCGCTGCAACATGTTGTGGAAAACCTCCTATTTCATAGCTTGATTGAGACATGAAGACTGTTTTGAGTTGTTATTCTAAACTTCGGCAATCTCAATCCTGTAGACCTCATATGCCACACATTTAGAATACCACATCTCAAGCATTAACTTCTTATCCAGGTCATTCATCCAATTCATTACAAAACCAATTTCAGTAAGTGTTCTGCATTGCATGGTTATCTAATTGAATTTCACTTATTGTGTATATTCTGAAATCCATCATATCCAGGCACTTTTCATTTATGGGAATCCGTCATTTTTTTGTCATTTGGCCACAAAAATTAATATAATACTTTTTAACTAAGAAGAAGGGGATACAAGTTTAAATCAAACAGTGTTCAATCTCAAAATTAAGATAGAATGTGAACCCAATTGGGTATAGAGAAGAATTCAGAGCCCTGGGCCAAAATTTGCTGATGACATATAAGATTGCTGAACAGAACAATTCTGGAATGTGTCTTAGATTGAGCACATGTTAAAAGATGCTCCTCCTTTTGATTTTATAGCAGTTAGGACTTCTAAGAAGACATTTGCAATAGACCTCTTTGTTCACTCCTTCCTTATGTTCAGTTCACTCTACACTCTACAGGCAGCATGCTATAATTCACAGCTAGTCTTTAAGACATTAATAAAGTTAGCTGTGATGCTATCCACCCTTATAGAATCTACTCTTACAACAGATGATAAGCATCAATAAGAACATATTAGTAGATCTTCACACTGTTTCAGACTTCATCTTACCTCTTTGGTCTCAAGTTTGAATCACTCAAAGCGACCATATTCTAATTTCTACACAATTGGAGAAGCATCAAACACTTAAACATTTAAAACAAAAGAGAAAGTGATCTCAGAAAAATCTTTGTACATGTTAAGGCCTTCTGGGATTTCCAACAACCACAGTTCTAGAAAATGTGTGGTAAAAGATTTCTTCCACTACCCATCGTTCATTCAAAGTCAGACTCCTAGATATTCTAAGCATAAATCCCCACACACTGTAAACCTTGATATATATGCATATGTGAATATACCCAGATGCACAGAGTTTGTTTATATGCCCATGTATACATATATCCAGATTTATTTTTTCCTGTGCATGGATCCATACCCAATTGTGTGTATTCTGTCCATATCATGTGTGTATGATATATATATAAACAAAACCAAGTACATAATAATCATTTATTTAAACAAAGAAAGTGTCATGTTTCTTAAAATTTCAAATAATCTATTAGGTAAATATCTACAGATGAATATGAAAAATCTAGCACAATTGAATCCTACAAAAACCTAATTATTATACAATCACTAAGTCCATAGTCAGAAAAATAGGAAAACATACGTCTGCTTTGCCCCTGCCTCCGTTCCACCATACATCAACATGTATAATAAAACACATATATAGAGAGACTATAAACATCTGAATAATACACAGAGGTGTAGATACATAGACTACTCACAATTGGATGAATGCACATGTGCGTGTACATCTTGATATATTCAAACGTGTGTGCATGCACGGACTACATAATAATAAATTGGTTTGGTCCAAACCCTAATTAAAAGAAGAAACCCGGCGTGATAATCTCATATATACAAACAGAATCATATCATCTTAAAAGTAACTTTCAGGTGAAAATCTTAAAATGGGCGTTAAAAATCAAAGAGTATTCAATAAGAAATCAGGAAAGAAAGTGAACTCACCATGGTGTAGAGAAGAATTTAACGAGATCTTGGAACGTCCCAAGGCCCAAAAAATTTCTGACATTCAATAAAAAATGCCAATTCGGAGATCACGTATTCGCTCCTTCCTTATATTCAATTCACTCATTATAAGAAAATCTTCGAAGTCTTGACATAAAAAAACTGAGTTCAGAAAAATCTTTGCCTAAATTATACATGACTTCTGGGATTTCCATCAGTCACAATTCTTGCAAATGATTGATCCAGGTATAAGCTGCTCATCTTTCATTTCAACTAAACTTGCTAGACATCCTCCCAATCCATGAAAGCATAAACCCCCACAGTGTAAATATCTGTAAAGACATTTTTGTGTACATACACAGATCTGATTAATATACTCGTCAAATAATTAACGGTAACTAAGTAACGATGAAAAATGCAATAATTTTGTTTTTTTCTAGTTAATTAGTTATTAATAATTTTTTTTAAAATATAATAAAATTTATTTTCTAAAGTCAATTTGTACAATATTTAACTTTATAAATTAGAAAAATTGTTTTTTGTGAATATGATTGGTTAAGAAGAAGTGAAATGATCTATTATTTTTTCTATTTTTAAGAAAATGAATTATTATTTTTCTTATTTTAAAGAAATTGAACTATTATTTTGCCTATTATTAAGTACATCTTGCCTATTTTTAAGAAATCAAACTATTATTTTGCTTATTAAATACATCTTGCTTTTTTAAAGAAATTGAACTATTATTTTGCCGTTCTCCACTAAGCTTTGGAGAGATTGCCTATCTATACACTAATTTAATTTAAAAAGACAAGGAGATGATGCAAATATTTTAAAAATTAAAAAACTATATAATTGAAATTTCAAGAATTCCCAAACTGTATTATTAAATTTCCTGAGAGCATATGGAAAGGGACAAAATCATATCTATCAAACGCTGGTTTTAAATTCATTGCACATTAAATTCGACCCCTATTTAAGTTCCCTTTTATTTCTTTAAACCATACGAAATAGTCTTTTTAAAGTTTCTTATATTTCTTGTAAAGCTTTAATACTTATAAACTTAAGATAGTTTATTATATATCTTTTAAAATATTAGTACTTGTAAATCTAACATAGTTTCTTTTTAAGAAAAAGAAATGAAATTTTAGTCATGAGAATATTTATTTAAATATAAATTTTTAAATATTCATTTTAGTATTTATTTCAATATTTATGTTAATATTTGTTTTAATATAAATTCAATAAAAATATTTAATTATTAGATTGAATTTTCTATATATATAATTGTTTTATAGTGAGAATGAAAATTTAATATAAAAGAAACATCAAATTTTCATAATAATTTTATTTTTATTTTTTTCGATTATTATTTATTTAGGAAAAAGGGTAAATAGGTATTGATATTTTTATCTTTATCTTTCAAGTATTTTTGCTTACACAATAGGTATACGTACGTACATATAATTTCTTTTTCTTTTTTAAATATAAAATCTAACTAGTTATATTACGGATTAAAAGCAATACAAAAGAAAATGACCATGCATTTAATTTTCCTTGGATTTAAGATTTGTGGAGACCTTCTATACTTGTTTCCATTTATCTTTTTATTTTGGAGGAGAAATATTTAATTTAGACTCAATAAGAATTTACTTCCTTTTAAAAGGCTTTCCCAAATAAGTTGAGAGTTTTGATGTCTAAGACACAATATTTTTTATTTTCTTAAAGATTAAACAAAAAGGCTTTTATGATTCCTCTTAAAAGTCTACCTTCACCCTAACATTAGCCCTTTAAATTTAAAGATCAAAATATGCCTAATGTCTTCCTTAAATAACACATCTATTTGAAGGGTAGATTATATTTACATATTTGAGCCCTTAACCACATATGCAATGATACAATTCCCACAAATCCGCTCTTAGGATCATAGAATTCCCCTAAATCACAAGGCTCATTTATATTCGCTTGAATCTTGAATTTTGTTAGATTTTGCATTGATTGCACTTCAATGTATGCACCTGGAAGAAGACAACAAAAAAAACAATATGGCATTGGCCACAAGCTCTCCTCCCAACCATAGGATTGAAAATCAATCCACCCTTGAGCTCTAGGGGTCACATAGCTTTCCCTTACACACACCTCTACTATTCACAAGGGTTCCTTAAACCCATTACACCACATATTTAGCACAATGCAAAAATTCATGCCATAATTCATCACCCTAACCCTTGCATGGCCATACACATTCAGAGCACTATAACAAGGTGGAACTCCAACAAGACAAAGCCAAACTCATAATTTCAACAATACCTCAAAAAGGATTTGACATTAAGTTGCACATAAATTCAATACTTTACAATATTTCATGCATCTTAAACAATGATCCAAAAGGGGTAGACCTAAGTACCAACTAAATGCAAATCCAAAAAGTGAAAGCATGTCCTTCTCGAAGCTCTATTCTCCCATACTTCTCTCCCATCCTTTCCAAGAGTTCTCAAAAATAAGGAAGCAACCAAGAGACACGAGAAGCAATAGCAAGGAGGATAAAACAAGGTCCCAAAAGAGAGAAGCCAGGCCAAAAGAGGAATCCCCTTTTCCTTTCAAAAAGAAGGATTATATAGAAGGAAAGGAAGGGCAACTAACTCCCCAAAACTTCCCAACCACCCAACCAACTCCCATTTCCACCACTTTTCATAATTGGGAAATTAGGGTGGGTTTTACACTTCATTTAAGTGATTTTATAGAATAAAAAGACCCCTACTTTATAGACCTACCACCTAGGGCACCTTTTAAACAATTAAAACCACATGAAGACATTATACAACTTGAAATAAATAATGAAATTTAACGAGGTGACTCAAGGGTGTAATAAAACAATCTTTCACACAAGCACAATCCTTGAAAAACAACGTTAAAACACATATCCTTGACAAGAATAGGAATTCACAAGAATGACATAAGGAAAGTAGCCATGTGACCCCTACATCAAAATTGGCCAATTTTAACCTGTTTACTCAACCAGAGAAAGGTGTCAATATAATTAATAGTAATTGAAACAAATAGCATATGAAAATATAACCTTCTAATGATAATCAACTAAGGAATTAATTCTACATAAGTAACATATAATTCACCCTTCCCACTTGCATAATACCTTTTAGAATCAAGCAACAATTGATCATGTTATATAATATCAAAATATTACCACTTATCAATAATCTACTTACCTATAACGAATACTATTACAACCAAATATTGAATATCAACCATTACCTTTATATTCAACTTACTCACACTCACAATATAAAATCACCTAACATGATGAAATATATTTCATATATATATAATGACATTACCAACAACGAAACATCTTGATCATTGCATACTTACCCAAATAAGGAATGGAACTCATCTAACTATCACACCAAATCACAAAACCACTAGTTAGTTGGTTAACAATCAAACTATAAGCAACTTGATGTATAGGAACAATAATCACTAATGTATATTGTCCAGCAGAAAAAGAACATAAATATAGGACGTGAACCATCAATGACTAATAGGGTCAATAAGGCCACAAGGGATGGGGTCTTACATCTCTCTCCCTTTCTCTTCCCATATATCTCTATCTCACTCTTTCTCTTCCCATATATCTCTATCTCTCTCTTTCCCTTCCCATATATCTCTATCTCCCCCTAATTCTTTCTCCCTATCAATATCTCCCCCTATTTCTCTCTCCCTCTCTCCATCTCTATTTTCCTATCTCTAATTCTCTTTGTATATTTATCTTTTTATCTCTCTCTCTCCTCCTCTCTCTATATCTCATTATATATTTATCTCTCTATCACTCTATCTCGCCATCTATATCTCTCTATCTCTCCCTGTCTATCTCCCTATCTCTCTTTATATTTATCTCTTCTATCTATTTGTATCTCACTTCCTCTCTCCCTCTATCTTCATCTCTACCTCTATTTTACTCTTCCCCTTTATCTCTAGACATGTATCCCTCTCTATATCCATCCATCCATCCATCTCCCTCTCTATCCCCTCTATATATTTATTTCTTACATCGCTATCCATCCCTCTCTCCTTTCGAGCTCTTTATCTCTCCCTCTCCTTCTCTCCTCTCCATATCCCTCTCCTTTTTATCCTTCTCCCTCTCTGTCTCCATCTCCATCTCCATCTCTATCTCAATCTTCCTCTCTATATCTATATCCTTACCCATCTCTCTCACTCTTCCCTCCTCTATCTCTTTGTCTTTCTATCCCTATCTCTCCCTCTCTTTCTCCCTCTCTCCTTATTGCAAACATAACATGAGTTTGTTGGTAATGGAACCTGATTATCTTTCTGAACCAACGGTTTTATTTCAATCATGTTTGGATCCCTATAAGTGGATCTGCATGGCTAATTTGAAGCTATCACTTCTCCATGGAAACTTTTGTTGCACAAACAACATCATTTGCTATATGGCCTACCAATTGACCTCATGTAATGCATAAATGTATGCAAAAATAAACCAAAATTTATACTAATTGACCTTCCACACTTCTTCAGCGTACCCATTGCACACTAAGGTTTGATTGCTAGTTTAATTTAAAAAGACAAGGACATGATGCAAATATTTTAAAAATTATAAAACTACGTAATTGAAATTTCAAGCCCAGTTACAATAGATTTAATTTAATTATTATTATTTAATTATTTCTTATTATTATATTATATAATCAATTCATTTTATTTAATATAAATAAATAAAAAATATTATTTAAATTTACATTATATAATCAATAAATATTATTTAATATAATATAATCAATAAATTTATATTATATTATACATATTGGTATGTAACATAATTATTAGATAAATTTTATATTTATATAATAATAATTATCATTTTTTTCTTCTATTATATTATATTATCATTTGATTTTATTTTTATTTTGTTTGATATTTATATTATTTTTCTAATATTACAAATTTAATATGTAATTATTTTTATATAAGATAATTGATTTTTATATAATATAATTAAGATGAGATTAATAATTATTAAAATGATTATGTTAATACTATAATTAACAAAACTCACATTGAATTTTATTCACATTAATAAAACTTAATTTTTTTATTAAACTAAAATACTATAAAGGAAAGTACTAAATGTTGTAGAAGTTTATGTGCTTTGTCCCTTCCCCATGAAGTCCCAGTAACAGAAAGTGTAACTAAAGAGGCAATCACACCTTCTCTTAAAAGCATGCACAAATGTGATGGCACTACAAGAATCACAAATTACAGTTGTATATGCCTTAACAGATGTTTTTTGTAAATGTGCATTTTGTAAAAACAAATACTCAATCCATCCAACATCAACCTTCTCACAATCACAATAATAGCTTCTTGGCTCCCTCTGTAATCTAAAGCAAATAAGATATGTGTTTTCACTCCCCAAGATTATTTCCATACCACCAACCTAGAAGTAAATTCTCTACATCTGTTGATGCCATCTTATAATGATTTGAGAGCAGGATATAGCACTGATGGTCTCCAAATCCTCCAAACTGTATGAATGTTACAAAAAATAACTGAAGTCATTTACTATTAAGTTCGATCATATAGGGGTTCACATTCCAGCTGCCTTTTCTGTTCTAGAGCCACATTTGTTCTCCATGAACCTAAACTATAAAGCTTTTAAGGCTAAATAAGCATATAAACAAGTTAGATTGGAGAGTTTTATTATAGAATTAGAGGTATGTACTTTGATCCCTAGTATTTGTTTCTTGATAAAGATCATGAAGACAACAGGAATTAGTGCTACTACTCATCCAGGGCAACCAAATGCAGATGCAAAAACCAAGCAAGTTGAAGGTCAATTTAGAGTTTTACATTAATGTAGGAGTTGTTTTGAATTTGATATAGTAGATCACTCTAGTATGAATGAAGAAAATGATACAAATTTGTAGGATGACAGCAACAATATCTTTGAAAATCATAAGAAGTTAAGAAATTAAATAAAAATCTTGAAGACAACAGTGATATCATATATATCAAAGATTATACTGGCAACACTTTGCTAGAAGATGGTAAAAAAAACAAAAAACAAACTTTTGAAATTCAAATCAAAAAATTGAAATCTAAAAACTCAAATCGATATCAAGAAGGAAAAACAAATCATTATGTTTCATTTTACGATTAAAAAATAATTGATTACAAGTAAAATAAGAAATGTAGATACCTACACAATCCACAATTGTTTCCCTCTCTCAATCGCAATCTGGACTTTTATCTCTCCCTTTTTGAAGATGGTTGCCTCTGGTTCAATGTTAAGTCTCTTTTTTAACTCCACCTACATACAAAACTTGTGTAATTAAAATCATTTACTATTGATTGAGGCAGATTTGAACAAAATAAAACAAGATCTAGATCTTATTTGCAATAATATGCAACCAAGCAAATCATCAATCCAATATGCATAAAGTAAACCATGACTAAAGCTTGCATTACCAAGTGAAGCTCCGTACAATTCAAAAAACATACACTCTTGAAAAATTTGTTATGCACTCTAAGCTCTTTGTGCATTATATAGTTGAAGGGTGGTGTTCACATAAATTTATGTACAAAATGAAACATTGGCAATACAATTTTAAAACAGCTTTAAAACTAAAAATAATATTAAAACTAACAACTTATCAAGACTTTAACAAGATTATCTTAATAATTTTTAAAATATTTTTAACAAGATTATCTTGAATTTTTTAATATCAATTTAGCAATTGTCATTTTATTGTAATATTAAATTCAAGATTTTATTTATGTGTAAGATTTAAAAGTATTCATTATTATCATCCTATATATATAATATTGTATTTATTTTTATTTTTTGTATTATATATTCAAGATAATCTTGTTAAAAATCTTCTACAAATTATAAAAGCGTGAAAATATTGAAAAACACATACCCACGCCTTATTATTACCTTTTGTTTTGGGCCCACTTTCACAAAGTATTTTTACTAGCGATTGCACCTGAACTGCTTTTTATATTTGTGTTTGTCAAATTATAATACATTTTTGTAGTTATATGTTGTTTGAAGTTTGTTACATACTTTTTGTTAGTTATTTTTTATAACTTTTATTGTTGTTAGTTCATGTTATGTCCCAACATTTAGAAAGATATTTTTTTCAATAATAAATAAATCATATAGAAATATTTAATAATAAGCATCTTTGTGCACAAATTTGATGATGGGTTTGTACCTTGGATTGGGCATTACAAAAGATTAAT
>VDFB02086081.1:341359918-341466278 GCA_007258455.2 Sequoia sempervirens
AGAGTTTATTTCAGGTTTGTTTTGTGAAAGATCTAATGATAAATTATTTATTTAAGTTCTTGTATTTCTAGACAATGCATTAACTATGGAAATATTTCATTTTTAAGAATTTGTATGCATGAAAGTGTTGATAATCATTTTGGACAACAATCAGTAGATGTTAAAAGATTTAAGAATTTTTACTATTCTTTAAAAGATGGAAAAATAGGAAAGCGTTGTGATTTAGTTACAGAAAAAGTTATTGTGCATGCATTCATGAGTGAATTTAAGAATAAAATTGTACCAAAATATGTCATGCACTCTAAACATGCTTGATGGCTTGATGGCCAATTTTGCACATGTAGAAACACATTTCCAATTGGTTCTATACTTTCAATGGTTGATTTTGCGGAGAATTATACTCTCGCTCCGCAAGAGGAAATTCAATCACAGTATTATAATTCAGTGCAAGTAGCTATGTTTGTCCATATTGTTTATAGACATGCAGATGATAGCACTGAGGATGATAGAAAAGTTTTGAGGGAGTATCATTTTTATTTGAGTGACAATCGAATACACTCGTTAGAGTTTGTTCAATATTATTTCAATATATTTTTTAGAAATTTAAGAGAAAGAGAAATCTAGATGAAAGAACACCTCATATGGTCAGATAATTGTATGGGGTAGTTCAAGAATGCTCGAATGTTCTATTGGTTACGTAGGGTTCACAAGGAACTTAATGTCCAACATTTATGGAGTTTTTTTGAAGCTGGGCATGGTAAAGGAGAACATGATGGAGTTGGTGCGTGTGTCAAAATAATTCTTGCTAGAGAACAATTAAAATTTGAGGATTCAGTAAAATTTAAAGATGCACATGGGATTGTGGTTTGGTATAATACAAGATTATCTGCACCTAGTTCGAGTGAGTACTCTACAGTTCATCGATTCTTTTGGTTTGTTAAAGAAGACAACATTGTACCTAGAGTTGATTGTGAGACAATCAGTGGATCTACTAAATGACATTCATTTAGGACTGCGACAACAAGCACATGGACTATTTGGACAAGGGAGCTTGCATGTTTTTGTTAGTTTTGTATCTCAGGAGATTGGGAAGCATGTGAAAATATAAAATGGGTTGAATAGTGGGAGCAAAGATCGTTGACACCTGCACAAGCACATGATCAATATGAAAGAACTATTGAAGAAAATGATCAAGTGTTTGCATCTAAAGATTATGACCATGTTTCAGACCTTGTTCAAGAAGGTAATTTTAATTCAATTTATTTCATTTTATTTCACTTTATTAAGCTATTTTGTAATACTAAATTATTTATATATGGATATGCGCAAGTTATTAAATCAAATTTTGTTTGTAGGACATGTGTATGTTGTTGTTGCACCTGAGGGGAATGAAGAGCAAACAAAATATTGGTTGGCTCGTTGTGTGGAAAATAAACATAAGTTAATATCACCTCGAGAAGATGATGATGGCTTTCATTATCCAACAGGTATGGTGATCCCCTTAAGACATCCCCTTAAGAAAATTTTGATAATAAGTTTTTGATCCCCTTAAGCAATTTTATAGAACAAGTCTTTGATCCCCTTAAGAAAATTTTAAGAACTTATTTCATGATGGTTTTCATGTTTTCCAATAGGATCAGTGGTGGTTGTTGTCACTTGGCTACGAAAATACCTAACAAGGAAGAATGGTCTACCTGCATTCGAAGACTATGAAACACATAAAAAGATTATACATTATTCACATTTGGTGGTGGAAACAAATATAAAACTAGAGCGGTATCGTGGAAGACCTTCAAAAAAAGTGCTATGGTCATTTTCTATGGAAGAGCATGAGGCAATCATAGATGCATTGCAAAAAAGAGAGGATGCAGATGGTACAATGGAATAAGTAAATATAGGTAGATATAGTTTTAGTTTTATTTTGTCCTTTTAAATACATTAAATACATGTTTCGATATTGGTCAAGTGTGTTATTAGTTGAAATTGATTTAAATTTTCCTTTTATAGATCCTTAAGGAATAATCACAAAAAGGATCTAGTCCATGCATATTCAACCTAGACAACATGGAATACTTGGTAAAAATAGGTAATTATTAGTTAAATTATATTTAAATACATGTTCTGATTACATGTTGATATTGCTTGTACATTAATAGTTAACATTGATTTATTTTCCTTTTTTGTATCCTTAAACCATCATTGCATTGATCTCATAATTTGAAACAAAAAGGAGAGGATGCTTGGATTCAACCTACACACATGTGTGGAATACTTTTAAATTTAGGTACTTGAGTTGTGTACATATAGATAGTTTTATATAAATTAGAATATGTATGTTTTGATAATTTCACTGATATTGCTTGTACCTTTTTGATATCAGGTGGTGTGAAGACCTACTACACTCTAGGCACAATTTTGAGATGTTCTTGAGATGGCATATCCAAATTTTGCAAACATTGTTTTGAGATGACATGTATGTACATACATACTTACAAAATTAAACATTTTGTAAAAATTACAAATACATGTACATACACAATTATGTACTTTGTGTACTTCTATGTATCAAAATCATTTTTCTAGATACTTTGTTTGTTAAATGTGCATGTTTTCCTACTTTGAAACTTTATATTTGATAGTATAATCACTAAATATCATGCATACATTATTGTTAAATCCCCTAAACCCTAAACCCTAAACCCCTAAAGTCATCCCCTTAAGACCCCTTAAGACATCCCCTTAAGATGTCGTATTAGGACCCCTTACGACATCCCCTTAAGATAGTTTATTAGGACCCTTTAAGACATCATATTGGGACCCCTTCAAACATCGTATCAGGACCCCTTAAGACATCCCCTTAAGATAGTTTATTAGGACCCCTTAAGACATCCCCTTAAGACAAGCTATAATTAGTGTTGGATGATATTATTTGTTTTGACAGCTTATAAATTATTATTGGATGCCATTATTTGTTTTGATAGCTTATAAATATTGTTGGATGCCATTATTTGTTTTGACAACTTATAAATACTGTTGGATGCCATTATTTGTTTTGACAGCTTATAAATTAGTATTGGATGTCATTATTTATAGAATTTATTAATGTTTTTGTTCTCTAATCATGTATGGTATTGTTTATTTCTTAATTTTTTATCCTTTGTGGTATAGAAACAAATTGCTTTTGTTTGTAAATTATGATTTATTAACTAATTATTGATTGACGTGAATTGAATTGACTAATTATTGTTTGTAAATTATGATTTATTGACAAATTATTTAATTTCACATTAATGTCCTATATTAATGTCTTGACTATGAACATAAAATGCATAAATGTACATGTGTAAATTAAAATTTACAAAAAATAATAAAGTCCATAATTTATGTAAATATATTAAGTGCATGAAACCAATATATTAAGTGCATGAAATAAAGTCCATCAGAGTACAACCCATGAACTAAAGTCCAACTAAGTATTTGAGCCATGAAATATAAAGTCCAACAGAGTACATGAGAAACCAAAAATATAGTCCAAGAAATAAACAAATATAACCCACAAAATCATGTTTCTAGGTCATGTATTGTCTCTATAATCAAGAGACCTCTTCACACCTTGTGGACTATGCGGATGACTTGAAACACTCTGTAGAAGAGAAAGATGAAATCAGATGTAAGACAATGAAAAATGATTTAATGACAATTTAATTTATAATTTATCATAAAATTAAATTACCATCATATATGGGTCTGGATGCTTGAGTGCTCCTGAAGCAACCTCTAAATTCTCTGAATCAGTCTACATAAACAAGACAAAGAAAGTTGAAATTAGATGTACAAGTCTACAATTAAAAATGATTTAATTCAATTTAATTTATAATTTATCATATTTTAATTGTACCATATTTCGAGGTTGTGCACCCTCTTCTCCATGCCCTGTTTGTACATGCTTAACTACAAGATGTGTCTCATGCTATAAAAGAAAAAAAATTAAAACATGTATTAGCTCATATTAAATATATATATTCAATTTAAGATTTAAAATTAAAGTAATATTCAAAATATATAATTTATAATTGACTTTAAATATAATAAAAAATTTAATTTACCATTTGATTTGGAGCCTGTTATGCATGTCCTCCTAGAGGTGAAACTATGTATGGGTCAGGGCTAAAAGTCGCACTAACAAAGTCCTACAAGATCAAAATTAAAGCATGTATACTTGAATTAGGTTAATATATATATATATATTCAAGTTTGCACATTTTGTGTAGAAAATATTTTAAACAACTTGAAAATCAGAGGCCTCACAAGTAGTCGCAATATCTAATGTTTGCCCAACGCCCATTCTCATTGTGGTATCAACCTAAACATACATGTAGACATTTAATGCTTATAATAAATTTACAAGTCTACATGCACATTTCATATATAGTGAATTCAAAATTCATAATTGTAAGTATACTAATGTAATTTAAACAATTTACAATATAAATGTACCTTCCCCTGATCTACGACGGTTGATAGTGGAGGAGAGTTGGACAACCCCTCGGGTGGAATCATATATATTCAAAATATATAATTTATAATTGACTTTAAATATAATAAATATTTCAATCATATATGTGGTTCAATTATAAATTTAAAACTCAAGTTAAAATTATTTCATATATAATTTAAAAAATTGAAATCAAAATACCCCATAAGGGTTGCCAAGTAGGACTGGTGTCGATGTATGTACTCGTGGAACGGATGATTGCCCCATCGTTAGTGTCATCTGTACACCAAACAGTTTGATTTTTAAAATGTATTGCAAACTTTTCTTTGATATATACATTCATCAAAATTCTTATAAAATGAACATGTAGATGCATATTTGTACCTGTGTCACAGTGTCCTTAGGGTGATGGTCTGTTGTAAGAAACTCTACAAATGAACTAATGCGACTAGATGAACCACTAGAATCTCCATGTCCACCTGAACTAGGTGTGCCCTGATCAGGTCCATAGCATACTTGATGACAACTAGTACATACATGTGGGACAGGCCTCGACGCTCTTGGAGTGGTACTCAGACCAGCTCCATAAAACACTCCTCCAAAATCATCGTCTCTATGCTTCCCACCCGCTATCGCATAAGCATGTTGATCAAGGTCTCCTGCTAGTGTACTAAGAGAACCTAATGTCAAGACCACAACTCAATGATGTACAGGTGTGGGAATGGGAGGACTAGGAGCAACAAAAAGGGGTTGCACATGCATGGGGCATTGGGGATCAACCCTTTCCCCTAACCTCTGTTGTGTCATGCCACCACCAACACCCTAAAATGATTTAAAATCAAAATAATTGGGCTTTTTCCACAAAACAAACTCTACATATAGTTTCCTCAAAAAATACAATGAGCACTCCCAATTAGCGTGTGGGGGACTATCAAAAACCATATACCATCAATCCTAAAAATGTGCACCCATTTGTGGATGTATACACCACCTCATGGATATTCTATATTTGTTCAGAGGAATGGGTTGTCAAGTAACAAGGTCAAGAAAGTAGGGGGCTAGGTGGGATTTCATTATTTTAAGGTCCAAAATTTGTTTGTAAGAGAGACCATCAGCATAAAATTGTCTCATCTGATCTCTGTCTCATCGATGCCTATCTAGATCAAAATCAATGGTCCTGATGGCATCCACAATGTTTTGCATCACAGATGTAAAATGTCTCACATGGGGTGGAATCAATGCTTGACTTTGTATAGCATTGATTTGATTTTGGATGGATGCAACCTGATCGTTTATGTGTGCTCACAATCGAGCCTCATCAAATGCAATAGGTGTTGGAGGTGGCATATTGGGTGGAGGGGGAGGTGGTGGGGGAAGTGGAGGGGGAGGTGGAGGGGGAGGTGGCTGAGGTGGTGGATTGATGATGTCATCAATGTTAAAAGCATCCCTTATATGAGATATAAGTGTGCACCTGTACATTAAATTATACAAAATTAACATACAAACTTAAAAAATTACAATTTAAATAGTTAAATTTGAAATGCACATGCAAATTTGTTTAAATAGGATGTGCATATGTATATTAAGATCATATAAAATTGAAACACACATATACATTGATTGAACTTGAGCATTTGCATACAAAATTCAAAATTTAACATGTACATACATTTAAAATAAAAAAATACGATGCATAATGTGCATGCATACATCATTAAACTAAACTATGTACACACATAAAAAATTCAAAATTTAAGAACTATATGCAATTTTAATACATGTGTACATACTAGAAACAATAAACTTGAAACATTCACAAAAAATCTCATTTTATGTCTAACACATATATATATATATCTATTACAATTTTACAACATGAGAAATCATTCAATCTAGTAGATTATAGTCATAAAATATATACTATTATAAATTCATCATTATAAGATCATAAATTCCACCAAATTCATAAATTCATGTCACTAAAAATATCCTTCTAGAACCAAAATCATAAATTCACGTCACTAAAAATATCCATGTAGAACCAAAATCATAAATTCACATCACTAAAAATATCCATCCAACCAATTTTATAAATTCATCACATAAAATATCCATCATTCACCAAATTCATAAATTCATAACTATTTAAGATGATTGTCTTAATTTAGAAACTATTGTGGTTCTCTACTGCATCTCTTCATTTCTTTGTGTTTTCCTTTTGAGAATCAGAAGTTCTCCTCTCCTCTAGCCATTGTTGATGCTCATCTAAGATCCCATCCATAGCCTTGACAACATCAACAATGAGACATCTAGGATGCATTATTCCTCCATAGGTGGGTGGGGCACTGAACCTTCATTTGAATAATGTTGATTTGATCTTGTGGTTCTATGGGATGGTTGTGCTATAGCTTGAGCACCATTAGTTTTGGGTGGTGGGGACATGGGGTTTGAGGTGGGTGGGGTGGAGGTGAAGGTGGTGGAGATGGATGAGTGCAGTTCGGTGTTAATTAGATCCATGTGATCTCCTAAGATGTGGTGGGCTTGCATTAGATTTGTAATTTCAAAATGTAAGATACATGTTTAGGAAATACCCCAAGGCTAGAACAAATGTGGCCCTAATTACGGACACAAATGATAAAATGCTGGCCTCCATTTATGTCTAGACATGTTACTTGAATGAAAATAAAATTAACTAATATAGGACAATTTATGAATGGTATAGGGTTTATGGTTTAGAGTTTAGGATTTAGGTTTTAGGGTAATAGGATGCCTTAAGGGGATCTATGTAGTAAGGTCCTAGTACAAAATGACATGGCTTTTAAGTGGATAAAATTTGGTGAAGATGCCCAAGGCAGCCAAATTTCATTAAGGTCTGAGGAAACTTCACCGAATTATATTCACTTGAGCCATGTCATTTTGTCCTAAGAACTTAGTAGACATAGATCCCCTTAAGCCATATTATCACCCTAAACCGTAAATCGATCAACCTAGATCATGATTTATTTCATTCATATTATAATCTCGCATGATCTTATTATTGTTAAATTTGGTTTCCTTGGACAACTTCACCAAATTTTGAGAGCTTATTTGATCCCCTTAAGAAATGTCATATTAGGACCCCTTAAGAAATCGATTTACAGTTTAGGGTGATAGGATGGCTTAAGGGGATCTATGTCTAGTGAGGTCCTAAGACAAAATGACATGGCTCAACTGAATAAAATTTGGTGAATTTTCCCAAGGCAACCAAATTTCATTAAGAGCCTTAAAAAAAATGATGGCTTTAGGGTTTATGATTTAGAGTTAGAATTTAGGGTTTAGGGTAATAGGATAGCTTAAAGGGATCTATGTAGTAAGATGCTACGAAAAAATGAAATGGCTTAAGGGAATAAAATTTGGTAGAGTTGCCTAAGGCAACCAAATTTCATTTTAAGGTCCTAGGACAAAATGAATACTTTAGTGTTTAGGGTTTAGATTTTAGAGTTCAAGGTTTAGGGTTTAGGGAACCTAGGGTGAAGTTTGGGTGGCCCTTGGAATATAATGAACTTGCAAGTTAGTGAAGAAAATTTTCTCGTGGAATAGTTGATTGAGATAGCTCTTGTTTCAACTGACTAACCTAGATCATGAAATCTCATTCATATTATAATCTTGCACGATCTTATTATTGTTAAATTTGGTTGCCTTGGGCAACTTCACCAAATTTTGAGAACTTCTTTTATCCCCTTAAGAAATGTCATATTAGGACCCCTTAAGACATCAATTTATGATTTAGGGTGATAGGATGGCTTAAGGGGATCTATGTCTAGTGAGGTCCTAGGACAAAATGACATGGCTCAACTGAATAAAATTTGGTGAAGTTGCCAAGGCAACCAAATTTCATTAAGAGCCTAAGAAAAAATGATGGCTTTAGGTTTTACGGTTTAGAGTTTAGAATTTATGGTTTAGGGTAATAGGATAGCTTAAGGGGATCTATGTAGTAAGATGCTATGACAAAATGAAATGGCTTAAGGGAATAAAATTTGGTGGAGTTGCCTAAGGCAACCAAATTTCATTTTAAGGTCCTAGGACAAAATGAATGCTTTAGTGTTTAGGGTTTAGATTTTAGAGTTTAGGATTTAGGGTTTACAAAACTTAGGGTGAAGTTTGGGTGGCCCTTGGAATATAATGAACTTGCAAGTTAGTGAAGAAAATTTTCTTGTGGAATAGTTGATTGAGATAGCTCTTGTTTCAACTGACTAACCTAGATCATGAAATCTCATTCATATTATAATCTTGCACGATCTTATTATTGTTAAATTTGGTTGCCTTGGGCAACTTCACCAAATTGAGAACTTCTTTATCCTTAAGAAATGTCATATTAGGACCCCTTAAGACATCAATTTATGATTTAGGGTGATAGGATGGCTTAAGGGGGATCTATGTCTAGTGAGGTCCTAGGACAAAATGACATGGCTCAGCTGAATAAAATTTGGTGAAGTTGCCGAGGCAGCAAATTTCATTAAGAGCCCTAAGAAAAATGATGGCTTTAGGGTTTACGGTTTAGAGTTTAGAATTTATGGTTTAGGGTAATAGGATAGCTTAAGGGGATCTATGTAGTAAGATGCTATGACAAAATGAAATGGCTTAAGGGAATAAAATTTGGTGGAGTTGCCTAAGGCAACCAAATTTCATTTTAAGGTCCTAGGACAAAATGAATGCTTTAGTGTTTAGGGTTTAGATTTTAGAGTTTAGGATTTAGGGTTTACAAAACTTAGGGTGAAGTTTGGGTGGCCCTTGGAATATAATGAACTTGCAAGTTAGTGAATAAAATTTTCTTGTGGAACGTTGATTGAGATAGCTCTTGTTTCAACTGCCCAACCTAGATCATGAAATCTCATTCATATTATAATCTTGCATGATCTTATTATTGTTAAATTTGGTTGCCTTGGGCAACTTCACCAAATTTTGAGAACTTCTTTGATCCCCTTAAGAAATGTCATATTAGGACCCCTTAAGACATTGATTTACGTTTAGGGTGATAGGATGGCAAGTAAGGGGATCTATGTCTAGTGAGGTCCTTGGAAAAAATGACATGCCTCAAGTGAATAAAATTTGGTGACGTTGCCCAAGGCAATCAAATTTAATTAAGGTCCTAGGAAAAAAATCATGTCTTTATGGTTTAGGGTTTAGAGTTTAGAGTTTAGGGTGTAGGGTGTAGGGTAATTTAGGATGGCCTAAGGGGATCTTTTTAGTAAGGTCCTACGACAAAATGACATGGCTTAAGGGAATAAAATTTGGTGGAATTGCCTAAGGTGCATCAAATTTCATTTTAAGGTCCTAGGACAAAATGAATTCTTTAGTGTTAAGGGTTTAGATTTTAGAGTTAAGGGTTTAGGGTTTAGCAAACTTAGGGTGAAGTTTGGGTGGCACTTGGAATAATGGACTTGCAGGTTAGTGCCTAGTTTATGAATAGATTGACTATTTGCGTAATTGAAACACATAATTATGTATTATTAAGATTGAGTTTGATGTATATTTTAATTGGATATTTTTTAAATTGAATATAAGATTATTTTATTTAACATTTTTTTCATTAAAATTTCCCACTTAAATGAATTTTATGATATAAAATGTATAGTATAAAATTAGTTAATGTTGAATCAAGTATTTTATTTTTGATTGTTTGGAATTGAAAGAACCTAAAAGAAAGAAAAGAAAAATATTTAGATTCTTTTAGTGTCTAGGTAACTAGTGTAAAAATTGAGATTTTAGACTAAACTAGAAGCTTAATTAACAAGTAATTGACAACAAGAAATGGAAACAAGGCATGACTAAGAGAGATCAAAACATAAAATAGAAATGAATGTTGAATACTATCTAATTAAGTGACAATTGGAAATCAATTGTACACTTGGATTTACGAATTTGCTAACTAAATTTGCAAACAAACATTGATAAAATTTATGAATTGTAACTATTCTTTAACATATTGTTTTCCAATCTAATTATAATTTAACATTGAAACTAAAGTTTAACATATTGTTTTCTCCATACAATGCAAATGAAATCTAAAACATTTAAGCAATGCAAATGTATTTTCTTGAGCTTGAAATTAGAGTTTTCAAAATCAAAATGATTTGTTCAATTTCAATTTAGGGTTTTAGCAAAAAAATTATTTCAATTCAATTTAGGGTTTCAATTTCTAAGCAATTAGGGTTTTAAATGCAATTTTTTCATTTCATTTCAAATTAGGGTTTTCAAATTCTTTTTTTTATTGTTTGATTTGAATTGAGGGTTTCAAAAAGCTTGATTAGGGTTTGTAAATGCATTTTTTTTATTTCATTTCAATTTCTAGTGTTTTGAAATGCAATTTTTTTTGTTTCATTTCAATTAGGGTTTTCAAATACATTTTTTTTTAGTTTGATCTGTAACGCCCCGCCATGCAACCCTAGGGAAAGTTGCAATTTACTACACAAACGAACTATTTTTTTTTTTTTTTAAATAAAAACATTTAGCATATAAGTTAGAACAATTAACATACAAGTTCACTAACCATTGCCAACCAATCCCCTAAGGTTGTGAGACTATGTTACTTAGACCAAACACGGAACATGAATTAAAACCCTACCATATAATTACTTAACAAATAAAGTTCACATACATTCTATTCATAATATTTTACATCCAAGAATATGAATTACCACTTGATTCCAATAACATAGTTTACAACATAATTACAACACTCATTCCCTGAATGAGATAAATCTAATAAGTATGATAACATATTACAAATTCCACCTCGATAACAAATGAGGGGTAATAAAATACAATAAGTACTGAGAGAATAAGGCAAGAGAAGAAACTGATTCCCACGAGCTCTCCAACTAGAAATCACGACCACACAAACAAGAAGAAGAACCAACGGATTTAAGAAGCATGCCACCCGACCACGTGGAATCCAAAAGGTTCCACTCCCTTTGTGCTGGGAGATAGTAACAAGGAATTCCTACACAAGACCATCTACCACTAGACACAGGCTAAACATATCTGAACTGAAACAACTACAATCACAAGGTACTTAACATCTACAACCACAATGTCACTTAACCATTACAATCACAACATCACTTAACACGAGGTTACAATGCTTCCAGAGAACAATGATCATGTACATCGCACAATAATCTGATTAACTGTCGACATAGGAAGAGTGTCATGCATAAATTGCCACGAGTTACCCTGGCTCAACCTTCCTAGGCTACCGGACCCCCCTGGGTTACCCTGGCTTGCCTCTACCAGCCGCCAGACCCTCACACAAAAATATGCGTCCCATCTCATCTCGAGCCTTATCATTCACTTGCTTCATGAGAGAGACATTCTTTATCTTTATTAGTGTGAAAGATCCCCATTAATTCTTTTAGATTATCACTTAGTTAAACTCTAGGTGAGTTACCCTGGTGCCTCTTTGTGTGCCGGACCCCCACAAAGAGCCACTCTCCTAACGACAACACAATCCATGGTACAATACCACAAACCAATAAGTGGACTAGACAAAACAACCTATCCAATCCAAAGAGGTAACAAATCAGTGAAACTCACTCCAACCACTGGAGGAAACAAGGTCAAAACCCTCTCCAAACACTGGAGGAAACCAAAGTACAAAACCCCCTCCTTCCAAAGGAGGTACAAATCACATTACCCTCTCCTATTCCCAAGGAGGCACAAAATCCCCGTTCGTGGAAACTGGGTACAATAACATAATACAACTCTACACAATTCCCCAAGGCGATTCACAAATTGACCTATTACATAAAACATCCCACCCTAACAAACTCCTCTGGAAGACTTACTTAGACAATTAACCCCATTTTCCCAACATCTAGGACGAGATTTTAAAACACTACAAGCATTTCAGATAATTAAATAAGCTAATGTTTGGATTTCCTAAATCCAGTCAATCATAGTTTTCATTACTTGCATTTATTCAATCAAATACACCAAATTCATTTCCCAACATTGAAGTATTTACAACTCAATCATTTACTCTAAATTTCACAATTAACTTCCCTAATCAAAGCGTTCTAATAAATAAAGTCATCTGATTTAAAATAATCAACCCTTACTCTACGTTTAACAGTTATATTCATAGTCGAGGTATTTTAATAAACAAATTCATCCAGTTAAAATAAATCATTCTTTTATCTCTAAGTTTCACGATTATATTAAAAATCAAGATATTTAATAAATAAACATTTAAACTAAATCACTTAATCCATATTTCAACATAAAATAAATTAATTAATCAAAATCAATATTTTAAATAAAACGTTTGATCGTACATCATTTTCATTTCATCTATACAAATGAGATAATCCTTTCAAGTTCCTATTTTAAATATTAAAACATCATTTAAACATATGCTTTTAAAACATTATTTTACATTCTAAGATTTCCTGATTATCCCTAATAATCAAAAATGAAATATCTAAATAGAGGTATTTGATTATCAAATCAGCTAATTAAAATTTTCCATATTACAAATTATCTATTATAATATCAATTTCCTTCAACTATAATAGTCACATAATCATTTTAGAATTTCTATTTAATATTTAACATTATTTAAATATGTCAAATGAAATATCATTATTATTTTTATATACATAAACTCTATTTTGATATCAATCAACTAACTTAAATCCAACTCTCAAATCATTTAATATATATATATATACATATTTAATATATTTATATATTTAGCTTATTAACAATAACTAAATTATTTAAATACACAATATATAGTATTAAATATTATATATATATATATCTAATATTAAATATTATATATATTATATATAATATTAATATTCTATATATATTATTAAATATTAAACACATAATATAAAATATAATATAAACTAAAAAAAATAAAAAATAAACTAAAAAAAAAGAACAAGGGCCGAAGCCCTAGCTTCCCATGGCTGCGTGGCCCAAACAAGGGACGCAGCCCCTGTGTGGGCTGCACTGGGCGCGACCACCACAGGCAGCGCCTCCATTGGGGCGGTCGTGGGGCAGTGCCCTGCCCAAAGAAAACCCTAATCTTTATTTTTTTATTTTATAACAATTTCATTTAAAACAAAAAAAGAATGAAATTCCAAAACCCTTATTCTGTAAAAACACCAGAACGAAAATTTAACAAGAGAACAAAATTTATTTCAATGGACATTTCCAGCCATCATGAGGATTAATCAAGCAAATTTCATGAGCACAATTATATATATTTTTTTCATTTCACAGCCTCAAATTGGGCAAATCATTTTCAGAAAAACACCTATAGTTGAAACTAAATTCCAAATGAAAATGAAAAATTTCTCAAATACACAATAAGGTATTCTGGTTTCTTTTGTTTCATTTTTTTTTTTTTTTCATTTTCTACAAGATTCTATTTATTTTGCAATTTCTCAAACCAAATCTAATATTGATTTTTTATTATTGAAATTCCAAACCCCAGCTTGAATATTTTCACACAGCATAACCCAGATTGAAACTCATTTCCAACAAAAAATAAAAATAAAATAAATCAAAGAGGGACCCTGATTTTTCTCCAAAACTTGTAGCCTTCAACAATGGTGTTTTCCAATTTCTCCTTGGATCTAGCTCAAGTAAGAATCTCCATCTTCTTCCCAAATCCAAGCAATACCCCCAAAACAATTTATTTTCTTTTACAGATCCAACAACAGAGAAAAAACCCTTGTCCCAGAATAATTTCCTCCTAAAAATAATAAATTAAAAAAAAAGAATCCATAAATTTTTTCTGCTTTCTTTTCACAAAAATCCTCTCCCCTTATTGGTCCTTTTCTCCAGCATTTAAAAGCACAACTTATCTACAATTTTAATTAAAATAATTTATTTAATCAAGATATTATCCACACATGATTTTCTAATTTAATATTAATAAAAATATAATATTTAATTATCCTCATCAATATTAATTTAATTTAATTTCTTAAATTTTAATTAATTAAATAATTTTTTTAAATTTACACTATTTAAATTTGACTTTTAACTAACTCACAATTAAATCAAGTAACAATGCAACATTAATTAATTATTTTATAAAATAAGATTAATTAATTAAGCACTAACCATAAATTCAATAAATACTTAACAATCAAACTACATAATAACAAGGACAAAACTTCAATCATGACACCACAACTTACAATAGGACGACGGACTTGGGATGGAAAACCTAGCTACTATCTCTCAATCGATTACCGTTGGTAAATGGACACGCTCAGACCTGTGAAGCCAGATGGAGTCGATGTCATGTACCTATTAACCTGCAACAAAGAGCATGTCGAACGTGCAATATATATATATAATATGATCAAACACACCCTGAAGAGGAAATCTCATAATTGTAGGGCGCTCGCAAGCGAGTGATACAATCCCGTCCCCTTCACCAATACATTATCACTAACTGACGCATCTAACATCAATGATATGATCAATAGCATAAAACATTATTAAATCAAATATCTTCTATGTTAATCTAAAACACGCCATAAAGATAACATCAGAATGAAATAACATTACATCAAAATATAACTTTCACAACATTTAACAATTGCAATCAAAAGCAACCAAGTTCTAAAGTCGACGCATATTCAGACACAATCATCAAATTATAATATAACATATGCATCACAAATCAGTTCACGATCAAATGATCACCAAGTTCCACAGTCACATCATAAGCATAAAAAAGCATTACCAATAAAACACTGCCGATCCAAATATCCAAAACGGAGGGGTGTTACATGATCAAACAATTTAGGTTTCAAAAGCTAAATTATGTTTCTAAAATACAATTCAAGGTTCATTTTTTCATTTCCATCGAGAAATCTTCAGGTTTCATTGCATTTTTTTATCTATTTCTACAATTCCTCATTTCTACTATAATAGGAAATAAAATGCTTAAAACGTGAATTCAATTAAAAAAAATGCTAAAAATAGTTATTATATTAACAATTTCAATAAAAAATGAAAAAATGCAAAAAAATGGGGGTGGACGGGTACCTGGAGACTATTTGTGGAGGTCGTTGTCACTCGAATTCGAGATCCCGTGCGCAGGTAAAATGTAGTTTGTTTTTTTTTTTAAATAAATACCATTAAAAAATGGGATCCCGATTTGTACAAAATGGGATCCCGATTTTTATAAATTGGGATCCTGTTTTGTGCTAATCGGGATCATGTTCCCTATTTGTTGGTTCAAAACCCTTTAACAAATAGGATCCTGATTTTTAAAAAGCGGGATCCCTGATTGCATTTAGGCTCTAGATCCCGAAGTTAAAAAGGATCCCGATTTTTAAAAATCAAGATCCCGTTTAGAAAAATCGGGATCTTGTTTATGCAATGTCGATTTTATTTTTTTTCCTAAGGAAAAAACTTCCATGTTTCGTGGACTCAACTTTGTGCACTTACCCCTTTATTTATTGAAATTAATTGAAATAAGCTAACCCGTGTTGACTTAATGGTTTAGTTTTTGAGCATTGTACAAGTTAATTACCACAATTGGTTATCATGCCAATCAAAGAGATTCAATGCAGACTTCAACACCATTAAAGAAAAGTGTTGAAGAATGGGCATCAGAACTTTAGGAGAATGCATGATGGACTGAGTTTTTGTAGTTTTTGTTATTTTTAGTTTGAAGATTTTATGGCTCATCTCGAGCCCTTTAATGTTTTATGTAATGGGCTTTAAATTTTGTTAGTTTGTTGAAACTTAGTTGAAGGCTTTACCAATTGAAATGTAGGATTTTGTTAGTTGTTCTTATATAAATATGTAACTATTGAAAGCAATGATATACAAAAGAATATCATTATGTTGTCACTATGTTTTTTGAGTTACACTCTTAATATGAATAAAATGAGTTTTTCCCATCACCTTTGGAGTTAGTGAGTAATGTGAATGGAGTTATTCTAAATGAAGTAATCTTGGAGTTATCAGTGTATGTGATCTGAGCTAGGCATAGGAGCACCTGAGAGCTAGCCACTCGAGCGACTATAGATTAGATAGATAAGTATTCTACTTTTAATTCTATTACTTTCATTTAGTAAATGATAATTAGAATTGAAGTTTATTTTCATGTGTGTAGTTCTATCAAGATTAATTCTATAGGTTGTAATTGAGACTGTAATCTTTAAGTTCTATTCCCTGAAGTTCCAGAGCACCTCCTTTTAGTTTGTTAGTTTCAGATTGTTAAATCATTTTCTGTTAATTGTTAAGATTGTTATCTTTTTTTAGATCGATGTTTCATAGTTTCTTTACAAGATTTTCTTCTTCAACAATTTACACGTTTCTTAGTTTAATCATTTCCATGCTTTCTAGTTTAATCGTTATGCTTTTTAGGTTCATAATTTTATGCTTTCTAGTTTAGTTATTTCGAGCTTTCTAGATAAATGATTTCCTACTTTCTAATTTTAGTGGCCTCTTAGTTTAGAGTTTCATTTCAGTTGTCCAACATTTAGAAAATTTGAGAGAGATAGTCAAGATGTCTTCTATTACATATAGCCTTCAAACACTACCTAATCGATATATTAATGTATTTAGCAACTAAAGTGTTAGGACCTAACGACATCATATCACGGTTCACCAAACAAGGATAATATCAATGTAGGAATATTGTAAGCATATTCAAACTTGTGTACCTACCTTCGCAACATACTTAGACACCTGATTGAATACCATTTCAACCTTATACAACACTAGTGACATATACTCTACGTACCAACAATCTCAAGACTATGTACATCCTTTTGTAATGGCATGAATTTGCACCCTTACAAATTCCCCATTTATACACCCCTAACCTTAGAAAACACAATCTTGGTGATGTATTTTCCACATCTGCTTCCATCTTCCATCCACTTGGCAGCTCATTTGTGTTTCAGTGGAGGAATTTCCATCGGGGATGCTAGTGTGATGTGCATAATTTTGTGTGGTGTGCTTCTATCCTAACAAGATTCCTACCTCTAGAATCCACAGAGGAATTACACTCCATTAGACATGAAGTGTAACGTTCACTGCTCCTTGGACCAACTTCAAACAGGTTTTTGCCTCCTTCATTCATTCAAATTGGCTATTCCTTCATTTAATCCATCTTATTTACACTTCTTCAATCTTGGACACACTTCTTGATAGCTTCTTGATCAATCTCACTCACTTTCAACTCCTTCATCCTTCACCACCACTATTATAGCTGCAAGTTGTTGCTTTGTTGGTTCCTCCTCTTCGTTGTTGCGGCAATGTTGGCTTTGGAGAGCTTGCGAGCTCACATCTTCCTCCATTTTCCTTGAGTGCACTTGGTTGAGAAGGTGATATCCATTCATTTCCATTTACTTTTGCATCATCTACTTGTGTAGAAGCATATTTTTGTTTTAACATTGTGTAAACACGAGTTTTAGTACACTAAAGGTCTCTTCCACTTCTAGGATCTTTCACCTAAAAGGAAAGGAATAGGGTACAAAACGCTATGTTCACACTCAATATTAATGTGATGTGGATGAAATATACCTAGATGAGATTATCTAAATGCAAAGGACTAATAAAATATATTGATTTGTATGTAAAACTAAGAAATGTAACGTGTTTGAAAACATGTGATATGCAAGAAGAACTAAAAATCATAAACAAACAAAAATAGAACTTAATGAAACTAAATGAGGTGCACTTGGAGGTTGAAAGCTGATGTTGAAAGGTTCTGGAATGCTACAGAGATTAGTGTTAAATCCCACTGGGACTCATTCGCCACAGATGGCGAATTAGTCCTATTTCTGGTGAAAACTGCAGGAACAAGTTTTGAGATGCCGAGGATAGAAAACTTTAGAAAACACTTTTTCAGACCTAACAGTGGGACTCATTTTCCAAAAATGGTGAACTAGTCCACCTACAGAATTTTGAAAAGTCAAGGGTCAACTCTGTGGGTCCTGATTTGCACTTTTCTTCCTAACAAGTTGTCGGATCCGAATCTAGAAAATCTAATGGGAAGGTGTTCTCCAAGCTTCAAATAGGGTTTTGTTGACTTTGATGACTTTAATGAGTTTACAACACCTTTTTGAGACCTTTCTCTTTGACAAATCTACCTACAAGACCTACAATTTACACACATGCAAAGAGGGGAAAAAGGGTTAGGGTTAGAGAATAGGGGTTTGCCTTGGTCAAACCCCAATTTGGTAATTAAACCCTCAATAATGAAATAAAATAAAGAGATAATGAAGAAAAAATAACATGTAATTTCATAAACCCACCAAACCCTTGATGTTTAAGTCTAAAGATATGTTGTAACTCCAAGATGCTTGAATGCTTGATTAAATGATGAAGATGCTAAAATGCTTAAATGCTATGATGGAGTGAATGCTTGAATGAATGGATGAATGGGGGTTAAAATGAATATAGAATCATGTATTTATACACAATTATGCCCTAATTCCCTGAAAATACATCACAGGCCAACCTAAGGTCTTAAGGAATAAAAACCCGCCAGTAATTTGAATTTATTTTGATTTTTGTGCCAAGAGGGACTCATTCACCCCTAGTGGTGAATGGTTCCCACTCAAGGCATGTGAATGGGTGTCAAAAATTAAGTTGTCTTAAATGATGTTTGTCAGGTTTATATTCAAAAATACACTTAATTAAGGCCTGTAAGTGCATAAAGGGGCCAAATAAAGCATAAGAAAGGTATATTTGTTGATGTCAAGTCTAGAAAAGCATGAAAGTTTGTTACAATACTTTACAACACTTTAAAATAAGACTTGATAAGTGATAAAAAGAGGTATGTAGGTGAATTATAATAAGAAGAGCCTAGAAAAGTGTGAAATGTGTTACAACACTTCACAACACCTTTACAAGACATCATAAAGTCTTAATGATTCATAAAGATTCAAGACCTAATGTGAATGTGTGGGCCACATTGCAACATTAAATCAAGGAAAAATCAAGCCAATTAAGCACAAGGAGGGACAAAACAAGAAAAAGTAGAAGGGTTACTTTTTCCATGTCCACACATTGCTTGGTATTTCCATTTCTATAGCTTCTTTATCATCTTTCTACAGTCATTGCTATATGGTTGTTTGTGGAGGTGGAAACACCAAAGTGAGGGACTGATTGAGGCAGTCCTTTAAACATAACCCCAACATTTTCTCATTCTTGTGTGTGCAGGTTGTTCGTTAAGTGAATATTTTGAAGACCTCAACTCGCGAGTTTGAAGGTTTGTTTATACCACCTTTCCCTTGTCTAATTCTATCTTAGTATTGTTAAATTATTCTTCTTGTTATTTTTTTTATTCTACATTTTCTATCTCTGGTGTAGCATAAAATTTTGTTAATCAGGTAGTTGGTAGGATTTCTGGCATTTTGTACTGTACCTTACACTTTCTACCTGTACGGATGCCAATGCATCCCCAAGACCCCAACACACTATGATGTAGTTTGTGATCCGTGTTGTAGTCCTTTGGTAGTGGGATTTCTCATGAGTTACAATTTGAACCATGAAAACCAACTCTCTTGATCCCTTGAAACATTCAAGTTAGCAGAAGGAAAGTGATAGACCAGTTGTCCTTCCTTTTTAGCCCTTGAAACCCTAAACCTTTTCAATCCATTTTTCTATCTTAAGGTAGATCAAGGAAGCCTATTTTTCTAGACTCTCTCATGGCCTGGAGTCCCTGAGTAGTCAATCCCCCTCTACACCTTCAACATACACTTTTGGCATCAATGACATCACATCCTAAGTTGGCATCAATGACAACACATTTTTCCAACATAAAATACTAATCTTTTGGCGCCATGGGGGGAAAAGGCTAAGAAAAAGGCTGAAGTGGCCTAAAAACATACTAGGGGAGGTGGACACTAAAGTGAGGGAAAAACATAGTGTGACAGTGCAAGAGTATAAAATTTTTGACATTACATTTTTCTTACACTTTAGTGGGCATATACAATTAAACTAATATGTATATTAAAGTATATAAATGAAAATACTAGAAAGTAAATACATTATAACACCAAAAATGATAATATAGAGAAATAAAAGTTCAAGTAGGGTGATCATACCCCTAGGTTGAAAACCTCCAAAAAAAATTGCATTAGACAACACAAATCTACACAAGAAACAAAGTTAGAATAACAAAAAACATGCATGAAATAAGGATTAGAAAAATATAACCTAAAAATATATATATTAGAAAATTAGATAGTGTAAACACACATAAAATATAAACAAAATAAAAGACAACATGAATAAACACATAATAAAACACAATACAAACACACAAGAAAAGAAAATGAAAGAGAAAATAGAGGAGTTTTATGTGATGTGTTTCTAGAAAGAATGCCAAGTTTGGTTTCGAGAGGGATAATGCACTATGGTGGATTAGAACCATACACTACTTTCACGAATCATAGGTAGTATAAATTAGGTTGTAGGGTGACTATGAAGATTATCTAAAAGAATAATCCATATGAAGTGTATAAGCTAGAAAATTGTGTTATTCTAGGTGAATCATATGCTACTAAGGTAGGACATATGAAGACCCACAAGATAGAAATTTGTATTATGATAGGTGGCTCATATGCTGCCAATGTTAAATGGGATGTGACAATAATGCAAGGTGTTTTCTAGTAAGATCCCCCATAAATTGCATGAATATAAATAATTCAATTGATTTTAAGGTGGAAGAGGAAAAATGGCTACGTAAAATGAAGAGGCATCAAAGAGGATGTTGCAAGCATTAAACATGCAATATTATGCTCATGGAATGAAATCATGTAGAATGCGGATGCCACATAAAATGAGAAACATCACATGAATCCCACAAAGGGATCTAGAAGCTTGGAGTCAGTATGTAATAGATAAGAATAAAAAAATTATCATCATCATAGAAGAAGTTAATGAATCATTATGATTCCCAAGCTTTTAAAACTATCAATACAAAAAAAAATACATGTAGAAAACATATAATTTTTTTTTGGGACAACATGAAAGAGACCTAAATGTCTCAACACTTTACATCATCCCCAAAATTTCATAAAAAGAAAAATATGACATACAAAAGAAGATAGACACAAAGAGAATAATGACACAACATTTTAGCCCCTATATCCATGTACCTATAAGGGTAACATGGATCCTCTAGGAGGAACTAACAAACACACATCGAACATGATGATGAGGCTGAAAAAACAAGAAAACACACACACATATGAAACAACTAAGGGCCTTCTTCCATCAAATAGTCCTCTTCCCAATCTTAATTATGATGGGAAGGAGGATGATTTGATAGAGGAATCACATAAGAGATGTAATAGGAGAATTGCTTGTAGCCAAATAAAGATAATCAGTTGCAAGAATAATATCCTCTTTAGAATCAATGGAGGTGAGTGTCAATGGCCTTGTGAATGTTGATAAAAATGATAAGATATTCATAAACAATTTGAACATACAATTTTCAAGAGATGATGCTTTGGAATCGCTAATTCAAGTTATAACTACTCATTGATATCAACATTAATGTGATTAATAAGAGTTGAAAGTTGAGGAGTCTCCACTTATTAGAGAATTAATGCAAAATAGATTAGAGGTGAGGGTGAAAGAGGGATATGCTTACGTTTATTAAAATATGGTGTAGGGTAACTCTCTAGTTTACATTTGGGTGGAGGGTGAGGGATATCAATGTCTATAGTGGTAGGGTAGAGGATGTTAGGAAATATCTCATGGTGGGTTTGTTGAAAAGACACAAGAAAAGTGGGGTAACACTAGATATTCCATTGATATGGGGCATATCCAAGGGCTTAGACATGGAGGAATATAATGGGTTATAGGGATAATAGATAGAGTCAAGACTCAAACACTTTTTTGATTCTTTCATTTGGATCTTGAGGAGGTATAGATGGGATTTAGGATAGGAAGATATTTAGGTCAAGGAGGAAGATGTTTCAAATAAGAAGGTGGTTGAATATGAGGAGGATGCTTAAGATTAGGATCAAATAGGATATCATTATCTTGAGCTACATCCCACTAATGGTTCTTGTGATCTCTCATAAGATGGTTGTGTGTAGTGCAAGATAGAGTCTTGACTAGGGGATGAGGGTCTACTAGAATGGATTTATTTCCTTCCTCTATTAGAGGGGTAGGATGAGGGACAAAAAAACCATTGGAAGCTAATAAACCACAAATTCATGAGGATCAAGTGCAATGGGTTACCTTCCTTCAACTGTTGAAGATGTAGGGAGAGGAACAAATGCAACTAATGAAAGTAAGAAGATTGGAAGGGGAGGTTTACACAATAAGGGTGGCTTTCCTTTGACAACTAAAGAGGTGGGGGAATGAATATAAACCACAATTTAAGGTTGAAAAACTATAGGAGGAGTGGGAGGTCATCCTAGTAAGGATATATTTCCTCTTTAACCACTAAAGAGACATATGTAGGAATTGAAGGAATTGATGAAGGCCAAAAAATTAAAGGGGAATCAACTAGGGAGAAAAAGGAAGGACCACCAAAAAAATTCTCTAACATGCTTTGAAATTTTAATAAGATTAAAATAATAAATTAATATGATTTTGGAGAGGTTAGAGACTATTAGGGTTGACCAAAAGTAGTCAAGGGAAAAGCTACCATGCAACTAGAGAGGTTAAAATCCACTATGGTGGATTGCATGCACTATTTCATTGTGTGGTAAATTAAGGAACTTATGTAAAAAAGGGAATTTATTGCATCAAGGTGAGCCATGGGTGGCCTAGCTTTAGATAGAATTGATCAAAGCTAGGGGTAAGAAGAAGGGGATATCTAGGGTTTTTGGTCCAACTTGGATAGGAAGGGTAGGAGAACATAAGGTAGGCATTTCAAGACCATTGTGCATTTCTATGAAGACTTAAATTACTGCTTATACTTGTCTTTATATATCTTATGGACATATAATAATTCCTTTGTGATTACATTGACCATGTTGGTGGGGTCAATAAGTGCTCACAAAACAAGTTTCCCATTGAATTTAGTATGAATATAAACAAGTTCATTGTATATGCCCATACCCATGTGAACCTTAGTGGAAGAGAAAGAGATGGTAAGTTTGTGGACAATATGATCTTCAGGGACTCAAATGTGGATTTACATCATCCCTACCATATCCATGAAAAGATAAGGGGACTTGCTAGCATCAATATCTAGTAGAGGCAAAGTGGGAGAAATTTTTGTAAAGTTAGAGGAATAATATCAAAAAAGGTTTGCATATATATGTATTTTTTGGTTAGGATTAAATAAATTTTCTTTCTCTTTGAACATTTTTTACCATAGAGGCCTAGCTTGATATTTGAATCAATGAGGTCTTGCACTATTTTCTTAAGATGCAAACACCATTAAATATCATGGTCATAGACTATATGACACTAGCCAAAGTCCTTTAGCTCATATGCAGGTGGGATGGATTGGTTGATGCCTAATGGCTAGATGGGTAGTAGGTGTACCAAATTATTGTTTAGGAGCTGCTATAAGATGGAATAGACAAACTTAGACAATTTTATTTAAATTATCAATTTTTTTGATGTTTAGACTTCAGAAGACATAGCTAGGGTAGCAACAAGTGTCCTGGCGGAAATGTTATTTACAATACAAGAAGCGTTATTTTTAAGCTTTATTATTTTTAGATTTATTGTATGAAGTAGAAGTACCAAACGATGTAGTAGAATCTTGCAAGGTAGGTGCCTCAAATTGATTGATAGTTTTCTTATAGTTGTGGAGGGTTGTGCAAAGATGCACAAAAGAAGGATATCTCACTAATAAATTTTTATCCCTAAGTAGAGGTTGAAGGTTTCATATGAAAACACTCTACACATCTAAATCTAGTAGTGCATACATAATTTGAGAGAACAAAGATTGATATCTAAATACAAAATAAATTCATTTTTTCATTTGCACCTTGCTTGTAATGTACTAGGTAAAGTAAAGGTAACTTGGGGGCCTATCTTAGCTTGAAAGTTCTCTAATAATTGATTTAATGACTAATCAAAATAATTTAAATTGAATGATCAAGAAGTGAGAAAAACCAATCCAACATTGTGTCTTTCAATGATCATGGGAATATTTTTACTAGCAAATGATCCTAAAAGATAAATTCACTACACATTATTATAAAGGTAGACACGTGTGCTTGCAAATCACCCTTTTCATTATTCTTTTCAAAGTGGGAAACCTTGAAGCTAGTAGGAAGTAGGGTAGAAAGGAAGTGCAAGGAGAGTGGCGATAATGATTGTATGGTGGGTTGAGAGGTTGATTAGAAGAGGTGGATAGGGAGGAAAGATGGTGTTGAAGGTGGCCTACATTTTGTATGAGTTAATTGATGATAGTGTCTATGGAATGCAAGGGGATGGAATGCATAGTTGCATAAAAATTGTTAGATCTTGCAATGGTAAGATTTTTGAACTAAAGGGCATCTAGGTTCCAAGGTTCCCATAAGGAAAACCAAATTGCAAGGTTTATGAAGGAAAAAAAAAATCTAGAAGGCAAAGCATCCATTGCTCCAAAATTTGTAGAATTGGTAGCCATGTTCACATTAAAAACCGTATGGATATAAAGAAACAACACATACATAGAATTTTTTTTCTAATCACATTGGACTAGGATCCATGACTTTATTAAAGGAAAGCAATTAAGGTTGGGAAATTTTTGTGAATGATATGTGAAAGCCCTCAAATGAATTTAAGACCTTTTGAATTATTATTAAGAACACTGAGGGCCTCAAAAATAGGTACAACACTAGAGATGTTCTCACCTAACAAAATATTTTGAAATTCACCAAGGTGTGTATCCAAATCATGCATCTAGGAGTGAGAAACATGTAGTGTGGCCTTGTGATAAAATCCAAAAATTGTATTGTGGAAACCCATGTTAGGAGAAGTGAGTTGAACATGAATGGTTGAAAGAGAAGGTAATGTCATTTGATCAAAATAAAAACTGCTAAAATTAGGACTTGAGTTGATTGGGGTTGTAATAACACAAGAGTAAGACATTTGTATATTTTGGTAGCTTAAATGTGAACAAAATAAAGTTAGAATGTGAAGATTGGGTTGTGAAGCTCATATAAAGCCTCACAACATGCAATCTAGAATCCTAAGGTTGTAGATCCATTTAAATATTTTGAAGTTATTTTGTATTTTTACAATATTAAGATGTAAAATGACAGGTTCACAAAAATGTAGTGTATGAAATTTGACTTGACATTGAAGGAAAGGCTAGTTTCCCTTATTAAACAATCTCATAAACACTACATTAAGATTAACTAGCCTTATGGTAAAGTAGATTAACTTTTTTCTATTCTACCAAAATGAAAAAATTATCTAATTAAACTTAATGTGTTTTAAAGTTAGAATATTATAATTTTCTCAACATGCTAAAAAACTACAAGAGAAATGAACTATTAGCTACGTGGCTATTGGTAATTCAATGGGTTATTTCATAAAGGTTGACAATATTACTAGTATAAACTTTGCACACCACCTTCACCCACATTTAGGTTAAACAATATTTTTGCCCTTGATTAGGGTACTAGCAAAGGTGGAGTCAACCAAACTAACTTTGATAGGTTTAGCAGGGCAAAGGGCTATGTGAAAATGGTACAGATGGACAATGAGACCTTGATGCAATGGGACAGACAACTTGCTAGGTTTTTTCTCAAACTTCTCTTTAACCTCACTAACAAAATTCTCCAACGAGCTCAATAGAAAGAACAAGAAGCTAATCTTTATGATGCAAATGGTTTAATAGGGGAAAATGATAAGTGTAATAGCATTTGAAACACCCCTCTAAAGTGAAGTATTTAATTAAAACCAAACAAACCTAGCTCCAAGGTGCTAGCAACTCCTCTCTATTGAACATGCTTGCTTGCATAATGTCTTCACCTTCATTGAAGAAATTTTACATGTTTTCAATATCTTGGACTTTGCTCTAACACCTCGCTTTTTTCCCTTAACACTTAAGCCCTGTAATAACCTTTATAACCTCTTCATTGGTTTAGAAGCCCACACCCCCGACTTGGACATGCCTTATTTTACAAGACTCTGTAAACTAATTTTGATGTTAATGTAATGGAATTATGTGATTGTGTGATCCAATTTAATATTAAATTATTTACTTTATATTTTTATTTTAAAATATCACAATTCATAAATTACACAAGATTAAATTTACATCTATTTTGATATCATTGCATATTCTAAATTTTTAACTCACTCTTACTTATTGTAATGGAAGATATTTAACAACACCATTGATTTACTTTGATATAATATATACCACTTTGTGAAATGAGCATTGACGACTTCTTTAAATTTACTATTCAATGACTTTTATGTTCATAAAAAAGGTCTTGTGTTGAACAATTCTTAGATGATAATGGTTGAAAGTTGCTTAATATATTTTCTACAATAGACTAATAATAATTTTGTGTGTTTTAATTTCTTACAACTTGACAATCACTGACATGTACATTTAGATTTATTACTATCCTGATTTAGAATTTAGATAGCATGTCTCCATAAATCACTATGGACTTTAGATTAATAGTGCCTTCACTAAAAGAACACGTGTCCTATTTCTAAGCGACGAGACCTCTTTGCATCATGGATTATGTCTCTAAAGGGTGACATCCAATTGTATGTTGCCATATGGGTAACATCTAATTGTATGTTATCCAAAATTCACCACTTATATTTCCATATGCAAGTTCCTGCCATGACCTCCTTTTTGGCTGCTTTGTTAGGAATGTGGAGAAAGTGACCATTCAAAAGATACGAAGCTAGCCAAAGATAGTAGGCATGGTAGTAGTAAGCGTGGAGGGAGCAATTATACAACCCCTTTCTTCACATGCTATGATTTCCCTGTCATGCTCATATTTATCACCTACATTTTCGTATGCAATGAGTAACACAGTTCCTCCCATGACCTTCTTATTGGCTGCTTTTGGTAGTAAGCGTGGAGGGAGGAAAGGTGATGACACTATACAGCAACCCCATTCTTTGGTTTGCCTGTCATGGTCATAGTCATCACAATTATGGCATTACAAATTATAAAGACTGGAAAAAGGGTTCAATTCTCATAACTGTTGTAAGGTTTGCTTGGGTTCAATTCTCATAATTATAAAGGCTGGAAGAGTCTAGGCCAGAGTGGTTCAAAGCTATGTTCATGAAGTCTCAGGGACCCATGTTTGTCAAGGCATTCGGTTTGTAAATTATGAAAGTCGTACAAACATCAAAATAACATCAGTTTTGTTTTCCTTTCCACATGAGAACAAACACTGACAAGATGACAGAGATTCTTCCTTTTGATAATTAAAGCTCCACCAAGAACTGCCTTGTTTTTAGTACCATACCAACTAGAAAAAGAAATCCTTTGGGTGATTGGAAAGTGGGTTTTAAATAGGAGGTCGATATCCAATTGCATTAAGAACTGTACAATCTGACTGACCCAAAAGTTTGTTAAAACATATTTAAATAACTTGATGTTGATGAAGTTTATAATTTGGCAATTGCTTTGAATTGAAGAAAATACTTTGTAAGTTTTCCTTGTTGGCATATCTTCCTTCCGATGGACAAAATAGTGAAAAAGTGTATTAAAATATTGGGTTCTTAATGGAACGTTAACTGCATGGTTGTAATAAACTGGTCTATATTCTAATAATTATGTGTTTAAACTCTATTCTTTTGCATGGAATATTTAAAATAAACTGAACAGACAGATTGTTACATCTTAAAAAACTAAATAAAATGATAGGTATCACAAACTTCTTTTGATTTGTTTGTCATTATGTGTATAATATTATTGTGATCAGATTTCAAAGTAAAATTTAAAATATCTGCTGTGTTATGAATAAAATTATAAAGTAATAAAATATAATCTTCACAATTATATCTGATATGATCGTAATCACTTCATCTGTTGTGTTATGAATGAGATTATAAAGTAACAAAATATTTAATCCACACAATTATATCTGATAAGATCTTAATCACTTCATGTCAATCTTTATGATTTGATCTATTATTTAATTTAGATCTTGTGAAAAGTTGAGAATATTTAACCACTATCACATATGCATTAACACACATGCTTGTTGATTTTTTTTTACTTTGTGAGTACAAAAATTATAAGAATATATTTAACTCCTTTTTTATGCACTATATTAATGTGTATTTCACAATACGTCATGTTTGAAGTACTACTTCTCTAGAAATAGAACTACTAATATTTGAATTATTAATAGGAAGTCATTATGGTGCTTCTTTAGGTATATCACATTGACCATCCGCATTAGAAAATTATTATGCTATAACAAATAAGCAACTAACTTCTTCCTATACATATCATAATAGACAACCCACCATATATCTAGTCTTATTGTAAGATTTAGATCATTGCAACTCAAAAGGTTTAAACAAAACAACATTCCCTAACCATTGTAGAAACATTTTCTTTCCTTTTGCAATCAAATCTCGTTAAAATCAAAATATTTTGATACTTGAAACCATGTCATAGAATATTTTGAGGAGTGGGTTTAAAGCTATTCTAATTTCTTTATTATAAATTTTGTCAAGACTATCTACAAGCACTTTGAGCTATACAAAATATCCTCCAAGATTTCAATGTTGAATACACATCTTTCATGTCTAGAGATTTGCACACATTTAATGAATAAGCTATTTTATCTTTAAACATGACACTTGAACAAATATAAAAAGATTACAAAAAATCTATCTACAAAACATTTAGACACAATCAAAAGAAAAACCATTTATTCCAAAACCAAATTCATTAACCCTCTTCAAATATTTTTTTTTTTCTAAACATGTTAATGTCTTAATTGAATTCAAATAACATAAAGAAATCTCAAATAAATTTGACAATACATCTTTTCTTGGAACAAATAAAGGAGAAGTTACAACAATCTATCTTTCAAACTCCTTATAAGGAGACTTAAGTATCTTAGTCATCACTATCATGAAAGATCATTTTTTTTGTGTTATTTATAAAAATTATATTAGAGGTTATTAATTAGAAATAAAATATATTCTTCTTAAATGAGTGTTAAGGCTATAACCAAATTATTAAATCAATGAGAATGTGCTAAAAAATATAATAGTATTATTTAAATTTAGCTCTTGTTAGGTCTTAAATCCTAGAGCTCCTATCTACCTTCAAGGCCAAGGGATTGTCTTTGAGAAGGAAAAATAGGGCTTCACTGGGATAGTTAAATGCTAACTAGTGAGGGTGGGTAATCTCTTGTACACTTTCAACTCAACTTAGATTTAGGAGGGTGTTCCTATATGAGGGGATTCAAAGAGATACTTTAAAATGTGAGAAAATCACTCTCATGATATTTTCCATCATTTTGAGCATTAATGGTAGGTGGATTTGAGTGTAGATAGAAAAAAAGGGCCTACAAAATTTGTTGAAATGTGGCTTGGATACGACATGAATGTATCAAGCTTTGAAAATCCTAGGGTCCATTGCATTAATTAAGATATCTAAACTTTACCCTCTCTTCTCCTTGAATCTTGTTGGCAGCACAAGGGCAGACAACCGAGAGGCGGGGGTGAATCAATTGTCATAGAAATTCAAAACTTATTAAACTTATTAACCTTATTCTTAGATATGATCAATAACCATGAAAGTATAAATCAACAACACATTAGAAACACACATAACGCCAAGATTTTTTATGTGGAAACCATGTTTAGGGGAAAAACCATGGTGGAGGTTAGTCCACAATATTATACCCTATTAAAAGTATAAAGAAATGTGAATGGGGAATGCACATGCATTCAAGCGCACTGCCTAGAGTTCACTACTCAATTACAGAAAGGCTTACTGCCCAAAAGAAGACACAATGTCTTACAAAGATATTCAGATTACACCCATAGGATTTTCAACTGAGAAAATAACATATACTAATGCCTAATTACAATTTTGGTTATGCACATGAACACTTCTTCACACTCTGTTCATTCTTCTTCATACTCTGCTTCTACCTTTGAATGATTAGGACATTATTCGCACATCTCATACACAAGCACACCTTCAAATGGAATAAACAATCACTTATATATATATGCAACAAGAGATTACATCGCTACATGTCGGCCTCAATAAAATAATAAAACATATGCAAACTGTCGGCCCAAAACAATAAATAATTTTCAATGCGAATCAACCAAGGTCGACCACAACATAGTGAAGGCCCAAATTGAAATTCTCAAACATGAACCACCTTCAAAAATTATTCCTCAAAGATCCACAGCACGCTACAACACCCTATCGGCCAAGAACATGAAAAACATGAACACACAAGAGAAAATCTCTAATCACAAGCACAATGATCAATGCGGATGTGCAACACAAATAGAGCATGATCTAGAAACATCCAAAAACATCATGAATCACCAAAGAAGCATTCACAACAACTGAACTTACTAGGATCACATCATCTTCATTCAAGAACACCAACTAAAGCCACAAAATGACTATCATAACACAACTGCTCATAACTCAATCAAATCTTTACGCGGATCTCTGAAACTTCAAGTGGATAAACTAGATATACTCGAAAAGAAACCCTTTAATCAACAACCTTTAATCATCAACGTACTGAGGTAACCAACAGACTAAACTTCACTTCACCACTAACAACCTGCAACTTATTTTATTACAATTTTCTCAATATCCTTGACATATACAACCTCTAAGAAATTAATGCCAATAGTGTTGACATCAATGACAACCACAACATCCAACAATATCCCACTTTTGCATTGATGGTAACACATGATGTGAAAAACACCATCAATCCAACTATGTTTAGCACTTACTCCCCCTTAGTTTTGACTCTTTTCTCTTCAACTCTTTTACACAACTCTTCTCCCCACATGACTCTTCTCCTTAGATAATTCACAATTTTTCACATGACTCTTCTCCCCCTTTGACATCAATGAGAAAAATCTCTTTTTTCCACACAAGCTTTGAACCACATATCTGAACATCTAACTACTCCCCCTAAGTAGCAGCCACCACAACATCAATCTAGATCAAGATATGACTATGAAATGCACAGATTGATGCAAGTCGATGCATCTTAGTTCTGATTAGGAGGGGTAATCACCCATAGCTTCCCTCTGAGATACTCAAAAGTATGCTTAGGCAATAGTTTGGTAAAGATATCTGCAATCTATTCCTTAGTAGGCACATACTCTAGTCTGACCTCCTTTTCACTCACCTTCTCTCTCAAAAAGTGAAACTTGATAGATATATGCTTGGTCTTTGAATGCAGCACCGAATTCTTAGAAATGTTAATTGCACTTGAATTATCGCAAAATATAGTAATTGGTTCATCATACACAACTCTGATATCTTTCAACATTTTCTTCATCCACAATACTTGAGTACAATTGTTAGTAGCAACAATGTGTTTTGCCTCTGTAGTAGATAAAGAAATGGCATTTTTCTTCTTACTTAACCATGAAATTAGCTTCTTACCCAAGAAAAATGCACCACCACTAGTACTCTTTTTGTCATTCACATCACCTGCCCAATCAGCATTAGTAAAAGCACTCAAAGTAAGATCATCATCTTTAGGATACCACAACCCAAAATTAATTGTCCCCTTCAAGTATTTGAAAATCCTCTTTACAAAAATTACATGAGATTCCTTAGGATCATCTTGAAATCTTGCAACAATGCATACAACATTCATGATATCTAGTCTAGTTTGAGTCAAATAAAGCAATCCACCAATCATTGATCTGTATCTAGTTTGATTTGCTTTCAGAGAATCATCATCTTGTGTCAACTTGCATCTGGTCACCATAGGTGTACCAACTAGCTTTGAATCTTCCATACCAAACTCCTTTAGCAATTCTTTCACATACTTGGACTGAGATATGAAGATCCCTTTATCTAACTGAGTAATTTGCAATCCCAAAAAGAATTTCATCTCACCAATCATAGACATCTCAAACTCATTTTGCATCTCATCAGCAAACTTCATGCACAAACTATCATCTCCTCCAAAAATGATATCATCAACAAATACTTCAACAATCAAATCTTTATCATGATCAATCTTGAAATACAAATTATTATTAGTAGTACCTTTATTGAATCCAAGCTTCAACAAATACTTGTCCAATCTGGCATACCACGCTCTTTGGGCTTGCTTAAGTCCATGCAATGATTTCTTCAACCAAAAAACCATATCTCCCTGATTAGGCAATTGAAATCCATTAGGTTGCTCAACATACACTTCTTCTTCCAATTCACCATTTAGAAATGTTGACTTCACATCCATCTGATAAACCTTGTAGTTTTTGTAAGCAGCATAAGCAAGAAATAGTCTCACAACTTCAATCCTAGCAATAGGGGCAAAGGTTTCTTCAAAGTCAATTCCTTCCATCTAAGAATATCCTTTACACACCAGCCTTGCTTTGTTTCTAACAACTTCACCTTGCTCATTCAGTTTGTTTCTAAAGACCCATTTAGTTCCAATTACATTTTTGTCCTTAGGTCTAGGAACAAGAATCCATGTATTATTCTTCTCAATTTGTTGTAGTTCTTCTTTCATTGCTTCCACCCAATGTTCATATTTGCATGCTTCATTGACACTATTAGGCTTAGTCTTTGAAATCAAACATTATTCTTCTACAATTTTTCTCCTAGTCTGAACACCTTTTTCTTATCACCTATAATCTGATCTTCTGAATGTTTAGTCATACCTACCTTGGAGTCTTAGGATGCTCTTGAAATTCTGGCTCTGGTGATCTTTCTTTTGTACTTTCACTAGTTCCTTCCTCTTGATTTTCTTGATTCACTGGAATGATTTAAACTTGATTTTGAGTCTGAACTTTCTTTCCTGTGACTGAACTATTATTTTGATCATCTGAATCATATCCACAAGTTTTGGATGGTCTAGCTATGTCTTTATCAACCTTAACATTTGCACTTTCAACTACTTTCCTCAATCTCTTATTATAGCACTGATAGGCCTTGCTCTTAGTAGAATAACCAAGAAATATTCCTTCATCACTTCTAGCATCAAACTTTCCTATATCTTCATCTCTTTTGATATACCATTTACTCCCAAATATTTTGAAATATCTAATAGTAGGCTTATGACCAGACAATAGCTCAAAAGGGTTCTTACCAGTATCACCTTTGACTTGTACCCGGTTGAGGATGTAAACAACAGTACTCATAGCTTCTCTCCAATAGATATGAGGAACATTTCCTTCTAGCATCATAGTCCTAGCAACATCTTGAATTGTCTAATTCTTCCTTTCCATAGTTCCATTTTGTTGAGGGGTCTGCAGGGCAGATAATTGTCTCTTTATCCCATGCACTTCACAAAAATAATTAAACTCATGGGAAGTGAATTTACCACCTCTATCTAATCTCAAACATTTAATCTTCAGACTTGTCTCTATCTCAACCATAGCCTTAAAAATTTTGAATTTCTCTAGAGCTTTAGATTTCTCCCTTAAGAAAGTAACCCACATCAATCTAGAGTAATTATCAATAAGTAATATGAAGTACCTATCTCCTTGTAAACTTCTGACTCTAGAAGGACCACACAAATCAGTATGAACAAGCTCCAACACTTCATTTGAACAATGTTGTTTGCTTCGAAATGAAATTCTAGTTTGCTTCCCTAACTGGCATTCCTTGCATATAGTATTAGTAGGCTTTACCAACTTAGGAAGATCTCTCACTGCCTGAGTAGAACTTATCTTGATAATATCGTCAAAGTTTACATGACATATTCTCCTATGCCACAACCAATTTTCATCAACTTGAGCAATCAAACAACTTTTACTAGTAGCATTCAAGTGAAAGATGTTACCTTTTGTTTTTATACCTAAAGCAATCACATTTTTGGAACTTCCCAATATTATTCACTTTCCATCCTTGAATTGAAGATTGTATCCCTTGTCAATCATCTGTCCAACACTCAAGATATTATGCTTCAAACCTTCCATATAAAAAACATCATCAATATTATTCTTACCATCAAGAGAAATACATCCTCTACCATAGATTACACCTACTTTGTCATCGCCAAATATTACAACACCACCATCATACTTTTCTAGGCTCACAAATTTTATTTTATCACTTGTCACGTGATGAGAGCATCCACTGTCAATCACCCATTCATCTCTCTCTTCAACTCGAGTAGCTAGGGCTTTCTCCACATTTGAGCAACTAACAGATCTGGTAGGTACAGGATCATTTTCCTTGATAGCAATAAATACCCATTCATCTTCACTTGCATTCCCTTTATCATATTTATCATCTGTCACACCTTCATCAGTAGCATAATAACACTTTCTTTGGAATCTAGGCTTGTTAGGTCTTGGCTTAAGAACTCTTTCCGGACACCTTGATGCAAAATGACCTATCTTATTGCAAGAAAAAAATTTAATGGGTCATTTCCCTTTATACTTACCTTCTTCTCTAGCTTCCCTTTTGACAATAAGTGATTCAAGTTCCTCTAGTTTTCTCTCCTCTTCTTCAATCTCGCTCATTTCCTCCTCATACTTGAATACCTTTCTAGAAGAACTTTCACCCTAGATCATATCTCTATTTATCTCTTCCAGAAGTAGTAGCCGCGAATGCAAATTCTATCTTAGGAAGAGCATCACCAAACTCACTCAACTCAAAATTAGTAAGTTTACCAATCAACTGTCTTTGGTTACATTTGTTACAGTTCAGAGCTCCTCAATAGTAGTAGCTTTGACTTTACATACAACAGGAAAGGATCTAAGCACTTTTGCAACAATCTCGGATTCTTCCAATTGTCCATCAACACATCTGATACCATACACAAGTTCATTCACTCTTTGCATGAAATAAGTAATGTTCTCATCATCACCCATTCTCAACATTTCATATTTCCCTTCTAGACTTTGCAACTTAGCAATATTCACATTAGCATCACCTTCATACAAAGTTTCCAACTTTTTCTAGATCTCATAAGTAGTCATCAAATCCATAACATTTGTCATCTCAGAATCAATCAAAGCACTCAACAATGCTTCCTTAGCCTTGATATTTTACTCGGATTCCTTAATCTCATCTGCAGTAGAAGGACCATTCTATGGAATGATATACCTATTCTTTGTAATTTTCCAATAAGGTTCACCAATGCATCTCAGATGACACTCCATTCGAGCCTTCCACAGAGAATAATTTGTTCCATCAAATCTCAGACTATCCTTCTTGTATGTCGCCATCCCGGATCACCTCAAGTTATTAAACTTCTTCCAAGGAACTAGCTCTGATACCAATTGTTGGCAACACAAGGGCAGACAACTAAGAGAGGGGGTGAATCAGTTGTCACATAAATTCAAAACTTATTAAACTTATTAACCTTATTCTTAGATCTGATCAATAAACATGAAAGTATAAATCAACACATTAGAAACACACATAACACCAAGATTTTTTATGTGGAAACCCTGTTTAGGAGAAAAGCTACAGTGGAGGTTAGTCCATAATATTATACCCTGTTAAAAGTATAAAGAAATGTGAATGGGGAATGCACATGCATTCAGGCGCACTGCCTAGAGCTCACTGCTTAATTACAGAAAGGCTTACTTCCCAAAAGAAGAGACACTTTCTTACAAAGATATTCATATTACATCCATAGGATTTTGAACTGAGAAAATAGCATCTGCTAATGCCTGATTACAATTCCGATTAAGCACATGAACACTTCTTCACACTCTACTCATTCTTCTTCATACTCTGTTTCTTCCTTTGAATGATTAGGACATTATTCACACATCTCATACACAAGCACACCTTCAAATGGAATAAAAAATAATTTATATATATCTGCAACAAGAGATTACATTGCTACATGTCGACCTCAATAAAATAATAAAACATATGCAAAGTATCGGCCCAAAACAATAAATAGTTTTCAATGTGAATTAACCAAGGTCTTCCACAACATGGTGAAGACCCAAATTGAAATTCTCAAACACAAACCACCTTCAAAAATTATTCCTCAAAGATCCATAACACGCTACAACACCCTGTCAGCCAAGAACATGAAAAACATGAACACGCAAGAGAAAAATTTTAATCGCGAGCACAACGATCAATGCAAACATGCAACACAGATAGAGCATGATCTAGAAACATCCACAAACATCATAAATCACCAGAGAAGCATGCGCAACAACTGAACTTACTAGGATCACATCATCTTCATTCAGGAATACCAACTAAAGCAACAGAATGACTGTCAGAACACAACTACTCATAACTTGATCAAATCTTTACGCGGATCTCTGAAACTTGACATGGATAAACTAGATATACTCGACAAGAAACTCTTTAATCCACAACCTTTGATCATCAACGTACTAAGATAAGCAATAGATTGAACTTCACTTCACCACTAACAACCTGCAACTTATTTTATTACAATTTTCTCAATATCCTCAACATATACAACCTCTAAGACATTAATGTTAATAGTGTTGACATCAATGACAACCACATATTAGCAACACAACCACAACATCCAACAAATCTATTCTCACATATTAAAAAATAATTCTAGGCATATGATCAAATCATATATGGTAGGTGTAGAACCTTCACTAGGTCATTAATGAAAATCTAGGCCACATTTCTCTTTTATCATTGAGATTATATGTTAATTTATCTCTTTTTAATGAATAATGCATTTTGGGTGGTAAAAAACCTATTCTTGAATAATGTATTTACTATTAAATTATTTACTTCATTTTTTTATTAAAATATCACATTTTATAATTTACACTAAGGTTATTTACATCTATTTTGATATCATTTCATATTCTAAATTTTTAACTCGCTCTTACCTATTGTAATGGAAGATATTTAACAACACTATTGATTTACTTTGATTTAATATATCCCACTTTGTGGAATGAGCATTGATGACATCTTTAAATTTACTATTCAATGACTTCTATGCTCCATAAAAAAGATCATGTATTGAACAATTCTTAGATGATTATGCTTGAAAGTACATTTAATATATTTTCTACAATAGACTAATAATAATTTTGTGTGTTTTAATTTCTTAAAACTTGACAATCGCCAACATATAAATTTAAATTTAATACTATCATAATTTGAAATTTAGATAGCATGTCTCCGTAGAGATCAATCTGAACTTTAGATTTATAGTACTTTGTGTCTATACAATTTGATCTATGAGCGTTAGATTTATAATAGTTTGTATCTATAGTATTTGATTTATGGACTTTAGATTTATAGTACTTTGTGTCTATAATCTTGAACAATGTATATAGACTTAAAGCTCCTTCACCAAAAGAACACCATGAGACCTCTTTGCATCATGGATTATGTCTCTAAAGGGTGGCATCCAATAGTGTGTTGCCATATGGGTGACATCTAATTGTGTTATAAAAAAACTCACCACCCCTACCTTTTCGTATGCAATGAGTATCACAGGTCCTTCCATGACCTTCTTATTGGCTGCTTTATTGGCTGCTTTTGGTAGTAAGCGTGGAGGGAGCACTGGTAATGACATTATACAACAACTCCATTCTTTGGTTTCCTTGTCATTCTCATAGTCATCACAATTATGGCATTACGAATTATAAAGACTGGAAAAAGTGCTCAATTCTCATTATTGTTGTAAGGTTTGCTTGGGTTGGCTTCTTCATGCTTCAAGAAGATGCTCCCAAGAGTATACGCCAGAATGGTGAAGGTATGTTCATGAAGTTTCAAGGACCTATGTTTGTCAAGACATTCGGTTTGTAAATGATGATAGTCGTACAAACATCAAAATAACATCAGTTTTATTTCCTTTCCACATGAGAACAAACACTGACAAGATGATAGAGATTCTTCCTTTTGATAATTAAAGCTCCACCAAGAACTGTCTTGTTTTGAGTACCATACCAACTTAAAAAATATATCCTTTGGGTGGTTGGAAAAGAATTTTTAAATTGGAGGTCGATATCCAAATGCATTAAGAACTGTACAATCTGACTGACCCAAAAGTTTTGTTGAAACATATTTGAATAACTTGATGAAGTTTATAATTTGGCAATTGCTTGGAGTTGAAGAAAATACTTTGTAAGTTTTCCTTGATGGCATATCTCCCGCTTGATGGACAAAATAGTGAAAAAGTGCATAGAAATATTGGGTTCTTAATGGAAAGTTAACTGCATGGTTGTAATAAACTGGTCTCCATTCCAATAACTGTGTATTTAAATCCTATGAACTCTTAGATGGAATATTTAGTGGTGCAAGCTACTGAAACAAAGATAAAAGGGAAAAAATAAACTGAATAAACAGAGAGCTACATCTGAAAAAATTAAATAAAATGATAGGTATCACAAAAAAAATTGATCTTTTTGTCATCGTGTATAGTATTATTCTGATTTCAAAATAAAATAAAAATTATCTGCTAATCAATTGTGTATTTTTCATTGTTAATATGAAGTGTTATGAATGCAATTATAAAGTAATAAAAAATAATCCTCACAATTATATCTGTTAGGATTTTAATCACTTCATGTCAATCTTTATGATTTTATCTATTATTCATTTTAGATTTCATGGAAAGTTGAGACTATTCAACCAATATCACATAGGCATTAACACGCATGCTTGTTGATATTTTTTTTACATTGTGAGTACAAAAATTAAAAGAATGTATTTAACTTTTTTTTATGCACTATATTAATGTGTATTTCACAATACATCATGTTGTTTAAAGTACAACTTCTCTAGAAAGAGAACTAGATATATTTGAATTATTAATAGCAAGTCATTATGGTGCTTCTTTAGGTATATTCGATTGATCATCCATTAACTTAAAAATGTGATAGAGCATGAGCAAATTATTATGCTATAACAAATAAGAAACTAACTTCTTCCTATACATCTCATCATAGACAACCTACCATATATTTAGTCTTATTGTAAGATTTTGATCATTGCAACTCAAAAGGTTTAAACAAAATAACTTTCCCTAACCATTGTAGAAACCTTTTCTTTCCTTTTGCAATTAGAGATCCTTTAAATCAGAATATTTTGACACTTGAAACCATGTCATAAAATATTTTGAGGATTACGTTTAAAGCTATTATAATTTCCTTATTATTAATTTTGTAGGGCTATCTACAAGTACTCTGAGCTATACAAAATACCCTCCAAGATCTCCATGTTGAATATACATCTTTCATGTCTAGAGATATGCACACATTTAATGAATAAGCTATTTTATCTTTAAACATGCCACATGAACAAATGTAAAAAGATTACAAAAAATCTATTTACAAAACATTTAGACACAGTCAAAAGAAAAACCATTTATTCCAAAACAAAATACATTAGCCCTCTTCAAATATTTGAATTTTTCTAAGCATGTTAATGTCTTAGTTGAATTCTAATTTAATATAAATAAGTCTCAAATAAATTTGATAATACACGTTTTCTTTGAACAAATGAAGGAAAAGTTACAACAATCTATCTTTCAAACTCCTTATAAGGAGACCTAAGAATCTTAGTCATCACTATCATGAAAGATCATTTTTTTCTATGTCATTTATAAAAATTATATTAGAGGTTGTTTAATTAGAAAAAATAATATATTCTTTCTTATATGGATGTTAAGGCTATAACCAAATTATTAAATCAATGAGAATGTGCTAAAAATTATAATAGTATTATTTAAATTTGAATCTTGTTAGTTCTCAAAACTATAGGTCTTAAATCCTAGAGCTCCTATTTACCTTCAAGGCCAAGGGTTTTTCTTCGAGAAGGAAAAATAGGGCTTCATTGGGATAGTTAAAGGCTAACTAGTGAGAGTGGGTAATCTCTTGTACACTTTCAGCTCAACTTAGACTTATGAGGGTGTTCCTATGATTATTTTAAGAAGTATATGAATCATTTAGAATGTGACATGACTATAATATTAAATCTACTTCTATACTGAGATGTAGAATTGACCCCTATAATTGTCACTAGTTCAAGACCTACTAACTTTCTTAGACCTCTTTTTTAGTTGATATATACTACTTTGCATGTGTACCTGTACATACAAAAAATGTGGTTATCTCTTAAGATGATTGCATTCAAAAAAATTAAACATTAGAAAGGTATAAACACATTGGACAAGATCCTTTAAATGTATAATAATTTGAGATCACTAAATAATATTCCCTAGTTATAGCACTGAACAATGAACATGTGTAATTCCTATTTTTACTTCCTATAATACTAGTGATTTTGTTTTTGTTTTTTAGTGAGTGTGGAGAGTTAGGATCTTCAATATTGATGCCTTCTTGGGTCACAAGGTTGTATCCAACCATTACAAATAGAAAATAGTAAATAATAATAGAGACATGATGCATAACAATCACATATACTTAATGATCCTTTCCCAAATTCACTAACATTCATCTATAACAAGGCATAGATTATTAAAATGATAATTTTTAATAAATCATAGTATTGCAACACTAATAAAATCCTTGTTACAATCACAACAACAAATGTGGTGAAAGATTTTTTTTTAAGTAAGAGGTCCTATCACACCTCTATACCTAAAAAATCTCTAAAATTCGAACAATTGGCCAAGGAGACATGTGATTACATAAATATGATCTAGTAGCTAGCTCTTGTCACTTAAAGAACTACTCTAATGGTGAATACACTAATTTTTTTAAAACCCTAGAATACTCTGCACTTTGGTTATGTGGAAACCCATGAATGACCAACCCTTACAATGAAGAAAGAGAATATATATAGATCTCTATCTCTTGTCTTCAAATATAAGAGAGGAAATGAAACTATATGGTATTGCAATGATTTCCCATGCTCTAGCTATCATTCTCTTTAATACCCACTTATAGAAGTTGTCCCTTTAGGATTCATAGAGATACTTGAAAATGTGAGAAAATCACTCTCGTGATATTTGCCATCATTTTAAGCATTAATGGAAAGTGGATTTGAGTCGATAGCAAAAAAGGGGTTTGCAAAATTTGTTGAAAGGTGGCTTGGATACGACATGAATGTCTCAAGATTTGAAAACCCTAACCATTGCATTAATTAAGACATCTAAACTTTACCCTCTCTTCTCTTTGAATCTATTCTCACATATTAAAAAAATAATTATAGGCATGATCAAGTCATATCTAGTACATGTAGAACCCTCATCGGATCATTAATGGAAATATGGGTCATATTTCTCTTTTATCACTGAAATTATATGTTAATTTATTTCTTTTTGTGGAACGATCATTGATGACTTCCTTAAAGTTACTATTCAATGGTTTATATGTTCCATAAAAAAGGTCTTGTGTTGAACAATTCTTAGATGGTCATGGTTGAAATTTGCTTAATGTATTTTCTACAATAGACTAATAATAATTTTGTATGTTATAATTTCTTAAAATTTGACAATGATTGGCATATACATTAAATTTAATACTATCATGATTTGAAATTTAGATAGCATGTATCCCCATAGATCAATCTGGACTTTAGATTTATAGTACTTTGTGTCTATAGTATTTGATCTATGAGCTTTAAATTTATAGTAGTTTGTCTCTATAGTATTTGATCTATGGACTTTAGATATATAGTACTTTGTGTCTATAGTATTTAATCTATGGACTTTAGACTTATAGTACTTTGTGTCTATAATCTTGAGAAATTGTATATAGACTACAAGCTCCTTCACCAAAAGAACACCATGAGACCTCTTTGCATCATGGATTATATCTCTAAAAGATGACATCCAAGAGTGTGTTGACATATGATGACATCTAATTCTGTGTGATAAAAAATTCACCACACCTACATTTTTGTATGCAATGAGTATCACAGGTCCTTCCATGACCTCCTTATTGGCTGCTTTTGGTAGTGAGTGTGGAGGGAGCACTGGTAATGGCATTATACAACCACCCCATTCTTTGGTTTCCATGTCATTCTCATAGTCATCACAATTATGGCATTACAAATTATAAAGACTGGAAAAAGTGCTCAATTCTCATTATTGTTGTAAGCTTTCCTTGGGTTGGTTTCTTCATGGTCACAAGAGTATACGCCAGAGTGGTGAAGGTATGTTCATGAAGTTTCAAGTATAACGCCCCTCCATGTAACCCTAAAGGATGATGCAAACACAATGGAAGCGAAACAATTTTTTTTTAAAGTAATATTAGCATGTAAAGTGAACTACACTTAACACATTCATCCTCTAAGGTATGCGACAACGCTTGCATACCCATAATATACAAAAGTAAACTAATCCATAGCATATAAAAAATACTCATGAAATAAATAACATACATCCATAGCATTAAACTTGTCTCATTAGATACAAAGTACATTAAAGAATCATCCATAGATTGCATTCATTCTATAAAGCAATTACAAGACTCATTTCCAAAATTAGGAAGATCATACAATAATGTTACAATAACAATGATACAAGAATCCTCCTCAAATACAAATGAGGAGTAGTACATATACATAAGAATCCAACTGATACAAAAGAACATAAGAGACAAAACATATCAACTGAAACATGTGAGCTCTCCACTGGAAGATCCTACCATCATGAACATAAAATGGGAACCCAATGGTGTAAGGTGCATGTTCCACCCAACCAAGTGGTACCCGAAGGCCCACCCCCCATGCTAGGAGATAGTAAAAATGGCTTCTTAGGAAAAACCAACAATCTCTAGACATAAGCGACACATAATACTATACCATACAAGAACAATACATACATAAATGTTACATTGCTTCCAGAGTAAAAGAATCAAGTACATCAACTACACAATACAAACTATTGTCATAGGAGGAGTGTCATCACAAAGCTGCATGGGTTACCCTAGCGCCACTTTGTGCGTCCGCCCCCATTGAGAGCCATTCCCCTATTGACAACACAAGGATCTAATCCAAAACCAAGGGTAGACAAAGTGCACACAATGGATATTAAATCCCAAACCAAAATATAAGAGGCAACACATCCTGTTCGAAGTAACCAAGTGTTTAACTGAATTACAACCAAGTGCACTACCCGAGGAATACAAAGGGCTGAACCATAAAACACAACAACCCCCTCTCATAAAATAACATCATCTAGAAGACTTACATACACAATTAACCGATTTCCCCAAAAATGTGAACATAAGAAATCATAATTTAAATAAACAATTCAGGCAAGTATTAAATACTATCATTAGGATTTCCTAAATCCAATTTCCATCTCAAGAATACAATAATACATTGCTTGAAATAAACCAACTTAAAATATAATTTTCATTTACAGACAATAAGGAAATTAAATCCATTTGTTTATTTCAATTTTCCCAATTACATATTAATAAAAATCAATTTCCTCTTTTAAAACATTTCATTTTAAATATCTAACTTGTGCAATTACATGCACCTATTATAGAAATATTCATTTGAATATATATATTTAAATATATACATAATTATATATATATATATATATTATATATAATTATACATATAGAAATATATTATTTAAATATCTTAAAATTAAATACAATTTTTCCAACACATATTAAAAAAATAAATATATATTTAAATATATATATATATATTAATAAAAATCCATATTATAAAAATTGGAATCGCATTATAGGGGCGGACAAAAGTTTGAAGCCATTATTAATGGTTGGCTTTGGCTGCACACAGTCGAACCCCATTGTGGGGCGCGACCACTATGGGCAACGCTGGGTTGCCTCCACAATTCACCTCCCTACGGGGGCAGCAGCTATGGGGATAGCCACAGCCTTCCCCAATATATACTATATCATTTTTATTTTTTAAATAAAAACCTGCGATTTATTTAAAATAAAATCGTCGTATGATTTCTTCAAACTGTTTTTTTTTTAAAATAATTCTTCCAAATTAATTTCTACAAGAAACTTCAAAAATAATTTATGTATATATATACATTTATATATATACGTATATGTATATATTTTTAATATATATATATGTATATATATAAATTCATCAAAAAGATTGCTCCAGTTGAGCAAATTATTTTCATAAAAAGTTTTCTACATGAAGTATTTACAAAATTTTACAGAGGTTTTCACTTTCCAAGCCAAATAAAATTAATTGGGAAAACAAAGTAATAATCTTCTACAGGAATATCTTTTCTCACACAAACAAGATTTTCCACAAATTTTGACAGGAAGATTTTAAATCCATTCCTACAGAGATTTTCCAAATCTTCTATTGTTTTCCCTCTGGGATTTCTATTGTTTAAAAACAATTTCAACAGAGCCTCTCAGATTTCACTATAAAATTCTTTTGGGTATTTTATTTTTAAAAATTATTTCTACAAAAACTCTAAAATTTTCATGGCAATTTTTCAAACACAACAATCTTTCAAATTTACAAAATAAATTAAAGCTTCTACACAGATATAATATTCTTCTTGTACAGACAATATTTCCAATTTGCATAGCAATAAAATTAATTTAAAGAACCTGTTTCCAGATGCTTGAGGAATTGATGTTTGAAGTAGAGCTTCGCCTTTAGATTCCAATTTACCAAAGCTTCTTCCAAAATATCCACTTTTCCATAAAGAAGAAAACAAAACTAGAGCCAAAATTTTCCCGAGAACTTTTTTTCCCAATTTTCAACAACCTCTCCAAATATATTTTCTCATTGTCGTGAAGTAGCCTCTTACCTCTTTCAGTTAATGCAAATATTCTCTCTGAGAATTAATTTCCCAACTATAGTATTTTTTTTAACACATGTCACAAATAAAATATATTTTCAACCAAATCACAGATATTTCCTCTAAAATAATTACAAGATATTTATGCATTTAATAATTTATAATTCACATATTAATTTCTAATTAAATTTAATCTAATTAATTTAATCACTTTATAAAATAAATTTAATCACAAATATTAAATCACTTTACAAAATAAAATAAATTTTAATTAATTAAATCAAATATTAAACTTCTAACAACATTAATCAAGATTAATTAAGTAATCACTAAAAACCATTATAAACATTAATTAACATTAATTTCCCACAGAACATACCTTGCAAAATAAATAAACAACAAAGCATACTGAAACAAGGACTGATGACACACTATGACTAGGGTTGTGGCTTGACAAGGAAACCCCATTACTATTTCCCAATCAACTATTCCATTGGGCAATGGACACGCTCAAACCTGTGAATCCAGGTGGAGTCGATGTCTTGTACATGCAATCCTGCAATCAAAACATATGTCGTACATATATATAAGTCATGAATCAAACACACCGTGAAGAGAAAATCATGGAATTGTAAGGAACTCACAAGCGAGTGATGCAATCCTGTTCCCTTCACCAATACATTGTCACACCAATACTAACAAAACTAAAACATCAATTAATTATAGATGAGCATATAACAATATCAACTCAAATAAACAACTATGCTAACCAAAAAGCATGTCATAAATAGTAATCATCCATAAAGTGTACCATCACATCACAATATAAAAACCATCATCGCTCCAATGTCAGTGATCAAATAACAACAACATAGCATCATGGTCAATCAAAGTAAAAGCACTGTCTAAAAATATAAGCAAATCGGAGGGGTGCTACATCAAGGACCTATGTTTGTCAAGACATTCAGTTTGTAAATGATGATATTCGTACAAACATCAAAATAACATCAGTTAAATTGTTCTCCTTTACACATGAGAACAAACACTGACAAGATGATATTGATTCTTAATTTTGATAATTAAAGCTCCACCAAGAACTATCTTCTTTTGAGTGTCATACCAACGAAAAAAATATATCCTTTGGGTGATTGAAAGATAGTTTTTAAATTGTAGCTTGATATCCAAATGCATTAAGAACTATACAATCTGATTGACCCAAAAATTTTGTTAAAACATATTTAAATAACTTGATGAAGTTTATAGTTTGGAAATTGCTTTGAATTGAAGAAAATGCTTTGGAAGTTTTCCTTGATGGCAGATATTCCTCTTGATGGACAAAATAGCGAAAAAGTGCATAGAAATACTGGGTTCTCAATGGAACGTTAACTGCATGGTTGTAATAAATTGGTCTCTATTCCAATAATTATGTGTTTAAACTCTATTCTCTTGCATGGAATATTTAGTGGTACAAGCTACTGAAACAAAGACAAAGGAAAAAGTACACTAAACGAACAAATAGTTACATCTTAAAAAACTAAATAGAATGATAGGTATCACAAAATTCTTTTGATCTTTTTGTCATTATGTGTATAGCATTATTGTGATCAGATTTCAAAGTAAAATTTCAAGTATTTGCTGTGTTATGAATGAAATTATAAAGTAATCAAATATAATCCTCACAACTATATCTGATATGATCGTAATCTCTTCATTTGTTGTGTTATAAAAGAAATTATAAAGTAACAAAATATAATCCTCACAACTATATATCTGATATGATCTTAATCACTTCATGTCAAACTTTATGATTTGATCTATTATTTAATTTAGATCTCATGGAAAGTTGAGATTATTCAACCAATATCACATATGCATTAACACACATGCTTTATTTTTTTTTACTTTGTGAGTACAAAAATTAAAAGAATATATTTAACTGCTTTTTATGCACTATATTAATGTGCATTTCACAATACATCATGTTGTTTGAAGTACAACTTATCTAAAAAGAGAACTAGATATATTTGAATTATTAATAGGAAGTCATTATGGTGCTTCTTTAGGTATATCCCATTGATCATCCATTAATTTAAATATGTGATGGAGCATTAGCAAATTATTATGCTATAACAAATAAGAAACTAACTTCATCCTATACATCTCATAATAGACAACCTACCATATATTTAGTATTATTGTAATATTTAGATCATTGCAACTCAAAAGGTTTGAACAACACAACTTTCCTTAACCATTGTAGAAACCTTTTTTTTCCTTTTGCAATCAAAGTTCTTTAAAATTAGAATATTTTGATATTTGAAACCATGTCATAGAATATTTTGAGGAATGGATTTAAAGCTATTCTAACTTCCTTATTATAAATTTTGTAAGGACCATCTATAGGCACTTTGAGCTATACGAAACACCTTCCAAGATCTCTATGTTGAATATGTACATCTTTCATATCTAGAGATTTGTAGAAATTTAAGAAGTTATTTTACCTCTAAAAATGACACATGAACAAATCTAAAAGATTAAAAATAATCCATCCATAGAAAATTTAGACACAATCAAAAGAAAAACCATTTATTCCAAAACCAAAATTGATTATTCCTCTTCAAATATTTATTTTTTTCTAAACATGTTAATCTCTTAGTCGAAATCTAATAACATAAAGAAGTCTCAAAGAAATTTGATAATACACGTTTTCTTGGAACAAATAAAGGAAAAGCTACAACAATCTATCTTCCAAACTCCTTATAAGGAGACTTAATTATCTTAGTCATTACTATCATGAAAGATCATTTTTCTGTGCTACTTAAACAAAATCATATTAAAGGCTATTTAATTAGAAATGAAATATATTCCTTCTTATATGGGTGTTAAGGATAAATCCAAATTATTAAATCAATGAGAATATGTTAAGAAAAATATTATTTAATATTATTTAAATTTGGCTCTTTTTAGGTCTCAAAACTATAGGTCCTAAATCCTAGAGTTCATATTTACCTCCAAGACCAAGAGTTTTTTTTCAAGAAGGAAAAATAGGGCTTGATTGGGATACTTAAAGGCTAACTAGTGAGAGGATTGTCGACGACAATTTTACTTGCAGCAAACAGGGTGAATAAATTCTTCACAGACAGGACCGCAATGAGCCTATCCTTCTTGAAAGATATGGAACAAAGACAACCTAAAGGGGAATTTTGCATTAACAGGGAAAAGATCAACTTTCGTTCAATCCCAAGTCTCTGATAACTAGGTCATGGTTGCAATAGGGTCGCTCTCGGGTATTGATGGGATATTGTAATTAATCTCAAAGGGACTATGGTTGTTTCTTGAATATTTTAGGTGTAAATTCCATATTGAAAAAATGAGTTCAAACATCATGAAACTAAAAGATTTTCCATAAAATTTCATGAACATCACAAATTCTTTGCTATCACTTAAGTAGATTTAGCATTAAGCATTCAACAATTTTATGAAAACAAAAGATTTTCAATAAAATTTCTTCCATCCATTTTAATTTTGGAACATTTTCAAATATTTAAATATATATTCTAAAACAAGGTATAAAAAATACTAAAAATTAAAAGTTTCTCCCAGTTATTCTCCATGGATGCCCCAAAGAATTAATTAAAACAGAGCACACTGCTTTATACTTCACCAGATTGCTTCACAGCTACATATAAAACGGTGCAAGCTTTTAAAGAGAGGGGTTTCATTTCTGGACATCAAGTAGGTTTTGTATGCACTCTTAAATGGCGCAGCATACAGTCTTGTTTGGCCAAACTAACAAAACCAGCTACAAAAGATACTAAGATAGGTAGCTATCTAACAAGCTCTAATATTAATTAATGTCTACGTGCATACAAATTTTTACACCGGAATGGTTCAGAAAATAGGAAAAAAGAACAAAACTTAAAATTTTATGCTCCTCCGACATCCACAAATTTTGAACTTAAAATAAAAAGAGGGATCCACTGGCCTTTTATAGAACACAAGGCTTAGACAGGATAAGGAAAATACATGAGAGGAAATCTGAGGGACCAATCTCATCAAGGCACATTGAATGTAGTGACCAATAGGAGAATTGTAATCAAAGTCAATGGAAGTTAACTGCAATTACACATTGAAGCTCTTCAGGTGTGATCTTTAATTATTAAGGTTCTTTCTTGAACCAAACAAATCCACCCAAACAAAATATAGGAACTTCCTATGACAACAGAGTGATCAGGTGGAAGTTGAACTCCTATATTTCAAGTTCCTCGATTTGAACATTCCAGGAATGAATCACTCCCGGAATAGATACACTTCTTTATTGCATGCTTGAACTCTAGTATCCCGGTATTCTGGTATCTGGCACATCTTTACAATGAACTCTATTCTAGCATGAGCTTCTTAAGTGCATCATTTAACTTGGAAATACCATCAAATTTGTTCGCAAATACAATTTTCCTAACCATCCATACCCGAACTTTGCATCACAATTTACATCTCCTGCAATCACAAATTCCATACATTAAATCCCTTTAATTTAAACATTTATAACATCTCATGTAAATAAAACCATTATTCAAATGTTATTACAAAAATCTCATAATCAACACGCCTTTCAAAAAGCATATCATAAATCCTCACATATATATCGGATTATCAGGATCATTAGATAAATTTAAAATTTTAACATTTTACTTCACATTGCAACCCAGTTCCTGGTACCTGGTATTCATCTTTACCCACTTACTTTCCCGGACCTCAGTTATACCGGAACTCCATTATACTGAACTCCTTCATACTAGACCACTTCATACCGAAACAGAGCCTTCTGTTCGATCTTGCATTACCTTTTTCATTTTCCATGTTTTCGGTACTGATACCCAGTGCTCGAAACACTTACATTATGAAGTACTTTTATATTTTCTCCTTTCACTCCTAGTGATCTTCCAATTTGCTAGCTCTTGCTATAAGAGTTATATTTTTTCACTTGGGTCCCCAAGTTTTTTCAGTCTTGGGGCATGTTGTGAGACCACACAACAAGGATAATCACCCATACACTTTGAGCTCAACTTATACTTAGAAGGGTGTTCCTAGAGGTTTTCTTAAGTAGTATATGAATCAATTAGAATGTGATATGCCTACAATAGATCTAGTGTTATACCTAGATGTAAACTTGACCCCTATAATTGTCACTAGATCAAGACCTATTAACTATCTTAGACCTCTTTTTTAATTGATATACTACTTTACATGTGTACTTGTACATAAAAAAATGTGGTTATCTCATAAGATGATTACAGCCAACAATTTTTACACATTAGCAAGGTATAAACACATTAGACATGATCCTTTAAATGTATACCAATTTGTGAACACTGAATACTATTCCCTAGTTATATCATTGAACAATGAACATGTGTAATTCCTATTTTTAGTTCCTATAACTACTATTGAAATTTTTTGTGTTTTAGTGTGTGTGGAGAGTTAGGGTCTTCAATATTGATGCCTTCTTGGGTCCTAATGTTATATTCAACCATTACACATAGAAAATGGTATATACCAATAGAGGCATGATGCATAACAATCACATCTACTTAATGATCCTTTTCCAAATTCAGTAACATTCATCTATAACAAGACAAATTATTAAAATGGTAATTTCTATAATAAATCATAGTGTTGTAACACTAATAAAATCCTGGTTATAGCCACAACCATTGCATGAATTAATACATCTAAACTTTACCATCTCTTCTCTTTGAATCTATGCCAACATATTTAAAAAATAATTCTAGGAATGATCAAACCATATCTAATAGGTGTAGAACCCTCACCAAATCATTAGTGAAAATCTAGGCCATATTTCTCTTTTATAATTTAAATTATATGTCAATATATCTATTTTTGATGAATAATGTATTTTGGGTGGTAAAAAGTGTATTCTTGAAGTTAGGGTAGTAAATCTAGTCATAAATTTCCTTTTGGATTGTGTAGGGGGTAGGTGAAAGTTCTACTGAAAAATGGCTAGATATTTGGACATGGGAGTAGGGATAACTTATATTTCATCCCATTGGTTGGGGTATTGGGAATGGGAGGTGAAAAATAGCTTATGCTATTAAATTATGTGGTGTTGGCACCCTATTTTGGTGTGTCTCATTTTCCCTGTTATGCTCTAATGGTATGTTATTTTCCTTTTTATTTACCATTTTTTATAGTTGATCTAAGAGATTTTAAATGGGTTATCTTGGTTGGGTTTTTTCCTTTGATGTTGCATCATTAATCCCTCTTTTTATTTTTATACTTCAATCAATTCCCTAAAATCAATACTTCAATTTGACCAAGTAGGAGTGGTTGAAGCTTACATAGGCACTAGAAACCAATGGTTTCTAGTTGGACTATGGAACTTATGGCAATTTGTTTTCCTTTTTCAGAACTTTTGTAAGCACCAAGAACCAATGGTTTCTATTTCCTATGGAACCTTTGATGGATATTGTCCTCTTCTTTCCAAAAGATAAGATGAGTGGTTAGAGATTGCATAGGAACCAACAACCATTGGTTCTTAGTTCCCATTGATCCCTAACAAGGGTTTCGAATGTGGAAAGAAAAGGTGGTTAGAGTTTCCATAGGAACCATGAACCATTAGTTCTTGGTTCCCATGGAACCCCTCACAAGTATTGCAAATATGGAAAGAAAAGGTGGTTAGAGGCTCCATGGGAACCAACAACCAATGGTTTGTGGTTCCTATGAAACCCACAACAAAGGAATGCCTAGAAAAAAAGGAAAAGTGGTTGTATGTTCTTTTGGTATTAGGAACCAAAGGAACCACCAACAAGTTCCCATTACTTCTCCAAGCCTTGATGACTAGGGTAAAGAGTAGGATGGAAGGAGGGATGAAACACAGGAAAGGGATAATAGTTGTTATAGATTTTTGTGGTTCCAAGAACCTTTGGAATCCTTGAAAATTTATATTTTCTTTCCTCTATATTAACATTGATTTCCTACAAGTCAATAGGAGTTGGCTTCATGTCATTTCTTACACCTACCTCCTCTATAAATCGATTAAGGCCGATAACTACATTTTGTTTCAATTTGTGATACTTTTTAAGGACTTTAAGTACATTTTTATGTGGATCTATGAAGAAAAATGGTGCACAAACTTCATTCATTATTTCTAGCCCATGTTTTTGTTAGAGTGACACCTCTAGGATACAATTTTAGTATGATTTATGGGTGTTTTTACTCATTATTAAAGTCAAACCCATGGATCATCAATGCTCAAGTATGGTAGGGGTTAGAAGAATGTTCTTTCACACATTTTTGTGGTCAAATTGAGTTTGTAGAAGATACTTATTGTCTAGGAATTAAAGGATCTTGTGGTTAGGGTTTCCTTATGTGGAATTCAACTTTTTAATAGGTTGCATACCTTCCTACCATGGATATATTGGCCTTGGTCACATATTTTTAGAGAGGATAACATTTTAGGATCAAGGAGAATTAAAAAAAGATATTCACAAGTTGCCCTAGGGTTTCAATTTCTAATCTTGGGTATAGTTACTTTAGTATTGTAATGATATGTGTTTATCACAAATTTATAATAGTTTGTAACTTTGTAGTTCAAGTGATTAATGGAAAAATACCTTCATTGATTGTCTCCATTTGTATGGTGTGCATTACTAGATGTGTGATATTTAGTTGGCTAACCATAAGAATGTAAAATATTTACAAAGCCTTTGTAATGTATCTGTTCAACATAATAAAAGAAATTTATTAAAATTATCATTGATTACTAAGTAAACTCACTTTATATTTTACAACTATAAATTGTTTTTTTTAATGTATGTCTCGATTCTAGCTCAATTGTGCATTCTAAAATGCATAGTCTTTTGTTATGTCTTGATTAATATATTACCCTAGTTTTAGTTATTACATGTTTGATTAAATTTAGAGACTCTCTTGCCCAAATGGATAAAGGCATTGAAATGTTATTGGATTTATCTCCTCTTCATCCTCAATACACTCAAAATACATCAATCTAAACATATTTTCAATTTATTTGTTTGTATGTTTCAATTTTCATGTTTGAATGCATACAACACTTTAATGGGTATTATAAAACACACCCATTGACACTTATGTGGTGATCATTTATTTTATAAGGTGCTTAACCTTGAGTCTCCTAAATTAACAAATATGTATGAAGTGACAACTAGAATAGAGAAACATTATGTAATGGGCATTGTTTGTGTTAGGATGATTATTTTGTTTCTATGATAATGTGTATTCTAGTACCTTAAGGAAACATCCCTTGATCTTATAGAGCCAGAAGTGAAGGAGTTATTACCCACCTCAAAAATTGGTCCTAAGTTGGTCAACCTAAATATAGGTTTGTGGTAATATTCACAAGTTCTACACCCCTAACACTTGAGAGATTATCAAACCTTAGGGATTTGGGGTCTACAACTCAAATCACCAACAAATTGGTTCCATTATTGGGGATTATTTTGAGTCAAGAATCAACTTGAAGACAAGTTAATGAGTAAATACCATGCAACCATGAAAGTCTTGGTACTTGGTTATAGTGTAATTAAAAAAATTCCAATCTAGATTGCTCTCTCCTTTTAAGGAGTGGTAACTCTATCAAGGAAGATCCAAAAGTTAACTTAAAAAGAAAAAAGAATGAAAAGGAATCATTGATCTCAATAAATTCTTGATATAATTTCCCTTGATGTGAGAAGAAGACAAGAAAAATGGAAGGATGTGAATCCCAATATATCATCTCTACACAATTCTCAAACTATTGAAAAAGTAGGCACTTAAAATATAAGAGATGCATCGAAATAATATATTAATATACATCAGATGATTTGGCTGATAATAAGATCAAAACTTTGTAGGAGAACCTTTGGGCATGATTATGGTAGGCCTAGAAAGGAGAAAATTTTTTATATAATAAACAAAGATACATCTTATAATCCTCATACAAAAATGTGGACATGAATTTTCCTCTGCCTTCACATCTAAGAAATCAAATGGGAAATTGACATAACAATTCTTCTACTTCATCTTGAGGAAGTGAACAAGAAGTAGAGACTTTGTTCCATGATGCTGACTTGACTACTCAATCAGAGAATGAGCTTAGGGAAAGATATTTAGATCATTAAATATATATTATTGGCCACCTCATAGAAAGGAAACATGAAATAGAAGCATACATTACATTAGGGAAAGTAACTTGCTTAACAAGCTCATAAAATAAATCAACATAAAAATGTTGTTAAACCTCAAAATGTTACATGATCCATTCCAAATCAATAGTTGAATAGTTTGAATTAACATCATAAAAACCCACAACACAAAAATGTAGGAAAAAACATTTGGGTCAACCCTAGAAGACAAGATCAAAGATTTTCTCAAGTGAGACCATCATTAGAATTATAAAGATATAGAAAAATAGAATTTTATGGAATTCCCAGTTATCGTATTCCCATCCTAGTTAAGATTAGAGGAAAAGTCCCAAAATTCCAAGGTAACAATGCTATCACTAGCAATGACTAGTTGAGGCATTTCATTGATGTGACAAATGAATACATAATAGAAGATGAAAATATCATGATGAAGCTCTTTGCACTATCATTGGAAGGAAGTGTAAAATAATGATATAAAAGTCTTCTAGATAGTAGTATAGATTTATGGGATGAGTTTAAGAGAATTTTTCAATTGCAATATAGACAAAGAGTGGATCCAAAGTTTGTAATCCTTGAGATATCTAGTATAAGGAAAGGGGTTAATGAAATAGTTGTTGATTTAAACAAGTTTATTATGAAAATGAGGTAAGTGCTTCATCATGTGAGACCAAATGAGAATTTTTGTCTTGTCCTATATTATGGATATTTGATTCAAAATTGGGTTACTACTTACAAGGCAAGAACCCTCAAACATTGAGGGGAGCTTATGTGAAATATATCAATATAGAGAGAAATATGAGGGAATCTAGTAAAGACAACAAGAGGATTAATGCAATACTTCATAAATCAAGTGCAATAACTTCTAGTAAGCCCTTCACTACTGAGGAAAATTTGGAAAATTTAATGGGATCCATGAAGGATCTCTCATACAAGGTTGCAAACAATGAGAACAATATTTCCTTGAACCATGCTTCCACACACTTCAATGAAGGTCAAATATTGCATAATAGACCTTAAAATTGTAATTCGTCTAAAATACTTGGAGCCAATGATTAAAAAAAGTGGCCCCAAGGAGTACAAACCAAGTATAACAATAGAAACACACTTTTAATCCCTTGAGGAAGGATCATGCAAATCTTTACAAAGATTAATTTTGGTGTTACATATATTTTCCTCGTGATTAGTAAAATCATGCTATTGCTACAACACTTGAAGAAGCCAAAAGACCTCAAGATAATGAAGGTACACCCAAGTATTAAGAGGATGCTAATGTTAATCAATTGTATCTATATGAGGGTGAGAAATTATTTCGGTATGATCATGACAACCATTATGTTCTAGATGAATTACCAAATAAATATTTCAACCAACTTAAGGAACAAATGAGACAAAGGTATAAGAGTGAAAAACCATCTAATGAATATATCAAAGCTCTCATTGAAGCAACTATCTTCCAGGTCCAAAGTGATTATCAACTAAGAAATAGGCAAGTAGGTGCCACAAATTAAGCTAGAGGTGTGGTTGTCCTAGACATGCTAGCCAAAAAAAAAAAAGGAAAATAATGTATAAATAAATGTAAATAGGACTATAAGGATTTCACCACCTAGGAAGATGATGCATATGCTAGATCCATCCCTACATAAGAAATATTTTTCTAGAAGAAGATTGCTAATGTATTAACCAAAATGTGAAAAATTCAAAGGTTGTTGGAGATAGTTTCAAACTGAAGCAATTCAATGAAGAAGCAAATGAGAAACATGAAGAAACTGAAGAGGTCAAAAAATAAGTCGACACAAAGAAATTTGTTGCCAATGGTTAGGTGATTCCTTTCATCCCAAATACTAATGATGTGACAATTCCACTCTCCACTCCTTTACCTATATACCATCCAATTGACATGACTCAAGCATTACATGTCAATTCAAAGTTCAAGTACCAATCAAGGAATTATTGAGGATCCATAAACATGGAGAGAAGGAATTGATTTATATCACTTCTACTATTTTTGATCATCTCAATGAACTTGCAGATTTTCCCAAAGACATGGAAAATAAATTTATTATACAAGAGTCCCCTAATATTTACTTGAGAACTCCATTTACAAGTAACAAATAAAAAATTGACCCATTTTACACATCTTTATTAATAAATGGCTAGTTGGTCTATAGTTTTATGTGAGATTTTGGGGCCCATCCAGCAATGTGATGCCATTAGAAATCATGAACAAGCAAGGAATATAAATTTCAAATTCTTATGGCAAGTGTTTTTTCATGGATTTTTGTGAAGTAAATGTAATTGAATTATTGAATTGCATTGAAGCGCAACTTGCTACATACCCAGGGAAAAAAAAATCAATGGATATTATCATAGTTTATTATCTAGCCAAATGTGTATGTTATTATCTAGGAAGTGGGTAGCCTCAATTGGTGGTAATATTCAGATGGAATTATTTTATGCTATCAAACCATTACATGAAAAAGAATTCCAATTGCATAGAGAGAAGAAAATTCTTAATATTGTGGAGAATCAAAATGAAGCAAAGAATGAAATTTGTTACTTTGATTTTGAACCTAACTATTTTGTGGGCTATTGTGATGATAAATTTGAGAAGTGGGTTGAACTTGATTTATTTTCCCTACATCAGTTTCCAAGAAATGGTGGCTCTTGGAACATGCATTTTGATGGTGCATGTTTAAGAGAGGGTAATAGTGCATGAGTTGTATTATTCTCCCTAGAGGGAAATGTTGATGCCAAAAATTGGCAAGTTAACAACCTTTATGGGAAACTCAGTTAATGAGGGGACCAATTTGCCTAAACTGAGTGACCTCCGAGTTTTTAAAGAAGTCAGCTTCTTCTATAATTGGGGTTTTGGAATGGGAAAAGGAATCAGATATAAAAAATAAAGATCTAACTAAGGCGATGCACCAAGGGGTAGATATAGGCATGGTAAATCTATCTTTGGGGATTCGATTTAAGGGCCTAATCGGTAATCTACTATGTTCTAGAATAAAAGAAATTAAAGATAAAGATCTAAACAATTCATCTAATGACATAAAATAATTTTCAAACACATTCACTGAAAAGAGGAGTCAAAGACATGATCTAAACCAACAAACTTGTATTAAAATCATAGAAGTTCTACAAATGAACAATTCAAGACAATAATGGCATAATATCAATGTTTTATCAAATAGCTTAAGAAAAACAGAGAGGTCAAACAATGGAATAGTCCAAAAATCTCATACAATAATCTAAAAGAAATAAAAAGGCCTGGTGTCTTTTTCTAATTTTTCTGCATCTTCCAAACCCATTTTCAAAAGCAAGAAGTAGTATATATAGCCAACAATCCCACCACCTAGAGGGCCAGCAACAGAAAATTTTTGGTATCTCGAGCAATGACGACACAACAATGATTCCCCTTAGTAGTTGTAACAAAAAATATTTGGGCCATCGCATGTTGTCACTCCCCAGCTAGATGCATCCCCTGCGAATGATGGCAGTGGTCCTAGAAAAACCCCCATAGAAACAAGTGTCATTTACCTACAAAGGCAGTTAAGACATGCGGCACCATGTTGCATCTTATTACTCGCTCCATCCTTCCCTTCGATAGAAATCCCACCGAAGAGACATGTGGTGGTAGGTCGCAGCCTGTGGTTCATTTCTCCCTTTTTGCAATGAAATCTTGCACTGGGAAGACACGTGGTAGCATTCTTTACTATCGGTGTCAACTTTGGGTTCCACCAAAAATGCATGCGGATGAAAGCTACGTGGCATGCAGATGGGACCCAACTCAAAAGTGAAGGAAAGTGGCCTTGAAGAGCCCATGGTGGTGATACGTGGAAGCATGGCAAGAGCCAATAGAAGATTGAAGGAAGCAATCACTGTGAGGAGCGCCCGGCAGACACGTGGTCATAGCTGATAGAGTTCTAGAAAAAAGAGGCCCAATAAGAAGCGAAGGGAAGCATTTCAAACATCTAAGGTGTGGGTCAGTACTTAGCAAAAATAAAATGACCTAAAGGGATCTCGAGGAATTTTACATTCATAGCTTTTGGAAACTACTAGGGGCATTTCGCCTGTGAACGAGGAACCCAAAATTTTCTTTGGCTTCATAAACTAGAGTCCCATCCATTGGGTGACATAGTCAGAGCTTAGAAAGAGCGGCCTGCAGAGGTAGCCAATTGGCCTTGGATGGTCTCGATATGTCATGCAGATTCTCTTGTGCTCTACTCAAGTCGAGCATTTATTTGTAAGGCACATCGTAGGTAAACTGGTCCCAGACTCAAATTGGAAGAGTAGTTGTGCAATCGGATTAGTGATACTTTCAATATCTGTTGTGGTAGGGGGTTGGCTAAAGCTCTAAAAAGCGGATGTGTCCTACTGCTTCTCTTCAATCTTCACCATAATTTGCTCTACTGTGGCGACCAACTCATCTGTAAGAAACAGGGAGGGCAGGCCCATCTCAGTTAGCCGAGAGAAATTTTCTTGAATGCTATCCATAGTCTGGCTCAAAGTGGTTGTGCATGTGTTAGCACAAAGGATAGTCGAGTGACAATGGATGAATTTGTTCACCGTCTTGGCAGCAGCCTTCTGATCCTCGATCCCTACCTTTGCTAAGTCTTCACCCGAGACCATGTATAACTTAGCAAAAAAATTTCCTCAGGAACCCTTTCTACGAAAATTGCTCAATTGATCCACGAACCTCCCTGCTCAAGCTTGTTGCTTCCGACAGAAATTGGAGTGTTGGCTATACTGTCAAGTAGAAGGCCTTGACCTTTTTCCAATATGAAACATATAGCTATTGATCCACTAGAATGAGGTCCGACTAGGCAGTAGGGGCCTGGGGAACACTCCTTAGAAGGACGATTTTTGCATCTTTCAAGCCGACGTCCTATGTCAATTTGGCAACCCTCTTGTTTGTGGACGCAAGTTGTTCCTAGATGTTTCTTAATTCTTTGGACCAATTTTCCTCGACCCAGCTCTTGTTTGCTAACTTCATCTCAAGGGAAAGATTCATCTCTTGGAGCTCCTTTTCCAATTGGCCTTTCAGTTCTCAAAGTCTGCATCACTTTTTTGCATTTGTTGCTTGAATTGAGCACATTGTCGTTCAAACTCCTCACCCTTTTTTCGTGGTGCCTGCTCTGCCAGAGCTAACTTGTGTTGATATTTTTGGTTCCTCTGTCATAGCTCATCTACCAAGGTGGGGTCAATGGATTGTAACTTTACAAGTTCCTCTCAAAGTTTGTTATGCTCTACCTCTATTTCCTGCGCTTTCTTCAATAAGCGCACAATTTCTACTTCCATCACTTTTTCCTTCGCCAATAGGAATTTGACCCTATCCTTCACAAGTTTCAACTCCTCTTCCTTCTTCTTTAGTTGGTGACCAAACTTGAGGAAGTCAGTCATCACTACCTGCTACATTTCTTCCATGAGCTCAACTTTGTCCTGTGGTTAGGCTATGCTCAGATCAGGTCTCATGGAGAACATGGTGTAATCATCGGGCTACATCTCCCCTTGCGGTTTGATGACATTCAGATGCATGGTTGTGAAATGGATTGATTTCTAAGCTTCATTGTAAACAGTATACACCTTCAGCTTCGTTAGCTTCTTGTCATCCTTGGCCTTTCATTTTTGGATCTTGAGAGCCCGTTCTTCTTTTGTAACATCACCCTGTGCCATAAATTGGGCCAACAACTGAACTAGCCCGCCTGCGAAAGGTGCACCAGGAGGTAGGGTGAAAGGGAACATGAGGGTAGTGATCTCAGACATTTTCTTCTTTGGGAGAGTGACTATCTATGGTGAGAAAGGATGGATGTACCAAAGCTCATTTTGTGACCTAGTGGGAGGACTCATCAGGTGTTATGGCAATAGTGGAGTTGTGACGAACTCCATCTGCTGAGTGGATTGGGTTGGGCTCGATATAGTAGTATCAAGAGGGGTGTCAATAGCGACTGCGCTTGTAGAAATAAAGGTGATAGCAGATTGGGCAGCGGTGGACAGTGTAAGAGTTCACAGAGGTGTCAAGATAAATTGCCTCACCTAGGAGAACTGGGAGAAACCCCTCATGACCATTGCAATAGAGGTAGAAAAGGAAGGGCTGACACTTGTAGTGATGGGCGTCGCAGAGACAGCAAGGGACACTAAATATTGTGAAGAGAAGAGGGAGAAAATTTTACCTACTGACTGGATGATTTTTGTTCTTGGCTCGCCACGACCTCCTTGCTTGCTACGAGTGCTTGCAAACTCTCCCCAGTACTTTCTTTCATACACTATCATTTAGCGGGCGGGGAGTCCTCCACCTCTACAATTTCTGACTATTGTTGAGATTTTCTTGTCCTTGCTACGGTCCAGGTAAGTGTCTATGAAGCTCTCAATATTTTCATCCACACATTTTAAGTAATTTGGCTAGGCCGCTCCATTGCCTTCCTCTTTTGTTGAGCGGGGGTCGATGACACTTTTGAATCTTTCTCCTTTCCTTTCCTCGTATGCTCTTCAGACTCCTCACCAGAGTCATCATCCTTATCAGTGCTTGCGTTAGAATCCATGTGAGCCTCATTCCATAATTTATCAAATTGATCATCCAACTCCATGCTTCCATAAGGGGCCTCAGGTTATTTTATTTCTTGGCAGTGCACCCAAAAATCTCTAATTCTTTCTTCGCCCCATCCTTTTGTTCTTGATAATATGTTTCAAAGGTCAATTCCCATCTTGTGCTTCTCATCATACTTCTCTACAATGAAGTAAAAATTATTCCATGGTGGCCTACTATCGTCAGTAGGAATGTGAATCAAGTCAACCAATAGATCATCCAGATCTTTCAGCGGGCTCCACCTCTTTTCCCAGTAAGGCTGAGGGTTGTGCATTACCTTGAAAAATTCATTCGGCAAGTCATTTTCAGGGTTGTAATTTGATTTATCACAAATCATCACCAACCCCAAATGAGCTAGCTTATCTTTCAGCAACTGGTGCATCTTCTTTTTTCTCATGACCATCATTTTGAAGCTTAGCAGGAAGACGAAAAATCCCTTCTTCTTTGTCAGTCCTCCGCAAAAGGTGTAGTCGATAGTGGATAATTTTTGGAACATTTCAAGGGATAGCACCCAATTTGTGACACATGTGGGAAGGTGAAATGGTTCCCTAATGAAACTTCACATCCAGATGAATGTGAAATCCACTTTGAGAAACCAGTCACATTTGGGAGTGAAGTTCTACATATACCCTGTATGCTTCTTAGTGAGCTGGTCAATACCATCCTCCCCTTTCAAATCTTGAAAAATCAGAGTCAATAAATAATCCGAAAATGCATAATAATCGTAAGTAGAGGAGAAGAGAGGAGAGAAGTCCATACAGAAACTGGACTTCTTTTCCTCGATTTGTCAAAAATAGCCAACCTCACAAGTTTCTTAAAGAAATCAGGATTCTGATGCAAAAATATATAAGAAAGGAAGGAAGGAAACCTGAACCTTTGTTGCATTTAGTAGTCCCTTATTTTCCTTATCATCTCATCAACAAGGAATTGTACAAAATCATACCAGAAATAGGAATGTTTCCTATAGAATTGAAAACTTGGACCCAACTGAAACTCCTGCACATCCTTGTCGATGTCCAGGCCGCAAACAAATTCCAACATTGAGAAGGCCTCCTGCGTGTCTATGGGGAAGGAATTATGCGGTGCCAAAATCTTTGGTGGCTTTTTTTATCTTCCTTAGGCCTTTGGGTTTCTTTGTTATAAAAATCCAGAGCCTTTTTCATGGTTCTCCATATTTCCTCTCCCTTCGCTGGGTTGAATGGCTCTATCTGTTCCACTTTGGAGCTCTGGTCAGGGATGCATAGCATATTCCAGATAGCTCCTGGGAAGATATTAACTTTCAACTCTCGACCTTCAATGGTGTTGGTGCTCAAGTTGAAATGTTCAATGGTCGCATCGACTAGTTCTGGGCAATAGTGCACAAACAAGACCATATATTGTGGGAGCCCACTTAACCATAGCTTATGTGCCAATTTATCCAGGTTTTTGAATTTCTTCATCCTTTCACAAGCCACCTCCCTCAAAGACTTAGGGTTCTTTGTGAGGATGGGATAATGAATATTATCCCATTCCTCCTTGATTAGGCTTTGGTTTCTATAACTTTTGGGCTTGTCCAAGACCCATGAGTTTACCCATTTTGGCTTCTCTGATATCCCAGGTGAAGCATAAGAGACATCTTCAAAGACATAGATGGCTGATGGTGCATGCATAGCATCAAACAAGCTCTGTGTTGCCTCTTCCTATGCCTCTACTTGAGAAATTTCTGCCATTTTCCTTCTACTGGAGACTTCTGATTAGCTCAAATTTTATATAATTTACCTTGGCTCTGGTTATGCTCAAAACTTCTTTTTCTCTAGCTAGCGTGTTTGAAAAGCTTTCACAATGTTAGCCTTTTGCATGCAATACTTAGTTATTTCTTTCTTGGGATGGCTAACAATGCTCACCTTTTAGCATTAAATTTGGCATGTATCGCTAGTTATTTGTTCGTGCGAAATGAATTACTTTCCATTTTGAAATGACAAGAATTCATAATGACCTTTGGTAATGATGTCCTCTAGCATGATTTTCTTGGAACTTGAGCTGACAATTTGAAGGCAGCTTAGGCATTCATATGCCATGGCAATCAATATCCCAAATGGAATGATTAAGCCCAAATATGCAATAAGTGCTTGAAAAGATATAGGTTCTTCTTTGGAGTTCAAAAAATGCCTGTAACGCGATACCTCAACATTCAGTTGTATGGACTACTACTGATGACTTCCACCAACTTATGCTAATTAATTAGCTCCTACTAATCTTATAAGTAGCAAATCGTACCTAGCAGACGCGACTGGGTGGGAAATTCGAGCGATCCTTGGTGCAATTTTCAAGATGGCACTTGATTAACATCATGCTTATGGTATGAAAATTACCACACTTATCCTAGCCATTTCTATAAATAGGAGCTTAGGCAATAGCAAAATCACACTTAGCAATTTTAGCAGAATTGGTAATAGGTAATTGGCTTAGCATTCGACATCAGTAGTTGTGTAGAATTTGCATAGAGCTTAAACTTAGGCAATTTGCTTAGAGCTAGGCACCATGAACACTCCAATTAGGTTGGTCTGAAAGAAATCCCAATCATCTTTTATTGGTGAGATTTCAACTAGGAGTCTCAAAAGAATGACCAAGAATAAGCATTCTTTGGCCATTATAGTGATAAAGTGGGTTCTAGGGAGGGACTGCATTAACTATGAGGACAGGTATAGAGTTAATGCTGATGTATGCTTTCACTTCGTGGCATCCATGCTCGACATTGTGGTTCCCAATCCATTGGTTCTCCGTCTAGTGCTCGAGATATTTCCAAAGAAGTACCTGGGTGGCCTCGGAGAGGTGGTGGAAAATGCTGCATTCAATATAGGCTTGCCAACGACAAGTGATCTCTAGAAGTACATTGAAGAAGACATGATCATACCATGGGTTCCTAAGCATTTTCTGCATCCAGTCACAAGAAGAACATTGCCAAAGGGTGACTCATGCTTTCCACTTCCTATTTCACCTATACAACGTGGTGCCCTTTTATGACATCGACTAGTACACCAACTTTAGGTACCTGGTGTTCCCTCAGCCACTTGTCATTGCTCCTGCAGATGTTGTTGCTAGTCCTGATGCTACACCTACTAATGAAGAAATTGCAGATGCTATCATCAATGCCTCTATTGCTACTACACATTCCTGAGACTAAAAAAAAAATTATGCTTTAAGAATTAATACTCGTTAGTCTTTTTTTTGTACATATGCCTAGAAAAGGCTTTATAGTAGCTAGATAAAGAAGATACAAAAAATATGTAGATATATACTCTAAAAGTGTGGCCCCTGAGCCATTTTAATGATGTACCTAACAAATTATATAAATATAATGAAGATATAGCTTTTGTTAAAATTTATGTCTCCTTTCTTCTTTCAGACTGGAATGTGGGTTTTGTTTTCTCTTTTCCTGCATATATGTGTTTACTTCAATTCCACATATGGGTGCCATTCCCCTACTTCATGGGTTGCTTTTAGTTCTCTTTGCACTTTGCAATAATGGGTTCCATTTGTTTCTGCTTCCTTGCATTGTAGAATTAATTATTGAAAGACTGACCGACAAAAAACACAAGAGAAAGATAATTACACTACTCACATATTTACACTAGTAGAAATATTTCAAAGTTTAATTGAACAATTTTAGGTGAATCCCGTTGACCAGAATTCCCAATGCTTCTTGCTCCATGGTTTCCAATTCAAATGCATTATGTTGTTTGCATTGAATTATCTTGAAAGGGCCTTCCCAGAGGTTGTCAAACTTTTTGTGTTGACCCGACATTGTAGCCCTTTCATTAAATTTTAGCACTAGGTCCCCACATTTTAGACCTTAGTCCAAATCTTTCTTGTCAAACAATATTTTAACCACCTGTTGGTGGTTGGACATGGCTATCAAGGCCTTTTCCCTTTTTTCTTGCGCTTCCAACAACTCGACTAGCCACACCTCCATGGCATCGTTTTGCTCTACCTCAAGATATTTGAGCAATTGCAGTGTTGGAATTTTAATGGAGATAGGAAATAGAACTTCTTTTCCATTTACTAGCTCGTACGGAAAAGTCTTGAGGACTTGCTTAGGAGTTATACGGTCTGCCTAGAGCACTGCCTGAAGGTTTTTATGCCACTCTCGCTAGTGTTCTAAACCAATTCTTTTGATGAGTTAGACTAATTTTTTGTTAGTCAACTCTGCCAAGCCATTCCCCTATGAGTAGTAGTTTGAATATATTTTTAATAATATGCCATGTGTGAGTGCGAATTGACATATCTTAGAGCCTAGAAAAGCCTTGGCATTGTCAGAGATGATGGTTTTGGGCAGGCCAAATCTCGTCACTAGTTCTTCGAGGAAATCTACTATCTCTACCTCCATCGCATTCTTCAGGGGCATGGCTTCAATCCACCTGGTAAAGTAGTCTATCATTGTTAGAATCCATTTGTGTTTGGCACTAGAGGTAGGATTGATCATTCTAATGAAATCAAGGCCCCATTGTGCAAAAGGCTCATCAACCACTATCGGATTGAGAGGCATTGCAGAATTTTTTCTTCTCCCTACGAAGAATTGACATTCCTTGCAAGCTTTTACCAGGGAGTATGAGTCATTGAATAACATAGGCTAGAAGTACTCGACACACATGATTTTGATGGCAGTGGTCTTTGCGAAGAAATGCCCACCCGCGAGACTATTGTGGAACATTTTTAGAATCCTCTTTACTTGCTCTATGGTGACACACCACAATAGAATTTCATTGAAGTTCCTTTCAAAGAGGGTCCCTTCGATGAGCACATATTCATTGTTCTACAGTCGGTAGAATCTTCTCTTTTGAGAAGGAAGGTCAGGAAGATATTTTCTTGTGTGCATGAATCTTACTCTATCTGCCAGATAACAGCCTTTGGATTTAGACTCATTCATTAGAAGCAGTTCTAGTTGCTCTTCTTCGGTTGTCATTTCCTTGTCGTGTGCTAGATATTCGCACAGTCCTCTTCCTTGGATATTTTTTGTAGGCTTGGCCTCAATGTCATATTCAAGGATCTTAGTGATCTAATTAGCCGTCTTTTTGGTGATTTCCCCTTCCATGATGTATTCACGCACACTAGAATGTGTGACATAAATAATCACCTTATTGCAAGATATTAGGTGTCAAAACTTCTTGAGTCCCTTAACAATTGAAAATGCGTGTCTCTCGATGAAGTTGTAGTTTGTCTCATATTCCTTTAGGGTCCGAGAGTGAAATGTTATTGGATGTTCTCCCTTGCCTTCATCATCCTTTTGCATTAAGATAGTAGCAATGCTTGACTTGCTACTGAATACATACATTATGAAGTCCTTCAATAGGACTGGATTAACCAGCATAGGAGTTGAAGAAATAGCATCCTTAACCTTCTTGAAGGCTTCTCTAGCTTCTTTAGTCCACTTGAATAATTGATCCTTTTTTAGCATTAGGGTGATTGGTCTAATTATCCCTGCAAAATCCTAAATGAATTTTCTCACAAAATTTACCTTCCCCAGGAAAGATTGGACTACTTTCTTGTTGACTGGTAGGGGAATTTCTTTGATTGCTTTCACCCACTCAGGATCAATTGCAATTCCTTCTTTGGACACTACGTGTCCCAATAGCTTGCCTTACAACACTTTGAAAACACATTTTTTCGGCTTTAGGGATACCTTGAACTCTTGGAATTTTTTGAAAACCATCTCAAGGTGATCAAAGTGATCATCCTTATGTTTGGAAAAAATAGTCAGATCATCCAAATAGATCAAGATAATCTTGTTAATCAATTCGCTGAAAGCGATATCCATGACCCACTAAAAAGTGGCTCCCGCATTTGAGAGGCCAAAAGGCATTTTAGCATATGTGAACATTCCCCACTTGGTATTGAACGTTGTCTTGTGTCGGTCCTCTTCTTTAACCCAGATTTGGTTGTAGCTAAAGAAGCCATCAGTAGAGAAAACATTTCTGAACCTACCATTTTTTACAAGATTGACTCCATAGAAGGCAACGGATAATGGCCCCTTAGGGATGGTATGTTCAGATCGTGAAATTCAACACATAAGTGGATTTCCCCATTCTTCTTTCAGAAATGGAACCAGGTTGGATACCTACATGATGTGCTTGATCGAGAAGACAATTTGAGACTGAATTAGTTTTGTCAATTCTTGTGCCATCATGGCTTCGATCTTCGGGTTCATTGGCCTCTATTTTTGGAAAATTGGTTTTGCACCTTCCGCCAGCTCTATTGTATGTTGAATGATTTTGGGATCATATCCCTTAAGATCATCATATGACTAGGCCACCACTCCTTCATACCTCTCACAGAAGTCGACAAGTCTTTCTTTGTCATGATGTGGAATGTCCTTCCTGACTTTGAGCTTTCTTCCATCTCCAACCTAAAGGTCTACATAGTCGCCTTTGTCTGCTACAAACTTCCTTTTATCATTTCTTGCATCGTTAGAATCAAACAAGTTTTTGAGAGTGACTAGTGCCTTCAGAAGCTTATTAGACCTTAGCTGAATGATATGTCCGTTGTAGACTTTGGCAATATTTGGTTGAAGTTGGTCTACAAATTCTCCCAACTGTTGGATGAATGAGGCGATGTGTTCATTGCTGTCAAATACCTACCAGCTCTTATCATTAGCTGGATTCACTAGTTGAACTATCACTCCTACCGAGTGTTTATTATGTCTTAGGTCAGAGGCAGGTTCAAATTCATATCTGATTGCGGCCATGTGATCCACATTAGCATTTTTTTCTTTGGGCATTGTCTAAATGTTGAAGGCTTCAAATCCCTCAATCAAGTCCCAAACTGTATGTCTATATGATCACATGTGAAAATTTTTTGCAGCAAAGACCCCTCGAACTTGGTTGACCACTAGTTCAAAATATTTGAACACCATTAATTGCTTAATTCCCATCCACTCTACAAGGCTTAGACTTTGCACTAGTCCTTCATACTCAACTTGATTGTTCGAACAAGCGAACTGGAAGCAGAAGGACCAGAGTGTTTTTTCATTGTGCGGGGATATCAAACATATCCCAGCTCCTACGCCTACTTTGCATCTTGCTCCATCAAAGTGCAACATCCATAGTTCTGAAGTTTTGTCACTCTTAGGTTCCTTCACGACCTTCGGAAGCACTTGATCTTCATCATAGATGACATAGGTTCCCAACCCGGTAGAATGATAGTTACTGAAAGGGTCAACATCTATATATTTTCTCAAGAGAACTTCCTCTTGATCAGTCTAATCTCTAGTTATTTTTTCATCTTCAAGCAACTCGGTGTAATATGTTTCCTCCTTAGTGAAAGAGGTACAAGCAACCTCAAAGTTGATCATAGCTTCATCAGCCACATATTCTAAATGCAGAGCTTTAGACACTATTTTCATTTTAGCTTCATGCTTGGTCCTTAGGATCAAGTGTGACCAGTTTGAAGAAAGATACCCTCCTATTTTTGAAGTGAATTCTTAGGACAAGCAGAGACCGAACATAGGGGGAACATCTATGATCACAGTATCTTGCAGAACTATGATGCTAGGGAAAAAGAATAGAGTCAAAGGGAGGTCTTTGATGACACCTATGATTTTGACTTTGTTCCCATCAAGTTGCATAAACCCTCTTTAAAGGCTCATAGCTAAGTCCTAGTGCTTCAGCTATCTGCTTGGGCATGACTATAGTGCTAGCGCCAGAGTCAATCATGGCATCGTGCAATAATTTCTTTCCCATAGTGAGGGTTAGGAAGAAGGGTTTCAGTTTTGGCTTGTCTTTAACCTCGGTAGGGGCTTCCTCTATGCTATTTGTGAGAACTTTGGTAGGAGGTGATTGATCAATAGCCTTTCCTTTGAGTGATTGCTCTTTTGGTTCAATGATTGGATCCTCCCGGTGAGCCTTCTGTAGCAATGTCTTATGTTCTGGAATACCTAAGATATCCCACAAAGACACATTAGCAAATGATTTTTTCAATTGTTCCACCACATTTAATGGTGGTAGATTTGGAGGCTTCTACTCCTTAGCTCTTGTTATAACAATTTTCCTTCACGGCGGACATTGTTGTGCCACTGCGGAGGTATTGGGCGTCTGGGTTGCAAACTAGCTAGTTGTGGAATGATTGATTCACCCATGAATCTACTCTTTGAGAAAGCATTGTAATCAGACTGTACTTGTGTTTTTAATGTGGATGCATCATTGACAAACACCGCCTCTTCTTCTTCCATCCATGAGAAGAGTGTGTGATTGGGAGCAATATTTATTTCTTGCTCCAAGAACATCCCCTTCATTTGTGCGATGAGCACCACATTTTCCATTTGCAGAGAGGCATATACATAACCTCCATGGTTTGTCGTTGTGCCTTGACTACATTGCTATGCTACCTTTTGTTGTAGATTATCACTCAAGTAGTTTCAGGGCATATGTGAGTCACCACAAGGGAAGCACCAAGGGTTGGTTTCATCAACTAAATTGTTTTTCCCTATTGTCAGCTCTCTGCTCAAGCTTTGGTTAGCACTTTGCAGGGGAGAAGGTACTGGTACTATTTGATTAGTTATTTGCGCCTGCAAATTTGTGCGAGCGCCTCCTTGGAACTTGTTTTGTTGGTAAGAGGACCTTTCACCTTGATAATTCTGATAGGTCGGCTTCAAAGGCACACCCTGGTTCAGCTTGATGATGGTTATCTCGTTCTCCATAGCCCACAACATCTCCTTGATGTCACTTATATCATCCTTTGAAGAACCAGATGTGGAAGGAACATTCTGTGGTGTGCCTAGGTATCTATACATACGCTTGGGAGGAGTAGGCACACTAGTAGAAAACATCTCCTAGGTAGGAATTGATACTTCGAGGAATATAGGCATGGTGGGCCGAGGCAGCAACTTCCTAGCGTCTATTAGATTGTTCTCTGCTTTGATTGTGACATTGTATGCATCTAGTAGTGTGGTTCTGCCAAGAGACTAGATCATCATCAAATTTTCAGTGTTGATAGATTTTAGGTAGAACATGAATGCCAGCTCGGCTGGTAGGTGAATAGCAACCTAGATTCTTTGCCAAGTTATGTGGAAATGGGCGTTGAAATCAATCATGGCTTCATACGAGGCCTGCTCAAAGACCGACAGCTTATGATATTATGAAGACCTATCTCCATTAATTGAGAATCTTTAATAGAACAGATCTCTGAGTTGATCCCATTTAGCAAAGATATTAGCTTGCAACATGCAGTATCAATTTAGCACTTTACCTCTGAAGGAGGTTATGAGCAACCTTAGTGCTACATTTTGGTCTGTAACCCTATGCACCAAACATACACCTGCAACATCTTGTAGATGTTCAAATGGTGTTCTTGAGCCATCTCCGGTGAACTTAGGTATAGCTTTTAGAGCAGAGACCAGGATAGGAGCCCAAACGGTGGGCACTACTAGTGCTACAAGAGGACTTATGGTGTTCCATGCCACATAATTTCTATTAGCAGTGGGCAACATGGCTAGCAAAACAAGTGAAGGAAGCGGAGTGTTCACTAATTGGGTCACGGCTTGTACTATTCCTAATGGTGGCACTAACAACCCAGGATTATTTATTGTTTGGGATCTAGTAATAGGTCAATGGCTCATACACCCTTTTTGAATTTAGATTCATTTAAGTAGTCCCACCGGGCATGCCAGAAAAAAGAAGTTGTTGATGCCAAAAATTGGCACAATAACAGCCTTTATGGGAAACATAGTTAATGGGGGGACCAATTACACTAAATTGTGTGACCTCTGGGTTTTTAAAGAAGTCCGCTTCTTCTGTAATTGGGGTTTTGGAATGGAAAAAGGAAGCAGATGTAAAAAGTAAAGATCTAACTAAGGTGATGTGCCAAGGGGTAGATATAGGCACGGTAAATCTATCCTTGGGGATTCGATTTAAGGGCCTGATCAGTAATCTGCTATGTTCCAGAATAACAAAAATCAAAGATAAAGATCCGAACAATTCATCTAATGACATAAAATAATTTTCACACACATTCACTGAAAAGAGGAGTCAAAGACATGATCTAAACTAGCAAACTTGTATTAAAATCATAGAAGTTCTGCAAATGAACAATTCAGGACAATAATGGCACAATATCAACGTTTTATCAAATGGCTTAAGAAAAACAAAGAGGTTGAACAATGGCACAGTCTGAAAATCTCATACAATAATCTAAAAGCAATAAAAAGGCTTGGTGTCTTTTTCTAATTATTTTGCATCTTTCGAACCCATTTTCAAAAGCAAGAAGCAATATATATAGCCAACAATCCCACCGCCTGGAGGGCCAACAACAAAAAATATTCGGTATCTCAAGCAATGATGGTACAACAATGATTCCCCTCGGCCATTGTAACAGAAAAGATTCAGACCATAGCACGTAGTCACTCCCCAGCTAGATGCATCCCCTACGAATGATGATAGTGGTCCCAGAAAAACCCTCGTGTAGACAAGTGTCATTTACCTACGAAGGCAATTAAGACATGCAACAACATGTCACATCTTATTACTCGCTCCATCCTTCCCTTCAGTAGAACTCCTGCCGAAGAGACGCATGGTGGCAAGTCACAGCTCGTGGTTCATTTCTCCCTTTCTGTGATGAAATCTTATGTTGGGAAGACATGTGGCAACATTCTTTACCATCAATGCCGACTGTGGGGTCCACCAAAAATGTATGCGGATGAAAGCTAAGTGACATGCAAATGGGGCCCGACTCAAAAGTGAAGGGAAGCAGCCTTGTAGAGCCCGCAGTGATCATACGTGGAAGCATGGAAAGAGTCGATAGAAGATCGAAGGAAGCAATCCTTGCGAGGAGCGCCCAACGGACACATGGTAGAAGCCAATAGAGTTCTAGCAAAAAGAGGCCCGATAAGAAGTGAAGGAAATCATTTTGAACATTTGAGGCACAGGACGGTACTTAGCAAAAAAAAACCACCTGAAGGGAGCTCGAGGAATTTGACATTCACAGGAAAAGTGTAAGTTCCCATTAGAACTTGAACTTCAAATGTAGCACTAATGTGGTAGAGTATGAAGCTCTACTTTTTGGTTTGAATGTGGCTTTCAAATATGGGATCAAATACATTAGAGCGCATGCTTGTTTATAACTTGTGGTGTCTCAAGTTAGGGGAATGTATGCTACAAAATAAAAAATATTGAGAATGTATAGGAATATTATGTGGGATACTATTGAACTATTTGATGCATTCAACATCAATTTAGTCGAGAAGGATAATAATGTAATATGATTCCCTTGCTATATTAGCCTCAAGACTTGATGCTTCCTTTGCCTCGCCTCAATGTAGGTATGATGTTGAAATTCTTACTAGGACTAGTATTTCAAACAACATTTACACTTGAAAAGTCCACAATGATGAATCAAAACATATATGAGTTCCTTAATTGCATTTATCACTTTGAGAACCAACTAATGGTGGAGAAATATGAAGAAGGTAAGGAAACTCTTTTTAGAAATGATATTATTCAATGAAAAAAATACTATTCTAAGAGGTTGTGTTGCTTTAAAATAATGATTGATGAAGTTGATTTTTATAAAACAAGTAAGCTCGTTAGTGAAGAAGTTGTATGTGTAAATCTAGAAACTGATTGGGATCCTAAAATGATCTGCATTGATAAAATTTTAAAACCATCAGAGGAGAAAATGCTAATATCATTATGAAGAAGGTATAAAAAGTAATTTTCTTGGTCTTATAATGAATTGAAGACTTATATAGAAGAATTTTTTATATCATGCCATTCTATTGGAGCCTAGTACAATGCCATTTAAACAAAACAATGTCCTATGAACCCTACTCTTGTCCCTCAAATGTAGAAAGAACTAATGAAGCTAACAGAGGTATGCATTATTAAACCAATCGAACATTCAGAATGGGTTTCAAATATAGGAATGGGGATATTAGGATGTGCATGGATTTTAAGAATTTAAATATTAAGTCCCTCAAGGACAACTATCCACTACCTATTATGGAAAATTTGTTGTAGTAGGTAATAGGGTTAGAGTTGATGTCAATTATGGATGGCTTCTAAGGTTATAATCAAGTCATGATCAAAGACATTGAGCAACATAAAACATATTTCACCATTTCATTGGGAATATTTGTATATGTTTGAATCCCATTTGATTTAAAGAATGTTAGAGCCAAATTTCAAGGATCCATGGGTGCCACCTTTGTAGGCCTTATAAATTAAATTATGGTTGTGTACCAAGATGATTTTATTGCATACTCCAAGGATCATATTGATCACTAGAAAAAATTGTAGTTAATTGTGAGACCCACATGTTGACTCTGGATATTATGCTACTTTGTTTCCTTTTAGATTGACACATTATGATATTTATCATGTTGATTATTATACATTACATAATGTTGCTATTATTTAGATTAATACTCCATTATGTTATTCATGTGATGATGATTTAGACATTAGACTTAATATTTGATGTTATTGATGATTAATAGTGCATGAGTAGAATTGATGAATTATTGTTTGAATAATTGATAGTATGATGATGAAGTGTTAATTGTGGTATAGATGTTAATTGCAATATTGTGATGAGTAAAATTATTGGTTTCTAGATGAAATTATAAAATTGAAATAATTGTTTACTTTATTAAAATTGAATAAATACTCTTAGGTGAATTCAATGATTATATGATATTGTGATAATCATAAATTAGTATTTTGATGTGATTTAAAATGTTTGATGGAACTTTTATGATGTGAATATATATGTTTTATTTCAATTTCTTTGGCTATATAATTTTATTGGATATATTAATGTGTGAAATTGAGTGTACAAGTATATATTCTAGGCCAATGGAATCAAAGGTCTTCAAGGAACTCAATGTGACAAATCTTGTAAATACCAACTATAGTCCATTTGGAGGGACTATAGTCTTAATATAATGTGATTTATGTGAAGTTGTTTGAGACATGAATGTACTTTATTAAAAGGTCTTTAAGTCTTTAAGTTGTATTTTAACTTGTAAATTGTATATTTGAGGGTAATTTAGGATTTTAATTTATTTGAGTCAAAAAGGGGTGGAAAAAGGTTTATTTTATATAATTATATAATTTTTAAACCCCTAGGGTGTTAACCTAAGGGTTAGGTACTTAATAGAACTCATATCTTGGACTAAACTCAAGATATGACCTCTTTAAAGTCCTATTTTTGAAAGTGGCGAGTTTGGAATTGTTATGGGGTGTGTATGGATTTATTCTAATCACATTCCCATTCTCGTCCAAGTTCATTAATGAAAGGCTATGCTTTAAAAAATAGATCTTAAGTGAACTATTCATTCTTTAGTGATGTTGAGTATTTTTGTAGTGCCCCTCCATTCTCACTGTGGATGTGTAGGTAGTTTGTATTTGGAACTTGGAGATGAACGTAAAATAATAGGGATATTTAAAGGTATGTGCTAATGATGTTAAGTAATTGATGTTGTATATTATGAATTTATGGACTATGTGAGAAGGTTGGGATAGGAATTATTATAAATGTTTAAGGATAGGTTTATTATGATGTGTGTGTGTTCAAACATGACCATTACTAGGATGCAAGCTATGGGTATATTTGTGCTATGGAAATGCTTTGGTTATCTTTAGGATTTTCACATGATTTTGACATATTATTATCATAATGATATGATATTATTATTATATTTATTATTATGAAGAGGTGTTGACTTGTGTTCAAGTGTTGCGGTTGCAGATGGATCATGAGCTTTTGTTAGTACTTTTGTGAGTATGATGAATATTGTTATGTTATTATTGCTATGCAGAGATTTACTTGGATAGTTAAGTGATGTAGTAGTATGTTTGTTAGAATAAGTGGAAAGGGTGGCATCATACCATTGGACGTATGGGGGACATACGAGAATGATATATGATTGCTAGAGTTCCTTTCCTAGTGCTTCAGCTATTATGCACATGTGCTCTAATTTGTATATTTGAGTGAACAGGTACTAGGCTACATTTCCACCTGGATTAGCAGGTCTAAGCGTGTCTCTAATCCCAATGGTGGTTGAGGAGATAACATCAAGACCCAAGTTATACCCCAATCCTAGCCATTGTCCCCAATTAGGGACAATTGATTCAGTGTGTGACCACCTTTCTGGGTTTTCAAGGGACAATGTCCGATCTCTTATACCCTATGGTTGGAGTGTTGCATTTATGTGAATATTTCTTATGGGATATGTGATTGTTTGAATTTTGTTGTCTAACCTTGGTTTTGGATCCCAACTTGTTGGTGCTTAGCCCTGTGGTTAGTCAGATTGTTATTATTGTGATTAATGTTATTTATACTTTGATGTGAATGTCTCTTTCATGTGAGAAGTTATTTCATGGTTTATGCCTAGCCTTGGATTGTGAATTATTTAAGTTAGCTTCTAGGTTGGTTATGTTGTTGGTAACTATAGTTGTCATGTGAGACATTAAAGTGTGACTTAATGTTATTATATATATGTATATATATAACTATGGTTATTCTTTGGTCTGAGTGAATCTTGATTATTAATATTATTATGATGATATGTGTATTATGTTTTATGAAAATAAGGTTATAAATATTAACATATTTTAATGTTATTTATTAAATATTAATATGTTTATTAGTAAATATTTAAATATTAATATCTAAGCATATGTTATATTTGTGTTTTGATTTACTATTTTGATGGCCTGACTATTTTTAATGAGGTTTTTTTATCTTTATATTATTTTGAATCTATTTGGTGGGAAACTCTAAACAAATGAGTTAATTATGTGAGTTAATTTGATTATTTATTTTATTTTAATTATTTCATTGGTGGGATGAGGATAGGTGTTTTGATTTAATATTTTAGTATTTTATTTTATGAGGATTTTATTTCCTTGTTTTATTTTGGATAAGAAAAGTCTTTTGGGGAAAAAGAAAGAAAATTACTTTCTTTTTTTTAATTTAATTAGTTTTATTTATGGGGAAAATTGGGAAATGAGACTTTCACATTTTTTGTCACTACTATATTTGACTCCACTTTTCGATGAACGTTTTTTGAACTATCGACAAACTATTGTCAGAATTCCAACAATTCTCTTGGAAATTTTTTGTCGCTAAATTTTCGTCGATATCCCAACGAGCTTCAAAACATTGAATTCATGACTGAACTTCGTCGATTTCTGCGACAAAAAAGGGACCTCCTGTTCATTGGAATATCGATGAACATTGTGTCGATCTAGCGATGAACAATAGTCATAACACATGTGGCATGTCTCTGCCAAATCGTCAAAATAGCATGAGATGTTTGTTAAAATTGCGGTCAAGTTTCATCAAAATTCGAACAAACATTCATCGTTTGTTTGACGATATCATCATCAAAATGAGATCAAAATTGTGTTAGAGCTATAGCTATATCGGGAGGACTAACTTGTGGTCTCATCAATGAGCATGAGGAAGTATATCGGCAAGACTTATACCATTGGGTAAGTTCTGAATGTTTACCTGACCCACTATGTCTCACCGATATATTCCCAATGCTCTTGTTGGTGAAAGAAATGATGGTCTCGCCAATGAAACTTCATCAGTGAGACTTAAACGTTCGGGCTAGCATATATATATTTTTCATGCCGAGATGACTTGTCTTGCCAATAGATTATCTTCATTGATGATACCATAAGCCAGTCTCCCCACTATTTCGGCAAACATCCATCATTTGTTTGACAATCTCGCCATTGGAATGAGATCAAAATTGTGTCAGAGCTATAGCAACCTCGTTGCACTTTTTTTTTTCGTCAGACTGTGTCTTCGAAATTTTGACGAAAAGTTGTAGTTTTTTTTTTTAAAGATTTATCGAGAGGACTAACTTGTGGTCTCATCGATAGAGCATGAGGAATTATATCAGTGAGACTTATACCATTAGGGTAAGTTCTGAATGTTTACCCGACCCGCTATGTCTTGCCAATATATTCCTAGTGCTCCTTTCGGTGAAAGAAATGATGGTCTTGCCAATGAAACTTCATCGGTGAGACTTAAACGTTTGGGCCAACATATATTTTTCATGCCGAGATGACTTGTCTTGCTGATAGATTATCTTCATCGATGAGACCATAAGCCAATCTCCCCGATATATCTTCTTTAGTAATCTTTATCACTACAATAGTTTTGATGTCTCATCAATGTGCTAAAAAGTGCTTGTAACCCATAATAGGTCAAGAGGACGCATACCAACTCATGCCGATGTGATTTTTTTGCCACAATATCTTTGATCAGAAGGATTTTCTAGAGTAGAACGAGGTGACCATGGGTAATTATATTTTGTAGGGCCAATTACATCCTTTTCTGACTCAAAATGTAGTTATTATTAAGAAATTTACATGAGTAAATCATTATAAAATTTTGAGTAAATCATTATATTTTATAGGGCCAATTCGAATAAACTACTCAGAACTAGGGAAATGCAGAATCAATTATACCTCAATTGCTGAACCAATCATTTGAATGATACTGTGATACCTTGATATTTCTCCTACTCTAAATGTGCAAAATAACTAAGAAACGTGAATGAGAAAATACCAAGGACACCTCAAGATTAGCCAAAAGAGTGATACAACGAAAAGAAATGTAAATAAAATAAAATGCAAACAATTTTACCTCCCTTGTTGTTGATATCCCTTTGATTGGCCCTTGCTTGGAATGGATTGTGTGCTCCTTAGATGATTGCTTGAGTGACTAGATGCAAGATTAGATGTGCAAATAATTAAAAAGATGGCTAGATGATAGTAAAGGATTGTGGATTCAAATTGGCAGCATGTAGTTATGAGAATGCAAAGTGTTGTAAATGCCCTTGAGGAGGGGGTATTTATAGAAGAATTTGAATTCTCTAGAGAATTCAACGGTCAAGATTGCTCCAACAAGGCCAAGATGAAGGGCTATGGTGGTTTGAGAACCCACAAGCCCTCACATCTTGACATGTGGAGGGTGAAGTGGATAAGGGGATATGAGATGGAGATGAGTTGTCAAGAAGGTACATGAGGTGGAAAAAGGACATGTACCTTGGGGAGTGAGGAGATTTCCACAAAAAGAGATTTCTTGTTCCCAGTGGGAGTGAAAGAGACATTTGAAATTTTGAATTCCTCAAAAATCTACATGGGAAAAGGAAAGGTGGTTGGGATATAAATGTGAATTAAAAATTCACACCTATAGAGGATCTAGAGGATAAGGTGGGCTCAAAAGGTAGGACTTGGTCACATGTGGAGATTGTGACAAGTCCAAGGTTGTCACATGTGGAGATTGTGACAAGTCCAAGGTTCTAGAAGCCTTGGAAGGATGGAATGTGAATTCAAAATTCACATATAAAAGAGGGAATCTGAAGAATAAAAGGAATTAAAATTCCTTGGAGAATGATTAGGCTTAATTAATCAGTAATTAGAGGATAATTAGGGGCTAATTAGGATTAAAAGCCAACTTGCAAAAGTTGGAGGATGTGACCCATCCTAATCAAGGATTAGGCATGTGCACATCCTTAATGAAGAGATTAGGAAGTGGATTAGGATTAGATGAAAATGACATGTGAGGAATTAAATAAACGTAATATTTATTTAATTTATTTGATGAAAGGAGGATTAAAAGAGGGTAAGGTATTTAATTATTAATTATTAATTAAATACCTTAGGGATTTGGCAGAATTAATGATATTAATTAAATAATAGTAATATTATTTAATTAACTCGGATAAGAGGATGTTTAGACGAAAAGTGATAAATTTGGATAAATTAAGTGTCCAAATTTGGATGTCTACAGATACGATCAAAAATAATTTCTCTTTCAACTTCAAATGAACACCATTGGAGAAGTGACTTATAGATGATACATGTAGCTATAGGTCTTCCATTATTAAAGCCAACATCTTTTGTGATACACTTGATCAATGCATCTTGATTTCCTGAAAATAAAATAACAAATTAATGTAGTGTAAGGGAATAAAAAAATCGCTAGAGCTTTATAATATAATGTGCCTAAGCAAAAAAGTGATATAATTGGAAATACAAATAGAAGAGATAGATACTCCTCCAGAAGGTTAGAATCATATAGTTGTTGCCTGTCAATGAGAGTCTTTTGTGGCCTCTGCTCTCCATTAGTGAGCTCTTTCAAGGCAGACATAGGATTTTGTGAATTCTGCCAGACACATCTATTGGTTAAAATATTATTGGAAAATAATATTACTTATTTAAAATCGGGAGAAGGAGATAACTAAAATTATACATAAAAATATATTATTTGTTTATATTAGACAACCATGAGTGTGTGATCATGATGGAATTTACCATTTTAAGGCACAAAAATGGACAATACATAATGACAAGTGGAAACTTAACCTCCTTGAGTTAATAGCACAAGCCAAACTAGCTTTGGTCTCTACTAAACAATGTTGCAAGATCATTGCCCACACACAAAAATTTGTGCTTCTAACAGTCCAAAAATGCACCTACACAAGCAAGTATACACAATAATAGTGCTCAAAAATATGCCAACCCCATTGCAGCAAGAAAGGTTCAACAAGATATTGTAGCAATACAAAGACATCTTTCTATCCCTCTCAGTCCTCTCTCTATCTCTTTATATTTGCTGATATAAACTTATATTATACGAAGACAACACAAAAATGATAACTATTTGGTGGTATGACCATTCAAAGGATTACAAGTTAGCTTCACATGCATTATAAAACACCATACATGACATGTATTTGCTGATATAAACTTATATTAAGTGTTGATCATAGAATAGATTGCTATAGCACTCCGGAATTGAGACAAATGTCATAAAATAACTATCAAAGTATTAAAGGACAGAAAAAGTACCTTGCAAGAATGAAGAGGAATGCTAGTGCAGGTTTGTGAAATAGTATGTATCCATCTTGAGGTTGCAAGTTCTGAAACATGGATGAATTTGCATACTGAATTGTAAATTCACTTTTACAAAATATTCCAAAAGTTGTAGTATAGGAAAATAATTGGAATTACAAAAAGAACAATTATTCGAGAGTAGACAAAATGTTGCTTTTGTTTCAGAGGTAGTGTTCAATACAATGCTAGCAATATAGAGAGGACCTGTAATAAGATCGATACCATAACAATAGAAGGGGGGGCATTGAAAAAAAATCACATCTGTGTCTATATCCATGTCCATGCAACTCTTATTGAAACTAGTTCATTGTTATTTATTGTTACACGTACAAGTCTTGTATTGTTATTCTTCCAAAACTTCTCAGACATCCAATCAATTACTTATTTACATGCAACTCCTTTCTTGGGCCTTCCTAGATATATCCAAGATCATAGGGCTTGGATACAACAATATATGTAGTACATACTCATGTATTGAATAGAGTTCTCTTCCTAGTCTATATGTTTAAGAATTCTAGGAATAATGAATAAATATAACATATTATAAAGAATGATTTTTAATGATGGTTGTTCTAACTTGCATGCCCCTTTTCACCCCCTATTCATTGTAAACTATGCATAACTTGAACATATTAAAAAAACTATAGCCCACATTGACATTGTATGCCACATTAATCCAACCATATGACAAAAGATAAGCGATCTAGCCTCTTGAATGAATGTAAGTAGAGAAATTTTTGCATACCTGCAGATGGTACAAAATTCCATGGTTAAGTGGAAGCGTCCCATCAACAACAAGATCCAAATATCTGTGTATCTATCTCAATCGATCCTCTAAGCCCTTCAAAGCTGTCAATTTTTTCACTAACCAGTTATGCACAAAAGTTAAATTTTAGAGTTATGTCACCACTAAAAACAAAATAAATAGAGCTTTGAAACCAAATCCACACACAACACAATGTGGTATTCATAGAAAGTCATACAAACAAACTAAACTCGAAACATTTGAATGGAAACAACTTCAAATTATGATATAGAGCATGGATTCACTTTACTCAACTGGAGGCACATTTCACAATAATGGGTTCTTCATCTAAAACATCTGTACGAGGTTCAAATAGTAAACAGATTGATGAAAGATAGAGGAATTAAAAATATATTTGGATGTAGTTGGATTGAAGGTCGTAAATTGGTACATGTTTTTTGTGTAGGAGTCATACCACATCCACAAACATGGCAGAGCTATGCAAAGCAGGAGAAATTAGCTTGGAAAATGAAGGCATTAGGGTATAAAGAATCATTTTTCTGCCACCATAGTTAAAAGTTAGCACTTTCTTTCATCTTTGCATATTTTTTTGATGCTTCAAACGATGCATTTCTTATGTTCAAAAGTTTATTACCTTATTGAGCTTTTCTTTGTTTCAAGAATAGTTTAATATTCTCTACTTAACAAGGCCAACCATGTGACAGTGGAAGCTCATTTGGCCCCTCCCCCCCTCACATCACTCTCAATTCCCCATACTCGGTCATATAACATTAATCATTCATTCATCCATTAATAACATGTAACATTCATTCATTCATCCATTAATAACATATAACATTCATTCATTATTATATAACATTCATTCATTAACATATAGCATTCATTCATTAACATATAGCATTCATCCATTAACATATTCGCATTCATTCATAATATGATTACAATCACTTTTTTTTTGTTTCTTTTTTTAAGCTAAAAAAATATAAAGTGGTGTATCATTTTCTAAATCATTTGTCCCCCCTTCAATTGTTTTCCCCTTTGCTTGTGATCTTAATGTATGCCTAGTCATGTACTCACGACGTGGATGCCGCTGTACGGGGGGTTTTGCTGCAATAACAAAGAAATGTTAAATTGATATGTTTTATTATTATTGTTACAAGTATTTCATTAATTAAAAGAACATTAGATTGGTTCTCTTTACCTGATGGGGCCACATCATGTTCTTTATTTTCTCTTATAGCCTCATGCTCAACATGTTGAACACCCCTAAATCGTGATCTGGAGTTGAAACATGAAAGGTTACATTAATTAATACACCAATTGCAATTAAATATGTTTAAAAGAACATTAGAGTGGTTCTCTTTACCTGATCGGGCCACATCATGTTCTTGATCTTCTCTAGCCTGATCATGCTCAACATGTTGATCACACTCTACATGCTCTAAAGTTGAAACACGAAAGGTTACATTAATTAATACACCAATTGCAATTAAATATGTTTAATTGTATTAATGCATACTACATTTTGTATAGTACATGAATACATCTAGTACCAGGATGCACACCATGACCTTCATCTATAGGTTGTGCTCCACCCTCACCAGGTTGCATTCCAATGTCATGTGCAGTATTATCATTGCTTGTTTGTTTAAAACAAATAGGCACATAATTACTTTATGGTGGAAATTAATATTGAATAGATTGCGCAAGTATTCAATTTTAAATAAACTTTATTGAGTTTATTTACCTGTGTGTCGGATGTAGTGGAACATTGTGTTTTCCCAGCCAAGACTCTTATGCGTTCATCCACGGCTCCATAGCCTTGCTGGAAGGAAATCTTCAAGTCCTCTTCTGTGGGCACTCTATTGAATTCAGAGCCTTGCATTTTTGCATAAGATCATGAATTTTGCTTTTATGGTGTGATAAAACCAAAATTGTTTGCAATTTATTATTTGGATATAATATTTCATTTATTGATACTTACAATTGTGTGGCTAATTTCATATAACCACTAGAGCCAAGTTTGTGTTGCCCGTGTTTTTCTAGTATTTCCTTTGTTGCCTTTGATGTGTCGGGCAGCCTATGAAAAGTTTGAAATACGTTAGATTATGTAAAAAGAAATAGTAATCAATATATAATTACATTGTTGATAGTATCACATACCTTCCTTGGCCCGATGGTTTCTTTCCTTTTTTTCTTTTCAGCCTTCTCCTTTCCATCTGACACTAGGTCCTTCCACTCCCTCTCTGGAATCATGGGGGATGCTCGTACTTTTTGTTCTTCTCTAAATGTGACCTATATTGGTCCCTCACATACTTTAGATAGGTACCATCTTTCTTAAGGACCTTCGTTTGATTGAATGTTTTATCACCGAACAACACAACTAAACGGTTAATGAGCTCATCTTTTAAATCTTCATTTTGGGCATTCCACCGTGTACGTATGGTGGGCCCGAAGAGCTCCGATGTAATATCACTTATATGTTTATAAAAAACATCATTTCCTACAAAATGATCATGGGATCATTAGTCTAAAAAGAGTGATCAATAAGTAAATTTCAATTGGATTATATATAATAATAATTAAAACATTTTAAAGTACCTGCGACCTTCTCTGTCTTTATGGGAACGAAATCCTCAGTCACCACAAATGTGACTGGAAATGTTCTCATACTAGTAATACAGGAAGGTCCAGGAAATGTTGCTAAAACATCACCAATACTTTGTGGCCTCTGCATCCCCAAGTACATGTCCTGATGCATGTTCTGGCATATGTTCACTGCGAGAGGGTGCACTACCAGATGCCTACATGCTAGGTTTTTCCGATAGTTGAGACAAAAATATAGGCACGGATGATGGGGTTGGATGATGTGATGTATGTGCAGGAAGATCAGGATCGACACTTGTACCAATGCCTACTCCTCGAGCAGCACCTACAGTACCTTGATCATGGCCAGCAGCATCATGAGGATGCAAATAATCTTGTAAAAATAACACATTTTAGTTCATGACATAAAAGAGTAAAAAATATAAAACCATGAATGAACTTATGTTATAATTAAAGACCTCATGACAACTTACTTGCAATTTTTGTGCTCTCTTAGTTAATATTTGATCCCTCTCTCTTATCTCATCTATTTGAGGCACTATGAATATCAACTTAAGGATTTCTTCATTGCATTTTTTTGGATCTTCCTTAACATATCAGGAGGGCTTGTTGAATATGTGATGTCATCATCACATAATATTGTCTGTACCTCCCTATGGATGTTCTCCTCTACTGCTGGTTCCTTTCCTCGATCAGTTGAGTGCATCAAGAATATTAAAAACATTATCAAATTTAACCCAACGAAATTATGAAAAAAACATAAAAATAAAACATTTTTCGTGTATCTAATTTGTACAATTACAATGAGGTAAACCTGTCGAGTAGAAGCAGTTGAAGATGCATCACGATCTATGCTTTGGGTCAGATCCTTCCCCGTATGATCAATGTTCTGCTGTGATAAAAATTAAATATAAAAAAGCATTACCGAAATGAAACCGATAGACTTACAAAAAAAAACATAAGAATAGAATAGTATATTGGAGTCATTAATTGGAGGTTGGGTAAAATGGTACATAGTATGTACCACCCCCATAGTAATTGTGTTTGTAACTATGTGATTCAAATTGTAATCGATTAGCAACTCTTCCCCTACAGTTATTGATTTTATCCCACATACGAATACACGGTTTCCCTCACACACCTCAATTATGCAATTGGGTTGCTTATTTGTTGACCCAGGTCATGTACTGTTTATAAACCCTACAATATTCCCTGATGCTTTTGGCCTTCCGTCAATGTACATAGCCACTCCTTTATTTTGATCCTTATCTTTTAGTTGTATATAATTTGTTGACAGTGCATACCTACGCATACTTCATGTATATTGAACCAGCTACGTCCAATCTTTGTAACTATAACAGGGTCCGACATACTCCATCAATTCAATAACTTTGTCATAATAGACCTTTATGGCGTCCATGCAAAATAAGCCCAAACCATGTAATGACGATGGTGTTATGCAATATATCCTCTCATTGACACAAAAATAAATGTTTATTGGAGGAAGTTCCTTGGGTACCCATTGTTTTCGTAGATGTTTGTACCTCAAGGGCACCTCGATTTCGCCTATGCTCTCATCATCATAAGAACATGACCTCCCTTCAGCAAGAAAAAATTCCATGCATTTACAAAATTTTCTTCTAATCTTTTGACCTCTAGTTGATCTCTCTTTTAGACCTACTACATGTCTCTCTTTCCTCTTCTCTTCCTGAATATCCCTCGCTCAAGGAAGATAGATTTGATAAATACCTATTTGGTGGTACCTGCACTCATAAGGATGTTGGATGAAGTTCTTTCATGGTGATGTGATCCCAAGGTGACATTATGATAAATCTATCATTTCATCACTAGAATTTGACAAGTTATAAGGTAATCAAGTCTTGATAGATTGCAAGTTATTGTTACTACCATCCAAATGTGTCCATCACAAATCAAATCTACTTAACGTTTTAACTCCCAGACTTTGTAACAAGTGTTAAATGTGACTATGGTCCATTAGTTACACAACCAAGGCCTCAAATGTATTTTGTAATTGTAATCAAAGGACTTTTGCTCTTCATTCAATTAAATAAACTTGAAGAGAAACACCACCAAGTGGTTTATTGGACACCTACATGACTAAAAATAGAAGCAAATTTACATTTAATTTCCATATGTCTAAGTGGTTAATGGGGAGGGAGTTTGTACTAGGCCTGGTTAAGTCATCATAAGTTTATGCTTTAGCAATCAAAATTGTTTAAGTCATCTTAAATCTTCTTATGTCTAATTGCTAGGAGACTTTTGGTATGTTTTAAGGTAGGATGAGTGGTTGCATCAATGTTCTAGTTCTCTATGACAAGGTTTCAACATCTTAAAATAGTGAAGGTTAGTGCTCATAGTCATTTGAAACAACAACATTTTCATTATGTATGATGGTAGGATTTGATAACTTAAAAGAATTGGCTACCCAACAAACTTAAAGTTAAAAGAAACTTTTTTCAGTTTAAGGGGTTAGCACTTTCTTTCATCTTTTCATATTGGTTTGATTCTTCAAACGATGCATTTCTTATCCCAGTTCTATCATATTGTATTCTCATCCCATTGCAATTGTTGATACCAAAATTTCATATCAAATACCACGTTCTTGAAGCAATTTTATGTGTTTATACTATTTTTCTGAAGTTCTTTTCTGTTGTATGGATCCGTACAAGCTTGAAATGCTCTGAGATCATTTTTGTAGATAAATATATGTGTTCATACAAGCTTGATATGCTTTGAGATCAATGTCTTTTGGCAGAAAATAATCAAATACAGGAACTGCCTTGTTTTTCCTGTGTAAGGGTTTGAGGGCTAAATAGAAATGACATCCACAATTCCACCCACTTTCTTGGAACTGTAACTCAGTTTATTGGTGTGCAACATGGTATGATAGAGTTTCATTGCATTTAGGGGTCTATTAAAGCAAGAAACTTGGCATTGAATTGATGCCCTAGGGCTAACAGGGGCAATTTTCTTGTGAATTTGTGGTTGTTAAGTCAGGGTTTGTCAATTTGATGGATATATTGGTAGATTCATGGTGACACTATTTGATGGTCCAATCTCTACTTTGAAACAAAAATATCTCTAACAACTCTAAGAGCTATAATGGGATGGCCACCATCCTAGGAAAGATTATTCATTCTCACTTTTAGGTGTTAAAATTTAACAATACCTTGATTGATGAAAGAGCCCAAAGAGCCTTTCTCCATGGTATCCAAGTACACATAGCAGTGGTCTTCTCTTATATGGTTGGACATGATTTAAAGAAATTAGCTAGGAATAATTCATTTAACCTAAGGTTTTCTGTACCATCATTGGAAAAGTAGCAGTCAAATTCTTCTATTATGAAATTGAATTATAATATATCTAGTAATCATAAATGTTTGTAAGGTCAAAATGACTAATTGCATTAGGTAGGAAGAATCAGCTTTGGGTTTCTTGATTATAATTTATCTATTCATATTTTTTAAAGGGTTGTGTGGGAGGAGAATTTATCTACTTTCAGGGGAGTGCCTTATATTTATGGTGGAGGTATTAAAGAAGAGGAATTGTATCTATTTCCATTCAGGTGATCCAGCTTATCCTAGCATATGGTGGACTAAATCACCACAATTGTAGCCGAGAATCATCACGATGAGGCTGGTGAAATCCTGAGCTTGTTGGGAGTGCCAATGTCTGAGAAGATCTTTGGAAACTAGGCATGAAATTGCAGAGTTACAAAGAGATGGAGTGCCAAACTTCACGATTATTCATTGTCCTTGGTCATTGATTATCCACAGGTGCCCTCAACCTCATGTGATCCTTCACCCTTGCCCTCCTCCGTGTGGTATTGACCTTGTTTTAACTCCAAACTCTTCCTCGGCACTGGTATTGACCTTGTCTTCACTCCTCCAAAATCTTCCTCAGCATTGGTATTGACCTTTCACTTCTCCAATGATGAGCTACAACCTGGTTTCGTTAGGTTTTAGAGTGTGTTAATTAAATTGAAATTTATGGCACCATTTATCTAGGTTTTAATATTCCACAATATAGTTAAGTATATATTAGTTAAATATATATTAGCTATATTAGATTTATATTTTTTAGCTCATTCTTGTAGATTAATAATAGACATTCATGTTCTTTCTTCATGAAATTATATATTCTATATTTTCCTTGGTGTTATCCCAATGCAAAATATAATTAATATAATATATATTTAATATAATAGTAATATTAGATTAAATTATATATAATATAATTAATATAATATATATTTAATATAATAGTAATATTAGATTAAATTATATATAATATAATTATATTTATTATTATATAATAGTATATATAGGCTTTTACCTGATATTTTAGACGATTTTACCATTACACTATAGTTGGTTTACCATTAAATGGCAATTGAAACTTGTTTTCCAATGACACAATAGTGGTTTCCAGGCATGAGATTTGTTTCAAGCTCAAATCTCACAATATATGTAGCCTATTAGCTAATAGAAAGAGATATAGAAACTAAAAAGATAGTGAAAGAGAGAAAGAGATTAACTTAGATAGATAGGGAGAGAGAGGCATGGGAAGCTCAAAGTCTGAAAGGAAAAGAGAGGGAAAGAGAAACTAAATTTTGATTGGTTGTTTCATGTCAACAATCCAAGGATGTATGCCTTGTGGGACATACTCAAAGTGGCATGCCATTTGATTAAAGATATGATAATTCTCCTTTAAGACCTCTTGATGTACCCATTGCACATGATTGAGATAAATATAGGGAAAGAAATAGAGAGGGAGATAATGAGAAACATGGAAATAGAAAGGGAGACAAAGAGATAGAGGTAGAGATAAAGAGATAAGGATGAATAGATAGAGATATAGGGAGCATGATTGAAATATCTTTCCCTGTTGCTCTCTATCTCCCTAAACCCTAAACCCTAAACCCCCTTCTCTATCTCTCCCCCTCTTCTCTATCTCTCCTCCTCTACCTATCTATATCTCTTTCTCTCCCTCCCCCTCTCTATCTCCCCCTCTCTATCTCTCACCATCTCTAGTCCCTCCCTATCCCCCTATCCATCGACTCTCTATCACGATCTCTCTATCTCTTTCACCATCCCCCTCTATCTCTCTTTATCACCCTCTTCTCTATCTCTCCCCCTTTTCTCTATCTCTCCTCCTCTACCTATCTATATCCCTTTGCATCCCTCCCCCTCTCTATCTCCCCCTCTCTATATAAAGACAATGACACAATAGTGGTTTCCAGGCATGAGATTTGTTTCAAGCTCAAATCTCACAATATATGTAGCCTATTAGCTAATAGAAAGAGATATAGAAACTAAAAATATAGAGAATGAGAGAAAGAGATGAACTTAGATATATAGGGAGAGAAAGCATGAGAGAGAGAAATATAAGAGATATAAAGGAAAAGAGAGAGAGGGAAAAGAGAAACTAAATTTTGATTGGTTGTTTCATGTCAACAATCCAAGGATGGCATGTGTCCTTGTGGAGTTATGCTCAAGGTAGCATGCCATTTGATTAAAGATATGATAATTCTCCTTTAAGACCTCTTCAATGTACCCATTACACACTTAAGGAGACAAAGATAAATATAGGGAAGAAAATATAGAAAGAGAGGGAGATAATGAGAAACATACAAATAGAAAGGGAGACAAAGAGATAGAGAAAGGTAGAGCGATAAAGAGATAAGGATGAATAGATAGAGATATAGGGAGTGTGATTGATATATCTCTCCCTGTTGCTCTCTATCTCCTAAACCATAAACCCTCTTCTCTATCTCTCCCCCTCTTCTCTATCCTCCTCTACCTATCTATATCCCTTTTTCTCCCTCCCCCTCTCTATCTCCCCCTCTCTATCTCTCACCATCTCTAGTCCCTCCCTATCCCCCCTATCCATCAACTCTTTATCTCCACCTCTCTTCCTTTCTCTTCCCATATATCTCAATCTCTCTTTCTCTTCCCATATATATCTCTATCTCTATCTCTCTATATATCCCACTATCTATGTCACTCCCTCTTCCCCCCTCTATCTATTGAGCTATCTCTTCCTCTCCCCCATTTATTTGTTATTCACTTCATCTCTCCCTAGCTCCATCTCTCCTACTCTATATCTCTATCTCTATTTCTCTTTTTATCTCACTCTCAGTCATCTCTCTATCTCTTTCTATCCATATATTTCTCTACCTCTATCACGATCTCTCTATCTCTTTCACCATCCCCCTCTATCTCTCTATATCACCCTCTTCTCTATCTCTCCCACTCTTCTCTATCTCTCCTCCTCTACCTATATGTATCCCTTTGTCTCCCTCCCCCTCTCTATCTCTCACCATCTCTCTCTCCCTATCCCCCCTATCCATCGACTCTCTATCTCCACCTCTCTTCCTTTCTTCAATGATTTCACTATATTAGCAAGGGATGGATATGATATGGTTCTCAACAAATTGCTGCAATACAACATGAAGAAGGGTCTATTGAAACTATAAAAAATTTCAAAATTTTATAATGATTTACTCATGTAAATTTCTCAATAATAATTAACTGCATTTTGAGTCAGAAAAGGATGTAATTGGCCCTACAGAATATAATTACCCATGGTCTCCTTGTTCTACTTCTGAAAATCATTCTGATTAAAGATATTGTGGCAAAAAAACCACATCGGCATGAGCTGGTATGGGTCTTCCCAACCTATTATGGGTTACAAGCACTTTTTAGCACATCGATGAGACATAAAAATTGTTGTAGCGATCAGGATTACTAAAGAAGACATATCGGGGAGATTGGCTTATGGTCTCATCAATGAATAATCTATCAGCAAGACAAGTCATCTCAGAATGAAAAATATATGTTGGCCCCAACGTTTAAGTCTCACCGATGAAGTTTCATCGACGAGACCATCATTTCTTTCACCGACAGGAGCATTAGGAATATATCGGCGAGACATGTGCAATTGGTGTAAATCCTAAATGTTCACCTAACCCACTAAGTTACACTGACAGGAGGATATCGATAGGAGTTCTAGCGACATATTCAAGACCAAAAGAAAAGATATTGGTGAGACTTATAACATCGGAGGAACCACTGAATGTGTTAGCAATACTAAAATTTAGGCTGATGAAGAAATAAATGAACCAAAATGATTATTGGGGTGACTCTTGGTGATGTATATGGGACAAATGTTAACATCAGTCAGATGTGTAGAGTGTTACCCCGATCAGCAGAGTATTCAGTGAACATTGGTTGGGGCCTAATGTATAGATCACCCAAAGTTTGAAGGTGTCTTGTCGACCAGTTCATTTGATGTGTTATTGGTGATACTTATAACATCGGAGGAACCACTGAATGTGTTAGCGATACTAAAATTCAGGCCGATGAAGAAACAAATGAACCAAAAATATTGTCAAGGTGACTCTTGGCAATGTATACGGGACAAATGTTAACATTGGTCAAATGTGTAGAGTGTTACCCTAATCAACAGAGTATTCAGTGAACGTTGGTTGGGGCCTAATGTATAGATCACCCAAAGTTTGAAGGTGTCTTTCTGACCAATTCATTTGATGTGACAGTAAAGAATTCAAAAATCTATTACATTGGTCCCTGGAGTTAAAACATTAATGGCGCCACAGAGTACAAGTAATTTCATAAATTGAAAGGAATTTTTTGCAAAATGAACATTGTTGCGAATTGGTAGTGAAGGAAATGAGGAAACAAACAAAAGGCCAGAGAATTATTTCAGTTGAAAGACCTCAATCAAAACTAGTAAGTCCTCTGTATTTTAACTTTTTCATTTTTGCAATTTTAAGCGAGTAATATGGAAGCCACCAACTCGAAGAAGTTGAAAGGTAGAAAACAAAGTGAGAGCAGTCACCCTAAGAGTAAGAAGCAAAAATTTGAGTCTATAATTGAGCCGGAGGGTGTTGAACGAAGGCTAAATCAAGATTTAATTGACAAATTTCCTGGCTCTAGGCCTAGAGGTAGGTGCTTCGTGCAACTAAGGGCGGAAGTGGAAAAATTGGATGACAAATGCAAGCACATAGGAGACATTTGGACCCCAATAAGAGGCTATGAATTGTTTAGATTCCACTTTCACTGAAGAGATCATTTTGAGCCAGTTTGTAATCCATGGCGTCTAAATTTGGGAAAGATGGTTTTCCCTAATCTGTTTGTCAATACAGAGCTGGTAAAATTCTTGGCCACCCACTATGACTCAAAACTTAAGGCCATATGCGGACCATCTGGGAAACCCTTCATATACATATCAGAGGCTTCAATAAGTGAGGTTTTTAAGTTGGAAGGGTGGAGTAATGAGAAAATTGTGAATGAAGAGTTGGAAAAGGAGTTTTGGAGAATGGACACAACTTACAAGGGTTGGAGGTTGCCCTTACATAGAATTAAACAAAATGGTAAAATTGTCCCACTTGACGTTGGTGATGGGCCTCCATTCCATGTGGACTTATTCGAGCCCTATATGAGATATACCTATTTCTCGGTAGGAAAAGTGTTGGGTATGGAAGTTCCTAAGTATATGTCCATTGTTCCCATGGTAATTGCAGCTGACATTCAATGTCATAATTCTAAGTTTTTCAACTATGCTTCATTTGTCGCCAAGGAACTCGACTTAGCATTGATGGAAATCAAGAATAAATCCCCTATTCTGCACGTTAGGCATTATTCTCTTTTAATTCATCTAGTATTGTACTTCGGACAAGATTTAGGGATTTGGCCAAAAAAGTTGAAGGTTTCACAGTTTGATAAAGAGGGAGAATTGTTACCCATTCAATTGTGGACTACCATTTGGGACAGTAGGTTTGCTAATTCCAGTTACCTGTATTTTGAAGAATATTTTGTAAAGCCAGTATATGAATTCTATAGTCATCCTTGTGCGCACTCATTGTCTGATGAAATAAAATTCTTCCTCAGACCTAAGGACCTTAATGGACCAATTGATCACAATTGGGGAGACTGGTATTGCTTGGAAGATGCTACTATTGTAAGGGTGTTTGGTTTTGAGGATTCTCCATTCATTTTGCCTAAAACAATCCTAGATAGGATTGCATATTTGGAAATTGTAAGACAAATGGATTTTTCTAGTTTCATGAATTTTGGTTCATTCGGGAAATAGGGATTTATGCCTAGTACTTTGTGCTTTAGTGATTTTACTGTGCTTGCAAAGGAAGGATATGATTTGATCCTTGACAAATTAATGCAGTATAATATGAATAAGGGTCCACCAAGAAAAGGTTTTGATCCAGAGGGATATATCAATTCTGCCAGACAAAGGATAAAATTTGGAGGATATGATCATGTGCCTTATCAGTTTGATGACATGATTAGAAATTTGGAGGCAGAGGAAGCAGAGAGAGTGGTGCAGGAATACAACCAAGGGTTGTCAGATACAGGGTTCCCTTTTTCTGGAGATGAGGAATCTAGAGAAGATATGCCATGAGACCTACCCAGTAGGATTTCCAGATTAAAAACTCAAGATTACAACTACCCTCCTAGAGAACCAAGTGTTGAAGAGAGCCAAGATACAGAAACTAGAGAGACGGCATATAGGTCATTTGTAGCAGACAATGAAATTTTGAATTCTTCAGAATTCAGATCTTTCTTGTATAAACAAAAGGGCAAGGAGATAAGGGAGACAATTGATAATATTACACCAATAAATGAGGAGCAACTACTAAATAATTTGAAATTAACTATGGATAGAGAAATGGCTAATATGACCCCCGATAACGGAAGGAAAATGTTAGAGGATGTTGGAGTTATGATCTTTCCAAGGTCTGGATTTGAATTTTGCATTGGTCTTTGATAGCTTCTTAAAGGATAATAGTTCCACACACAAGCTTAGTCCAGAGGGGGTGACAGAAATATATGTTGGATCCAAATATAACCTGGATGAAGGAAAACTCATGATATGGGCCTTGTATCCACCTCATAGAGAGTCAGTGGTGATTGATACTGAGAAATCATTTGGACATGTCATGACTCTAAAGGTTGGAGAGGTAGATCTTGTGGTGACTACAGACATTGGGATTAATGTGGCAAAACTAAATAAAGCCCAAATACAAATGTTGATCAAAGAAAAGGAAATGTACAAAATGAGTAATGAAAGGATCATGAGAGAAAATGATTGTTTGAAGGACATGCTAGGAGTCACAATGGGGCCTCCTAAATTAATAACACACGATGAAAGCTCATAGGTAAAAGATCATTGGGACGATTCAACTACATATTCACAAGGTAAATATGATACACTTGTTGCAATAATCAGAAAAAGGTAGGCCAACTTAATGATTTGGTTGAATAAGATATGGGGAGCATATTCAAAGAACCATGTTACAGGGTAGGAACACAAGAGAATTGATGGAAGGATTCAAGAAAAGCTCTGAGAATTAAATGAAAGAGATGTTCCTGACAATGTGGCCATTGGTATGGGTGACCATATTATAAAGAAACACAGGGACCTTTATGAGGAACTGCGAGAAGATGCAAATGGGTTGGTTGATGTTACGAATATGGGACTTCCTACACTATTTGAAGATGGAGAAAAGTTGAAAGAGAAAGCCAAGTGGATCAAAGAATGTGAATTGATGTTGCAAAGAATTCTGGAAAATGCTATAGGGAAGGATTCAACATTGGACAAGAGTTGCGAGCAGAATGAAAGGATGATAAAGGTGGAAATATCGGCTAGGAATGCATTCGGAGATGTCAATACTCATGAACGGTAGGATTATCTACATCATTTATCAAATGTTCATCTATGGCTAAATAGATCCTAATCTCTTGTTTTAATTAGTTAATTAGAATAAAACATTTGTGAAGGGACGTGTCCCTTCCAAGTTTTGATGTATTTATATCTCTTCCATAGTAATGCAATAGATATAGGCGTTAGGAGATATTCAATAGATAGCTTTCTAGAAAAATGCTTTCATATACAGAGACTCAGATGCATGTATTTTGATGGAGTAAATGAAGATATCTAAGTCGTGGATTAAGATTTTGGTATCAGTTGTTTGTTAAATTTATGCAATTATTTGATTGTCTCCATTCTGATGCTTCTTTATTGTTTAATTTGATATAACAAGCTTATACTCTATTTATCATTGTACATTTGCTATATATGTGTGATCTAGTTATTTGGTTCTCTCAAGTAGGGATTAAAATATTTTAATCAATCATAACAATTGGTAAGTGTTAGTTGGATTAATTAGAAGAATCACATAACTAGAATTGTCATTCTATTTCAAGAAGAGTTTGTCAATTATTCACTTGCACGTTTACACAAGTTGTAAACAATTTTTGTGCCTGACAGTTTGAATTATATGTGTTGAAGACTTTAGAATTTCAATTACATTAATTTATGGATATGGTGTATCTATAACACTACAAAACCATATGCTCTTTGCATTTACACTTGCATTTAGAAATACACATTTATATACATAGATATAGATTTCTTTAAAATGATATGTTGCATTTATTGTTCTAGGAGAGCATCCAGTAATTGCATTTACATTTACATTTTCAAATACATATACATACATACATACATACATACATACATACATATATACATATATACATATATATATATATGTGTGTGTGTGTGTGTGTGTTTGTGTGTATATCATTTATATTCAGTCTTCAGACACAACCCATTAGGTCTGCACATCAATAAAAATTCATAAAATCAAATCTCCCATAAGTCAAATATAATTCTATCAATAAATTAATATCAAATAGATAATATAATCGCATAACTCATACATATGTCAATGTAAACATCATGAATTAATTATGTAACCACATAAGTCAAATATATTTCTATCAAGAAATTAATATCAAATAGATAATATAATCGCATAACTCATAAATTTCAATGTCATTGATCTTCTTCTTCATCCAACTCTTTGTCTATATCATCCAATCCAGATTGGACATTGTAAGGATTGGTCATATCATCATCGTCGTCATTGATATCAATTTTGATAATGTCATCATCCACATGGATATCATCTTCATGAGCATTAACTCCTACATCATCATGATCTAGTTTCTCCTCTTTGACATATTCGCCAGGCACATCATCAACTAACTGTTGATCCTAATCATCATCTACATCATCTTCTAGTTCTTCGGTATCTTCTTCCACCACATTATACTTTATTGTCCTTCCTCTTAGATCATGTCTAACAACAAATGACCAACCCAGTTTACCTAAAACCTCTAAGTAAAATACCTGCTCACATTGGCTTGGAAGAACATAGGGCTCATTTCTAGCTTGCTCGATCGACCTTGTATTAACCATGGTAAATCCATTATCATGTTCAATAACAGTTCTCTCAGGATCATTTTCATTCAATCATAGCATGTACCATAGGACAACGAACATAAATAATTTGAAGGACTTAAAGTCACACTCAAGTATATCATCCAAAATCCCATAGTATCGATTTTCTAAGAGTTATAGATGTATGTCACTTCTAGATGAAACATTAGTCACCTGAAAGACTGCAGTTATACCAGAATCACAAGTTTTCTTCATGTCATCCAACTTTTTGATTTGAAATTTATGACCATTGCACCACATAGCCTTTTGGTGTTTCACCTGCAATATGTCAAACATGTAAAAATTATTGCAATATCATCAGTTGATAAACATATTTATTCTTGTCTGAATGTATGCAAAGAAAAAAATCTCAACATATATATTGGTGCAGGAGCACCTAGATCTTGTAAATGCCTTCAAAAGGATAATATGTTAAATTTACGTGTTCAAGTCTAAATTTGTGTTTCAATACCATGAAAAGGCTAATTTGAATGTAATCAAATCATAAAAGAAGTCACTAAGAGGTGAAAATGCAAAAAAATGGAAATAATGCAATATTATGTAAAAAAAAAGGCATAAATCAAGCATATTAGGAGATAAGAGGAAGTTTGAACCGATGAGAAGTTAGAAAAGGAAATTATTGAGAGGAAAAATTTATAAAAAGCATGGCATGGCATGGAAGAGCAGAATCTTGAAATTCTTGTAACAATATCTTGAATAAAAGCCCTATTTTTCTGAGTTATCAAGCATTCTTTCTATTTCTCCTAGCTTGTATTGCTAATTTGGTAACATCCAAGAGTTAGTTCTTGTTTAATCTCATTTGAGAAAGAGTACTTTTCATTGTCAAAGAGTCTGAAAGTTAGTTTTAAGCAGCAAAAGAATCAAAGACAATCATGTGTCTCAAGCAGAGTTAGTTTCACTGTGATTTTGAGAGTCCCTAAAGAAGTTTAAGGCCCATCCCACAAATGTAAGCCTAGTAGAAATGGTGGGATGGGATAATTAGGGTGTCCTTTATGTTATTTTGTTTTGTGTGATTGTAGGGTATCAAGAATATGGTGTTGTATTGCTGATTTAAAGTTAATTTTCTAAGTTTTCCTCTTGAAAATGAAGGTTTCCAGCAAGGCATTGGAGAAATAACATATGCATGTCCAAGGATATTTTCCTAAAGGAATTTTCAGACATAATGGAGCATGTTTCAATGGTTGGCTAGAGTCTTGGAGGCTTGTAAGGGTGATAATCACAAAACCCTCACTGTTTTGGGTGTTTCCAGCCTAAAATTAAGGTTTTGTTAATACACTCTCTAAATGGGTCTTTCAATCTTTGAAAGTGGATAAATCTAGTGTTTTGTGACCTTTACTTTGACTATTTTAGGTTTTCCAAAAATTTGGAGTTGGAAAAAAGGTTTATGCTTTGTAAAATAACCCTATTCTAGTAGCCTTTCTTGGGCGTACAGTCTGAAATCTGCTAGTTTCTCCATTATAAATCATTCTGAGTTTTTGATATGATGATATGGGAATTAAGAGGTCTCTAAATGTTCCTTTGGATCTTGGTTTTGAACCTAGTGTGAGTGGTTCACCCGATCTAGGGTATGGAGGTCTATTGCTAATTAATGTTTAGATTTCATGGACAGTGGAAATCTGTGTACAGGGCAGTGAGTGACCTTAAATACTTGAACCTTGTAATTTGGATGGAGTTACAATAGAATTTATGCTTGAATAAGGTTGTAAAGTCAGTGCATATTGTTTTGAGAATGATGATTCTATTGTGTGTCTTAGTATCTTTACAGAGCAGGCAGATCTGATATTTATACACTAATGTATTGAATTGATTTCTCTCAAAACATGATGAATCTTGTGTCTTGAAGGACTAATTAACTAGTTGATAGCAAGAAGGATTGGTCTTTGTCATTTTTCCTTGTAAGGAAAATGAATTGGTGTTATTTGATAAGTTTAGACTATTTTCAATTATTGAAGTTTGGTTATTGAAATTTTGGAATCTAATTTAGAATAAGTGTTTTGTTGCCTTGAGGATATGATGTATACAGGAATTTGAAGGATTGGTAATTGGTTGTGTAGCAAGTGAGCATAATTTTTTTCCTTATGAAAGGCTAAGAGAATGTATAGATGTTGATATGGTGGTTGAGAATGATGTGAATCTGATTGATTGAGTCAAATTTTCTAATATGGTTTTTGCTTTGAATGAGTCAATTGGAATACTGATAATGACATATGGTTTGTTGAAATTGGAGTGCTAACTTGTTGCCTTGAAGTCTTGTAGAATTGAAGAATCAAAATAAGTTGTATGAGTTTTGAGGAAAAAGAAAGTTAATTAAGAATTTGATCTTCTCCTGATTCTAATTGGGTTTGATTTACCCTCATGAAATGATGTTGTTGGTGTTGTTGTTGGATCCTCTGCATCATATATACATCAATATAATTGAAAATAATTAAATAATATGGGTGATTAATATATTTATACGTACCTTTTTATCTCTTAAACCATATGCTAAATCAATTTCCCTTTGTGTAACATTGGAATCTCCATTACGATGAGCTTCTTTAACCAATGAAGCCACACATTTCCATGTTAATGTGTGACAAAAATTTTTACATCATTCAATCCATATCGTCATCCAATCAAGATTGTTTTCAATGTACAAAATTAGTGCACACTCTCAACCAACTGTATCAAAAAAAATTGAAATTCACAAACGACGTATAATTAGTTAATTACCATGGTATATGACCTTAATTTATAATTGATGTATATTGAAGATTAATAATTCAATAAGTACAATATACAAAAAAACCATATGTAAAATGTATTCTAATTAATCTGCATGACCATCTTATAATTACCTCTCACTTTCCTCAATCTGTCTGTCCCCATCAGGTACTCGCCTTCGAATTTGTTAATGGAGTTGGGATCCCAAATGTGATCTACATGGATCTTTGTTGCAAAATTAGGAAGATATTCACTAATGTACACCATGGTCTGGTATACCATATATCCCTCCACCATAGAACCCTCAGGATGTGCTTTTTGTCTAACCAAAACCTTCAAAAATTTCAAGTGCCTCTCAACCATCCACATTGACCTTATGTGTACAAGTCCACACAATTCAATCTCCTCAACTTGGTGTATGAGGTAGTGTTCTTGTGCATTGAAAAATGTCGAAGGTAGACACTTTTTCATTTCACACATTAGACGAGGAATTTTTCTCTTCCAATAATTTATATCTTCTTTATGGATTTCTTTAGATGACAGCCATCTACAAGTGATTCAAGGCACAAATATATTAACGAGATTTAACAAAAATATACAATATATTACATAACAAGTAAAACAAATTGAAATTATAAGATCTATACAATGAATTGAACAAATATTGCTACTTACCTCATGTATTTTCCAAGATCATATATAACTTGCTTGACATTGTTCTCAAAGTTGTCTGGGAGAGATAGAGGTAGAACGTACTGCAACAATTATAAAATAATCTTTTCATTATTTTTCTAAAAGTAGTAAACATAATATACTAAAAATTACATGCAATGTACAAGTGTATATAATATACCAGAATAATTACCTTAATGAAGGTATGCCAATTATGCATTTTCATCCCTGACCCAAATTCACCTTTCTTTGTTAAGATATTGTTTATGTTCACAGCAAATCTAGTGGGAAATCAAATTTTTCGTATGACTTCTTTTATAGCATTGCTTTGTTGCTTCGTTAATAACCAAGGAAGGGCACTTATATTAATTTGGTCTCCATCGCTATTCAATTGAATGACATTTTTCATTGCATGATTGGCTTCCTGAATGTCACTACAAATTTTGACAATTTTTTCTTTGTCATGCCTTCCATCCAATATTTTCCATAACGTTTTTGTTATATTATTTCTGATATGCATTGTATCAAAAAATGCACAATTTAGTTGCTCATAGTAGGGCAACCTACTAAATTGTCCGGGATAACTTTCAGTCCCTGTGGAAGTCAACCATTAATGCCTTGATGACCTTCATGAAGCATATAAGTTAAACAAATTAACAATGACAATCATTGTCAATTACAAAATAAGTAAACACAACACAATATAATGAATATATAATTGGATTAAATATATCAATTTTTATAATTATATATAATGAATAGATTATTTTAAAAACATGCATGATATCTACTTCATAAATTAAATATCGTTAAAGTCGAACATTATAACATACCACAAAATGTGTGTTAGCCCTGGGGCATCATGAATTGTCCATACAAGCATTGCATGGAATTGAAATTGTCTTTGTCCTATTGGTCTAGAGACGTCATACATAGTGACTCCATTCCATAACTTTAGTAACTCGTCGATAAGAGGCTCGATATATACATTCATATCTTTAACTTGGTACTTACCTAGTTGAATGAACATAAACATTACATAATTATTATAACCATTTTACTGCAATATATATAAATTAATGTACATGACTATTGAATGAAAAAAATATAAGTCATTATACAACAAATAAGACAAATGAGATGCTACTACGTTAAATAAAATTGATGTAAACAATTACCTAGAACAATCATTGACAACATTATGTGCTCCTTCTTTATTGACATCCATGGAGAAATGTTATTGTTGATAACAAAAATAGGCCACACTGAGTAAATAGATCTCAACTCTCCAAATGGATTGACACCGTCCGCTGCCAATGAAAGCTTGAGATTACAAGGTTCTTTAAAGTGTGGCCATTTTTCCTCCATGTCCCTAAATGCAGAACCATCCGCAAGCATTTGAAGAATGTCATCTCCACTTCTATTTTGTGCATGGTAATCCATAAATTTCACTAAGCTTTTGTACCTAAATAATCGTTGCATACGTGGAATAATGGGAATATAACGAAGAACCTTGTGAGGCACCTTTTTTGTTAGTTGATCTATTTGATATCTACTGATATGACATTCCAGGCATTCTGTTGCAAATTCATGTTGTTTATGATATATAATATGATCATTGGGACATGCATCTATTGCTTGATACTCCATTCCAATATCTTTCATAATGCCAGATAAATATCAGTATGAGCGAGGTAAAATATTTGATGGTGGTAACAAAAATTCACCAATCAATCTACAAAAAAAAAAAAATTTGTTAATATAAACAATATTAATGGTACATATTTCATCTTTTATTTACTAGTGATGAACTAACAACTATTAAAATAGATGAAAAAAGATGTCATATATGGCATACCTTAACATACATGAGATTGCTATGTTGGATAAACCATTTATAACCTTCAAGTTCACCAGCAACAATACAACAGAGAGAAGAGTTGTTTGGGATCCTTCATAAAGGCCCCAAGTATGCCTTCTCAAGAACAAGTAAATCATGAACATCATCAAATTCATCTCGATCATCATGATTAGTTGTGCCACTAAATGTGTCATGGATCAATGTATTTGTACCATCATCTTCAACTGTGTTTTCTTGTGTATGATCATCTTCTTCCATAGGATCATTAACTCCATCTTCAATATTCACAACTCCATGTTCCTCCACTTGCAAAACCACATTCTTCGGGCCGTGATAATCCATATCATGTGCCCTAGGGTGCCCCACCTTTATAATAATGATAGACACAAATAAACCATGATCATGATTAAGTGATTTTTTTATATAAAAAAAATGTTAAAACGATATAAACATTTACAAATTCAATCAATATAAACACATATAATGAACAACTTACCAATGGACGATAATCATGCTCCCCTTCAACATGACCATGTTTCCTACAATGTTTCTCAACTATTGTGATTAAAAGTCTTCTTGTCTTTAAGCCCTTTCAATTATTGCAAGGACAATAACATTTCCCATCACCCTTTATTTTCAATCTAGCCCACATTCTAGCAACTGTCTCTTCATTTTGTTCTGGACTAATATTATCTGACATGATTTTTCTTTACCAAGCCTGAATATTTAGATCTTCAAAAAATATCAAACTCACACTCCAATAATTTTTAATCATAGACAGGTAACAAAATCTAATAATATTGATACTTTACACCAAAAAAATTTGACATGCAACCACCCTTGCAAAAGAGAAGATAGCCTAAAGTTAATGACCCGAAAAAACACTTTAAAATGGTAATTCCATAACTTATTAAATTTTGATTTTACTATGATTTCCAACCGTTAGACTCCTAAAATCAGAATATTGAACTTGCACAACAAAATATGGAAATGAAATTCTCAAAATGCACAAGTCTAAAAATGAAATCTGATGAGATGTTGCTTTAAAATATGGTTTTCAAACCTGAAAGTACAAATTTGACTTCACAAATGAATTCTGGAAAAAGACAATGACCACCCTCAACCTGGCAATATCTTCTTGATTTTTTTCTAATTTTTCCCAAGAAAATTGTCCTTAGTTCTCCACAAACTGTCGCAACTAGAGCAAATTCACAAGTATAGAAAAACACTATCGCAATAAATAGGCGAACTCACTTTTATTTATGTCGACCACAAATTCTTTTCTTTTTTCTAATTTTGAATGTTCGTCGAAATTTCAACAAGACTGTGCGTTGAACTTTCGACAAAACTTAGGTTCGTCAAAATTTCGATGAACGTTGGGGATAAAATTTAAAAAATTGAAAATTACACATCAAATCCCAACAATACATCAAATTATACATCTTTCGTCAAAAAATTTCATCAGATTTTGCAATCAAATGAGTTAGTGTGTGCATGAAATTTAGAGGATTTTGAAGAGATTTTTGAGGGTTTTGAGAATGGAGAGATTTTACATGGTTTTGAAGTAATTTTTCTAAGGTTTGTGGAAAATTTGGAGTGATTTTGAATCAAAATTTGGAGGAGAGTGATTTGGAATTTAATTATGATTTGAGGGGAATGGATTTTGCTAGGGAATTATGGTTTTGGGAGAATTCTGAATTGGGGAGTCGAAAGTTGAAATTTATGGAGCTCGGCATCAATTTTCATTCATGCCAAGCATTGGATCCAGGTTGGATTTTGGGATCTTTTGTTTAAATTTTCTTTTTCAATGTATAAATAATTTGATTGATTTCTCTCTCTTTATTTTTTGAAAATAAATGTTAGATAGTTTTATTCTATGTGTGAATAAAACATTTATTTATTCCAGAATAAAAATCAATACATGTTTATTGTCTTATGTTCTCTACTAGTAAAATGGTTTGATTTCATCACTTATAAATCTATTTTTATGAACTGGGTTGGTGAGATATTTAAAGGGTTTCTTCAGCTCATTGTCTTTTAAGATATGTCCAAAAATTGAAAAAACCTAGATCATATTTTTTGAGCTATGGTTGAAACACGAGGCTTCTATCAAGCTACTCCTCCATGGTTGCAAATACCCTTGTTTCTCCCTCTAACCAACCAATGGAAAACTATGATTTTAGATTTATAAGAATTTGAAAGGGGTTAAATTAATTAAAGTTTTAATGTTTGATATTTTGGAAAAGATCTGGTTACTGGGTTACTCATTTTTTAATTTGACTGTAATCAGGTATTGCCAAAAAGAGGGTTTTTATGGGATTCATCTATTGTTTTACATTTTGTGAATCTCTGAATTATTTTTGGTCAATTCTACTCACAATGCTAAGTAGTTGAGGGCCAAATCTGAAATGAGTTTTTGATGGATTTTGATTTCGAATTGATTTGACTTTTTTATGGTTATTTTATGGCTGAGAAATTTATTGTTGTCAAGAGGAGAATATAACTCTATCATTTGATTTGTATTGTGTTGTATTATTTGTGCTTGAATGTGTTACTATCTGACAATCCCTTCCCACTTGTGAAAACTTATGTTGAAGTTTATATATTGTGTAAGGATCAATTGTACCAAGGCTATGTATTGTTGGTCCTGATTATGAATTGGTAAATTACAAGTTGGCTATTATGTTATAAGATTGTGAAAATGATGTTATATGTTTCATTGTATGCATTGTAGTATAATGATCAGTTTTTGGGTTTCCTATCTATTTGTGTTATGTGTTTGGCCTCTAGAAGTCTTTGTGAAAGTCCTTATGATTTTTGGTTGATTCTTGTTTTAGACAATCTCCTTTGGATGTTTAGCGTCAGCCACTTGTTGTTTTTGTTGCTTCCTTGTGTGTGGGGCCTAGTTTTGTCTCCTAGCATGGAGGGAGTGGGCCTCAGAGTTCCACGTGGTAGGGTGGTATTTTCCAACCATCCATTGAGGTTTAGGTGGTGTAGTTCATGTGCAACATGGAGTCTTTCCTTTGATTTCATTCTAGAGCTGATTTTATGGTGCAAATGTGATCCGGTGGATATTTTCAGTGAAAATTGAAGTCTCATTTTTCTCCAGAATCGGCACCATCAGAAAGAGCTTGGCATTCTGATTCCAATGCAACTTGAACAGAGCGAAAAGGAGTCTGTTTGTGCAAGTTATGGCCAGTCAAACCTTCGGTCAAACTGGAATCAGGGGGCGTCCAGGAAGTGAAAAAAATTATCATCTCAGAAATTGATGGAACCAATTTCATCACGAAGAGCTCGTTGAGACGATTCTGACGGTGTTCGTTTCGTCAAAATTCGACATCGTATGCGGGAGTTATCAGCAGTCAAAGCTTGCAGTTGACTTTTGAGGTGGACCGTACGGATGCTGACGTTAGCATTCCATACTGTACGGACGGTGAAGTGGCCAAATCAAAATATGCCACGTGTCTTCCACGTCAGCAATGTACGGACCAATCGGATGGCGACACGTGTCCATCTGTACACCAATCAGCAGCACACGTCAGCACCCAGTTGGCATATGAGTCAGTGTCCACGTCATCTCTCCGTACGCCACATCATCATCCTAGTTGGCAGACACGTCATCAGTTTGCACAGCCAGCGGCTGAGTTAGCTGACACGTCGATGGCACAGTCAGCGTAAGGGTATGTGCAGGATCATGGTATGCCAAACAGCCCCCTTAAGTGGCAATGAAAATTCAGAAAAATCAGAGTTAGGCAACTTGACGTAAAAATTTGAATAAGTTATCTATATTATTTCAAAAATATGTAAGAATAGAATCTGTGGGAAATTGAATGTAGTTTCTAAACTACTAGGTTTAACTTTTTAGAAACAAAATCTATTTGGTGAAAATTTGAAATTTCAATGCAGTATACTTAAATTTCAGAAAAATAAGAAGTAGGTGTCTGTCTGACCACCCTAACCATAATAAAATGATAATATTTTTTTAGATTTTTAGATATAAGTAGAGGACTCATGTCCGGATGTGACGGTATTTTTTGTAATTTTTTCCAAGTAAATAATTAATTATGAATTTTTTATTACAACTTTTTAAAAAATATAAAACTCAGATGTCCGGACCACCTTAACTTGGTCAAAATTTCATGAAATTCAATTTTATTTTTTAATCCTATAGTATGCAAAGCATAGAATGTGACGCATGTTTTGGATTCAAAAAATATGATACCGCTTGAAAGTTATAAATGTTTTGCAATCAGCCTATCAATCAGGACTTTTGTCATAATTCTAGTAGAAAATAAATAATAATAATCTACTAAATTCAAAATAAAACATAATTTATATTGGCAAAAAGTTGAGAATCTCCTCTACAAACCCTTTTCATTTTATCAATTTTGGCTAAAAATAAAGTTGTCAGCCACATGGGCGAAGTCCAAAAAACAAAGTAAGCTGTTAAACACGTTTTTTGTGTTGACTTTTTAAGATTGGTATCTCCTAACCAAAAACCAAAGCAAACCCGAGCCTATTCCCTAGGCAATGAATTTTGTGTCAGACATATCGGATATCCGATCTTGTTAACATAGCATTTTAAAAAATTCAAGACTTTATAACATATTCAATATATCTCATTTGTAGTTTATAGTTTATTTTAATATATTTAGTTTATAATATATGATTTGGTTTATATATGATTTTTAAATAGTGTATAGTTTATAGTTTATGTTAATATATCTAGTTTAGAATATACAATCTTATTTATAATTTAATATATATAATCTCTTACAAAACTATATAATATATAATATATTATATTATTTGGTATAATATGTTTAAATATTAAATTTCTATATTTTAGTTAATATATATATTACTAATATATAAGATATTTAAATATTATCTCTCCCCCCCTCTCCCTCTCCCTCTCTCTCACCCTCTCCCTTTGCCTCTCTCTCTCTCCACTTCTTCCCCTCTCCCTCCCCCCTCCTAATGAATTCTCTCTCTATCTCCCCCCACTTCTTCCTCTCTTTCCCTCTTCCTTCCCCCTCCTAATGAACTCTCTCTCATTCTTCCCCTCTCCCTTCCCCCTAATAATTCTCTCTCCCTCACTCTCCCCTTCTTTCCCTCTTCCCTTCTCACTTACCCGCCTCTCTCTCTCTCTCTCTCTCTCTCTCTCTCTCTCTCTCTCACTCACTCACCCTATATGTTCCTCTCTCTCCCTCTCCCTCTCCCCTCCTAATGAAATATCTCTCTCCCTTCCCCCTCCCTCCTAATGAACTATCTCTATCTCTCCCTCCCCCATTCTAATGAACTGTCTCTCTCTCTCTCCACTTCTTCCCCTCTCTCCCTCTCCCTCCCCCTCCTAATTATCTCTCCCTCACTCTCGCCTTCTTCCCCTCCTCCCCTCTCACTTCCCCCTATGTCTCTCTCTCAAGTCTCTCTCTCCCTCTCACTCACCCCTAT